>VZRL01001650.1:2697923-2766985 GCA_013397895.1 Origma solitaria | reverse complement strand
TGGCTGGAGCCGCCCGTGGGGCGCGTGTCCGGCTGGCCCCGCCCGGCCCGGCCTGGTGGCTGCCTGCCGCTCCGCTCGGAGCCGCCGCCCGGCTGGAACATCCCGGGACGCCGCTGGGGGTTTTCCTGCAGGGGCTTGGGGAGGCAGGACCGGCCGCTTTTGGGCTCGGAAATTAGTGTATGGAGCCGCGGCCGAGCGCAGTGGGCGGCTGAGGCCACGGTGAGTAGGGGCAGCCCCCGCTGCGGGAACTCTTTGGGATCCAGGGATCCAGCCCACTGGGAATCGTGGCTCTGCTCGCCTCACCCCTGCGTGAGCTGCTTGTAGCTGGTCACGCTCTGTTTATCCAGTGCTCTCCAGGCAATGTAGGCACTCCTTCATTGCGGTCCCCCCTGCACTCCCGCCTGGGGATCGATGGGGGCGGCTTAAGGAACCCGCAGGCTTCAAAGCGTGAAGCTCATTAAATGACTGTCTTCTCTCACTGCCATCTGCGTTGCTTCCTTCTCTAGACATGGATTGTGAAGCCCTTAGGAAGTACTCGGCATTGCACCCCAAGCCTGCCGGGCTGACCCTGCAGTATGGCACCGCTGGATTCCGCACCAGGGCCGAGCAGCTGGATCACGTCGTGTTCCGCATGGGCCTCCTGGCAATCCTCAGGTCCAAAGCCGTGACAGCGACCATTGGCATCATGGTTACAGCATCCCACAACCCTGAAGTAAGACAGCCCTTTCCTTAAACATGTGACCCGTTTGGTGGAATGATGTGAAGTGTTTTGGTAGAAGGGTGGAAAGGTGTGATCGATTCGTTGGAATCAAAGCTCATCATGGCACTGAGAGACCAGATCCTGAAGGCACTTGGACCTGCTGAAAGCATTTACCCTGCTCCCTGTAAATACAATATCTGGTCTATTTGAAGTTACTTTTCCCTATACACACAAGTGTGATTTTTTTCTCATGTGGAAATGTTGTAACATAGGAAACATTTCATGTTGCAATAACAGAGGAAACAGTTCATGTTGCAACATAACTTCCTAATGTTGGGAAGCTAGGAATAACCTGAGAAGAGAGAAACCTTTGAGTAAAATCTACAAGTTTTAAAAATAAACTTGCAAATGCAGCAATTACAAATCAGGCATTTAGACTTCTGCTACTGTGGAGAATTGCAGGTTCTTAGAATCTCCCTTTATGTCATTTTAATGTCAAACGAATTTCATACTAAAATTATTAGGGAGAAAGAGTTGGTTACTTAATATGCTGGATATAGTACTTTTGGGGGGGGCTTGTTGGAGGGTTAAATAACCAGGTAAGCTATTGCGGCCCAGAAGTTATCCACTTTTAAAGAAGCAACGTGATTGAACCATGTGTTGGCTGTCTTCAAAGAGGTTTCATTCATTCTCCACTTTTAGACTTACTATCTTTTGGGGTTTTTTGGTTTTCTACTAAGGAAGACAATGGTGTAAAGCTGGTTGATCCTCTTGGAGAAATGCTGCACCCTTCCTGGGAAGAATATGCCACTCAACTAGCAAATGCAGAGGAGCAAGAATTACAGAAGGTGATAACTGAGATCTGCCAAAACGCAGCAGTGAACCTGAACAAAGATGCCTTGGTTTTTATTGGTAGAGACACCAGGTAATGACAAAAGTCTGTAGGTGTGTTCTGCTCTTATGGAAGTGCCAGTGCTGTCTTCATGTTTTTGGGATGCTTTACCCTCTTCAGCCAGATTATGCTTTTTTGGTGCCTAAATTTATGATAACAGGAATAAGCGAAAGTTTTTCGATGCTGTTGCTATATTAGCTTCCCTGATAGCTACAAGAACTTCCTGGCACTTTTTCTGAAGAGGGTTCTTTATTGTGATGTGTGGGGGTGTTGTGAGGGTACTGTGTGATGTTTACCTGTGTCTCGCAGTTTGCTCATGTTTGCAATCCCCTGGGGTGTTTGCTTTCAAACTTCTGTATTGGGAATTGCTGTACAACAGAAAAATTGTGTATTTCTTCACAGTGAGTCTAAATTTACTGACCAGAATCTTGTAGAGTCTTATGCATGTGCTTCCTTCCCAAGCCCATAGATAAATACCTTTGCCAAGGCTATCAGCTGTATTTGTTGTTTTCCAGGCCAAGCAGCAAGAAACTCTCCCAGTCAGTAATAGATGGTATCCAGGTCCTAGGTGGTCAGTACCATGGTAGGTTATACTTCCACAATTCTAGTCTCATTTCAAGGTTTTTTTTAATGTAAATGTGACTCATTTATGTAGCCCTAGAGCAATAGCCCAGACACATTTCCATTCTTGCTTGTAACAATCTTATTTCCGGGCAGTTGTACGGCTTTAATGCAAGGCGGGGCAGGGGAGGGTCATGTTTTCATAATAGAACTTGAAAAATTTCATATGTGTTTCTTGCCCTGCATTCGTCTGTTTACTGTACAACTTTTAAGCAATAATTAATTTGCAATTCTATTTCTGAATATTGTGGTTTTTATTTCACGCTAGATTATGGTCTGGTGACAACACCACAGCTGCATTACATGGTCTGCTGTCAAAACACCCAAGGGCAGTATGGGAAAGCAACACTGGAAGGTTATTATGAAAAACTATCCAAAGCTTTTATGGAACTGATAAAACAGGTGAGTAGTGGGTGTTGTCTTCTTTGTGCAAATGTACAAAATTAGTATCTTCCATTTGTTAGCCTGTTTGGGCCTGAAGTTTCTAATTCAGCATGCTCTAGGTGTGGTTTCTCTAGGGTAAGAGTTCACTTTGCCTCTTCTTCCCTTGTGCTAAGTCTCACTGCTCTGGAGAGAGTCAGAGGAACCTGAACATTGACTGTGCCAATGGAATAGGAGCCCTGAAACTATCAGAAATGAAACCCTACTTTCCGCAAGAGCTGCTAATTCACATATATAATGATGGAACCAAGGAGAAACTCAATCACTTATGTGGTGCAGATTTTGTGAAAGTTCACCAGAAAGCACCTGGAGGTATGTAGTCAGTAATTTTATTTTGCTTTACCTCCTCTGCATGGTCTGCCAAGGGTCCACATCCTTGGGTAAGCAGAGCTCCCTGTTTCTTACTAAGTGACTGCATGAATGGTTCACCTTGTGCAATGGAACGAGGGAACAGCATGGCCAGGTTTGGCACATCTCTAGCTTATGTTAGTCTAAACTGCTTGGAGGGGCACAGTATCTCTCTGACTGGCTGAAATATGTTTGGCAGTCTCTTCTGAATGTTAAGCTGGCAGAGTCCAAAGATCAGTCAGGACTGGCTTAATGTTATTTATTTTACTCCCCTTTGTATTGTGAAGAAACAATTTTCCGGGTTCCTGCAGAAGGGCTAGGTTAAATAACAGCTTGGTGCCAGCAGGCTGACTCATTGACATAAACCAGTGAGGAAATAATTTCAATCAATTTTCTGAGTAGTGTATAAAAGGGAACCCCTGAGCTGGGAGAGCAGGCTGGTTTGGATATGAGATTATTTGAGGCTAAACTGAGTTCTCCATTGGACAGCTGCCCTCTCACTGCAACTGCTTGCCAAATATGAACACCAAGATATAGCGTTGTTTCCCCTTGCCACCCTGCTTGTGTACTGGAGAAATGCAGTCTGGGAGCAGCACAGTGGCAGTACCTGCTGGGGATGGATGCTTGTGCCTCACATCTGGATCCTGGCATTAACTGTGCCTGAGTAGAGTCATTTGTATGCAGACTTGTGCTCTGAAAAGAAAATGTGTTTCCCTTATCACTCACTGAAATAAATTACCTGATTTTGTTTCTTTTCCTGTCTTCAACTTGCATTTGTAACTCTGTGCACTAGGGCTAGACATGAAGCCCAACGAGAGATGCTGCTCATTTGATGGTGATGCAGATAGAATTGTTTATTATTATAAGGACACAGCTGGCCATTTTCACCTGATCGATGGAGATAAAATAGCAACTTTAATTAGTATCTTCCTGAAAGAACTTCTTGCTAAGGTAATTCTAACATATGAAATGAATGCTGGCATTTTAATTTGTAAAGTATAAAATAGTCTAAGGAAGCTGTGTTGGTTGGTGGTTTCTCTACATCTACCTAAAGTGAACCTGCTATAAAAAGAGATCAAACCTGTACCTCACCGCTGTGGCCAGAAAGGCGTTTGGGAAGTCTAAGCTTGAAGAGGTGCTTCAGCCAGACCTAAGGAAAATCTGTATGGGATATACAGAGACTTAAGCAGAATTCATGTTGTTTTAAACATACAGAAGTTCTCAGTGAGCTGGTGCCTCCTTCTGACACCCAAGAATTTTAAATGCATATTTAACAGTTCTCATTATCTATTTATTCTACTTGCTTGGCTATGTGCCTATTGGACAGTAAAACGTGGCTTATTGGTTTGCTCAGGTGAAACAGAACTTCAAGATGGCAGTGGTACAAACAGCATATGCCAATGGGAATTCAACACGCTACCTCCAGGAAACACTGAAGGTATTCCCCATGTTTTTTTCTAGGTAGTTTGCATTTGCTTATTTTTAAAGTGAATGTAACTGTAATATGATTGCTAGGAAAACTAAAACCCAGCAAAAATAAATTACTCTTTCAAACCTCCAGTAGTGACTAAATTCTTGGTGGCAAAGGAGACATGAGAGGGTAAAGCTTAAGAAGCTCTAGTCAGTTTTTATTAATTTTAAAAAAGTTTAACAAAATCCCTTGATACTTCTCAAACAAGTTGAGGACTTTCCTGCTTTGCAACAAAGTGAGTCAGTAAAAGCTCCTTGATACTTTGACACTGTTTCTTTTTCTGTGGCAAGCTAAATGTTCACTAGGGAAACTGAGCACAGCTATTATTTCTGTTTGTGAATCTGGTGTGTTACCTGAAGCCATAAACTAAATTGGATTTTTCTAAGTTTGGAGTTTATTTCTTTATTTCTTTAATTAGCCTTTATTTACACAGGAATAAATGAAATCTTTTTTCATTGCATCTGCAGAAATAGTGGAGCATTTTAGCTCTGGGCCTCAGCGGCCCTGAAACATGGGTTAGTTTGTAGCATGGGTTAGTTTGTCCCAGTCCATCCAGGTTGGTGCTCAGCCCTTACTGAGGAGAGTCTGTAACGTTGTTGTCATTCTCTGCACATCCTTGGGCTGCAGGTACCTGTGCACTGTGTCAAAACAGGAGTGAAACACTTGCACCACAAGGCCCAGGAGTTTGATGTGGGTGTTTATTTTGAGGCAAACGGACACGGCACAGTAAGTATGAGCAGGTAATGCATACGATCAGCCACTATGTACAAAATTTTAGTCAAATTCGCTGGAGAAGGAGGTCTTTTCACATTCTGCTTAGTTTTATAAACAAGACTTTTTTTCTCCTTGTTTGAAAATGGACTTGTTTTCCCCTTCTGTCTTTATCATAGCATTGCCACCAGCTCCTCTGTGCTTTATGGGGGGATGGGAGTTCATGGTGCCAAACCTTAATGATGGCTATTTGGGCTTAACTAGTAAAAGGTTTTTGCTCACTGCTGCATGTGTCCTGGTTCGATCATGACAAAGCTCTCACCTTTTTCTTCTAGGTATTGTTTAGTAAAGCTGCTGAAACTAAAATACGACAACTGGTAAAAGAGGAGAAAGATGATGAGAAAAGAGAAGCAGCAAAGATGCTTGAAAGCATGATTGACCTGATTAATCAGGTAAAAACTGAGAGAACTGAATCACTGTGTTGGCAGGCATGAGGCTAAGGCTGTTTGTGAGCTCCTGTCGGGCTGCTGCTGGGAGCTCACTGACCAAATCCTGCCTCCCTGTCTTCACTGTGCACTGCTGCAGTGTTTTCCCCTCCCTGTTGGCAGACTGTTGGCGATGCTGTGTCGGACATGCTGGTGATTGAAGCAATCCTGGCTCTGAAGGGTCTGACTGTGCAGCAGTGGGATGCCCTCTACACCGACCTTCCCAATCGGTTGCTCAAGGTTCAGGTGAGTTCCCAGCCATGCTGCCTCAGGCTACAGCAGCCTCTGGGGGCCCTGCTCTGAGCATCTTTTGCCTGCATCTTGTTTTGATAAGCTTTATTTTAAAGCTGAAACAGAGCATTAAAAAGCAGAACTAGGCCAGAGATGCTGGGAAAAAACCCAGAGGAGAGACCAGAATGTCGCTTCGACTAAAAGAGAAATATGAGTTACAAAAATGATGGCATAATAGCCAACTATATTAAATGGAAAATCCTGACCAAAACTCTTGACATTTTAGCTTAGAATTTCTTTCTGAACTTTCAAATTAGAAAAATCCTATTTTTCTACGGCCCCTACCTGCCTGGCAGTTGGATTTTTCTTGCTATGCCACTTTGAACTTGAATGTTCAAGCTCTTGCTTCTTTATCCTTTCCAGCATTGAAAGACTTTGAGCAGAACATGCCATGTGGCAGCATTGTGGTAGACACAGTAAGGAAGCTCTGGGCTCTAAATTAACCACAGGAAAGAGTTTAAGGATCTGATCTACCAGGAGAAGCTGTAGCTTCACTTCAGTCTGACCAGGGAGGCATGTTCAGAACTGACCCTTTTTTCAAACAGAGCAGCTGAGGCCTCTCAGGACTTGGTTAACAGATGCTGAGGGACCCCCAAGTATTTGAGTAGCCCTTTATTAACTCCCAAATTGAACTCTTCTCCAGGCAGCACAACATATCAAACCCTGAATTTCTGTCTTATCCCGTTTCTGATGCCACAGGTTGCAGACAGGCACGTCATTGACACAACAGATGCAGAGAGGCGAGTGCTGACACCCCCAGGCCTGCAGGAGAAAATTGATGCCCTTGTAAAGAAGTACAAACTGTCACGAGCATTTGTTCGTCCATCAGGAACAGAGGACGTTGTCAGAATCTATGCTGAAGCAGACACACAGGTCAGAGCTTAACGAACTTGTTTATGAGAGGGCTTATTCAAGTTACACAGTCTTCTGCTTCACAGGAAGTGATGAACGCAGTCTGTTTCCATACTTGTCATTTAATGACGCTTAACAAATGCTACATTTGGAAAAAAGACGGTGATCACAAAAAGTCACTTTGGATTTTCTTTTATTTAGAAAAGTAATGTTTAGTGTTCTTAATGTTCATCTTCAAAAGGAAAATATAAATGTTTAGAAAGGCAGATTTAACACTAGATGATTTTGAAAAGATAACCAGCCTTCTGAGAACTCAGGGTTAAGTTACCAAAGCATCCCCTAACTACACAATTTCGTAAGAGGCAAAAGAGAAAAAAAATTCTGGCTGCTGTTAAGTTAGTCCAGATCTGAACTTAAAGGTGACAGCAAAAGCAGTGGTCTTTCTCTCCCCAGTTCACATGCTCCTACATGCTTCTCTCTGCCAGCATGAGGGCAGTGGCAGAGCACACCTCAGGCTGTTGGAGCAATATATGGAACACAGCATTTGTAGGAAAATGCTTGCCTTAATAGCACATATTTGCTCTATTCTTCCCATGCTGACAGCAGCACAACTAACTTTTCCAACATTCCACAGGAGAATGCAGATGCCCTCGCCCATGAAGTGAGCCTGGCTGTTTTCCACCTCGCTGGTGGAAAAGGAGCACCACCCCAGCCTATATAATGAATGGCAGTTAAAGAACACAACTTCCCTAATCTTTTAATACTACTTTTTTTTACCATATGCTGCTGGGTACATAGTCCTGGGAGTAGCAAGGATTGATCAGAACTGAGTGGAATATTACTCTGCTTATTCTTAACCTCTTTTAGCAACTTTCCTCTTAATGAAATGCTCTTGCTGTTGAATGTTCCCCCCCCCCCGAGTTTGTCTAACTTCTTGACAGACCATGTCCATGTCCAGAAGGAATTCTGCCCCCCCTGCCCCAGCTTAGTTCATTGTCACATTGTGCCTGAAATCCAACACCCACACCCTCAGAGCACTGGCTGTGGCTGCATGACCAGAGCTCATCTGTGACTGTGCTCACAGTGGCTGCAGTGCAGTGGCTGCTGCAGGAACATCATCCCCACCTTCTCCCAGTAGCCCAAACAACTGTGGGCAAACAGTGTAAGACAGAGGCTGTCACTTCTGTCTTCAGATTCAGTTCACCTCACTTTGGGGGGTAAACAATATAATGAAAAAGAATATTTGTGAATAATAATCTATTATTGCAATATTATCTTCATTAGACACTTTATGAGATTATTTAGAAAGTGATCTGCAGTAATAGTATTTATAATCACACTTCGAAGGGAAGGGACAGAGACAAGTTTGTCTTCTGTGGCCTTTAATGCTCCCCAGCACCATGAAGGGGCTGGGCCGACAGGATGCAATGTTTTAAACACACCAGTACCCTCCTCGGCATACTTTGGTTCAGGCTGTCTACCTCTGACAAACAGTTCATTGTAGTCCTGCAGTAACTCCTGCCATAATAGCATTTTACAGGTTATTAAATAAGCACAGGTTCCAATAGGTTAAAAAAAAAAAAAAAGACAAAAATAAACTGGAAACAAATTGAAAAAATGTGCACCTTGTATTTTTTTTTGTTTGTTTGTTTTTTTTTAAAGACAGAACTCAAGACAACAAAACATTTACTGTAAATAGTAGGCACCATAATCAATATGAGCCACCAATATTTAAACTTGATTCAGGCCACATCCAGAACTTCTCTTATTTACAAATATTTAACTTAAATACAACATTAAGTATTTCATTACATACAAAATAAGAAAAGAATACTATACAACTGGGAAAGATACAGTATTTCATTTAAATAGTTACACTACATATAGGCTGAGTAGTACCAGTTTGGTTCATGATTTTATGACGCCTTCAAGAAAATCCTTCTCAACCATTTCTTCTATCTTCTGTCTTGCTTTGCTGGAGAAGGTCTTGAGGTTCTCCATTTTTATGTCCTTACTTGGAAAGCAGTTGGGGTAAAGGACAGGGCTCCCTGAGTGTCCACCACATCTGCTTGTGACTTTGCTGTTAAAAACTTGGCTGAGTACATTGAAGAAAGGCAAAAGCTGCTCAATGCTGCGAACAGTGTAGATGGTTAAAAGCAAGTGACCTGGTTCCCAGCTTAGTGTTTTCCCTGAGCCATCCTCCTCTGGGTTTTTCTGTAAATACGGAGACATTGAAATAATACAGGAGGAAACAGGAAAAGCACAGGTAAAAACAAAAGACGAATGGATAACGTAATACTTTTCTAAAGTCTGAGAATATTTGTCCGATGCACAAAACACACATATGCTGAAGTGTAGCTTCCAAAGCAGATCCTCTGCTCCTCCTCACTATGCCCTGCAGAGGCCATGGCTGGGAGTGTACAGGTGGCTGTCAGCTGATGCTGATGGGACAGGTGCAACGGGCACTTCAGTCCAACACCTCAGCCCAGGGCTGTCCCAAAGCAAGGCAGCCCCCACACCATGCAGCCCTGTGGAGCTGCTCCCAGGCAGCACCCCGTGGGACAATACAAATGGCCCAAGCTGGTGACAGCTAGAAGTTGTGAGCTACTTCAGCTGCTTTCCAAAGCAGGCTCCTCTCCGGTGACACTCACACTCCGCCAGCTGATACTGCCAGCATCAGTGATGATAAACCCCAGAGCAGGTTAAAATAGATACAAAGCGTTTTCACTTTGCAGCTCGAATTCAGAGTTGTCAGGAAGAGCAAAAGCAATGCTGTTTTTAGTATCACAAATAACACACACGGACATTCTGAGAAACACTTGAAATTGTTCTCAAAGGAAAAGAGTTCAGTTACTCGTTGCTTATTCTCAGAAGAACTCAGTTACGTTCCTTCCATTTCATGGGGGAATTTCAAAGAAAAGAATTTCAGGAACCCCACAAGCCAAGGCAGCAGTCACACACCAGATGCTCACCAGCAGCAGCACACTGCTGTAACCCTCCTTAGGGCTGCCTTAAATATCTGCATACTGAAATACCTGAGCACCAACATCCAGGTTCTAACACGGTTCTTCCCTCACTTCGTCTCTAAGTCAAAAACCATACTCAAATCTAGACAATAAGGTACTATCACCACTAGAAACATTTTGTACTGTTGCTGACAAACCAGTACAGAGAGCTTCTACCATGAAGTAGAATTCCAGCAATACTGGATTTTATTCTGCAAGGAAGGAGAAAAGAAGCACGAAGACCTCACCAAGAAGAACCACCTGTTGATCCACCCCTGACCAGAACCACTGTCCCACTGCCCTGGCAGAGCCTGTGGCTGAGGCAGGGGGTCTGCTTGGTAATGAAAGGAGAGTGAAGGGGAAAGGACAGCATTGGGAGCAGAGTATAAGGTAAGGATTATTGATTGCACAGCCTTTGAGCAAACATTTTTTTCAAGACATGATACTTAAACAAATACAATTTTTGCCCTTTAAATGAAGCAATTGTTCTGCAATTGAGGAACCTACAGGGCACCTATTTCACAAACCCCAATTAGGTTTAAATTCAATATGAATGTATTTTAGTATTTTAATCTGGTGCTTTGGCTCCCTGCCACAGGAGATCACTATTTTAGCTTTACAAGTCTTCTGAAGAGAAAGGCTCACACAAACCACAGCAAAGGGAAGACTGAATTTCCAACACAGAAGGAGTTGTCGATGCATCCTTCTTTAAATGAGGCCACTCATTTTTAGTTTCTCCTTAAACTTCTCATTGTATTCACAGAGGAGAAGTTTCTTCCATAATGGTTCTGTATGATGCTTAGCACTGCTCAGCAGTGAGCAGGGAGTGCTCCCAGCACACACCAAGTGTCGGTGTCACACAGCAGCCACCCAGATGGGGTGCATGTGCAAATTCCAACTCTGAGCAATGAGATACGACCCAAGCCATCTCCTCATGGCAGCATTGGCTAAGCAAACACCACTAATTCCATAGATGCTTAAAATAACAGTTAATTTGATGGAGACCAACCAGGGATTGTGTGTTTAACACCGCAGTTTGACAAAAATAATTTTACAATCTAATTCTATAATGAGTTGAAATTGTAATTCTCTTAGAACTAACATCAGCTTTTTGTAATCTATTTCATATAGGAAAGCATCTTAAAAAAGGTTTCCTTTTATAAAAAAAATTAAAGTTATCTATAAAAATAAGGGTCCTTATGGTCCTTTCACCTCAAAAATCTCTCAGCTTTGTTCTATAACAATCTCTCTCAGTTCTTAGTGAATGCTAAATAGTGCCCAGAGGCCTTTAGGTGATGTTATTATTATGGCAGGCTTGTTTCACAACTCAAGCATCAAAGGCCACCCTCACCTGATGCTTGGCCATCTCCATTCCCTCCAAAACCACCGTCTTAAAGTCCTCCTGTTTGTCCTGTGGAAGGAAAGAGGAGAACTTTCAGACTGCATTTCATATATGAAAATAATACTTTGCCGTGAAGGCCGTGCAGTTGCTTGGTTGGGTGCTGTGCTTCAGCTACAAAAGTCACCCACCCCAACAAGTCCATGATTCAGAAACGGCAGACTCAAGCTAGTATGGCCAAGTACCTATTAGATAAAAAAAGAACTGCCAGTTTGTGCCTTTGTTCATTTCCAGCAGTACTGAAGGATGTTTTTAAGCATATTTCCCTCAGATAACAGAGCTTGAGCAACACCATACTACATGAATCTAAACATGAGTCAGAGTGCCCTGAAGGAAAATTAAGATCCACTCAATTTTTTTTCTCAGTTATTTTCTAAGAAAACCCCACAGCTATATGTAACAGTATTCTCCTCTGCATTAAGAAGAAATGGCCTGAAGTCAATATTCATTATCTCATGTTTATCTCATCATCATACACCTACCTATGGTTCAGTGTGCAACTGCTGCCATGACTAGGGGGTTCCAGAAATTCCAGGAAGTTTTCTGCATTCTTGAAGTATACTGTGGGAGTCCTGACTTCAGGCATCTATCTCAGCATACAGTACTTACCAGCAGCATGTATATTTATAAATCACATATGATGTATAAATTCATGCACAGAGATTACTTGGAGTGTGACAACTTTCTAACAGATGCTCCATTAAACACCAGGGTTAGAGGCTATGCCTGAGGGGCAGGCAGTTAAAACTCATTATTCCTTTATACACCCAAGAAGAGAAACTTAGTCTCATCTTCATGATTCAAAAATGATAAAATGCAGAATGCAAATATGCTTCAGATACTAGTTTTATCCCCTATAACTGTGAGCCTGGCTTCAATAGTTCAGGTCTGCCTGCAGCTAAGTTACCCCTAAATTTAATGTAGCCACTTGTATGTCAGCAGTAGTTTCTTTACACACTGAAGACACAGGTTAGAGACTGTAAATGCAGTAGCTACAGCAAGCTGCCAGTGTTACAGCCTGATAAAGCCATCTATACAGAGAGGAATCTGAGAATAAAACTTCAAATCTTTCTGCTATATGGCTCTGCATTTTGTGCCTGGTTTCCTGGCTTATCCAGCAACATTTCCCAGTGAACTGCCTGCCCAGGGGGGGCTCTGTCCTCACAGCAGAAGTAGCAAAATATCTGCCAGCAATGTTCTTACTTCGTGGCAGTAGAAGGGATCTTCCTGGGACAGGGTTTGGCCGGCTTGCATCAGCTTCATCAGCAGATCAGGCCTGAATCCCCCAAACTGGGGGTTTAATACACCCCATGCACCAACATAATGACAACTCTAATTCTGCTCCCACTCTAAAAACCATGCAGCCAAAATCTCCCCAGAACTGTTTCTACTGATCTCTGCCTTCTCCTTTTCATCACAGTCCCAGGCTCTGCTCAGTCTCACCACTCTTGGTTCTGTCATTAGGAATGTAACAGTTTTTAAAATATTTGACTATTATTGACAAAACTGGTTTTCTACTTCAAAAAGTAGGTAGTCTACATATATGACTGGCTATCTGAAAGTGATTTTATGTTAAAATATAGACGATGGAGCATATTTTACTTTTTACTCCTATAATACTTTTAATTCAGAAATCCAAAGTCAGTGACAATAATAATTTTGACCATAGCAGGCTATGAATTTTTCTGTTGTCCATTTGATTAATTTTAGGACTTTTTTGTTTGACTTAGGCCTTGTTTTCTTTGTCAGTTTGATTTGTTTGTTTTTTATGCTTACATGTGCTTTTTACCTGATGCTAGCTTAAAATTATTCCAGGTGGAATGTCCTACACCAGAAAAAATCCATTCTTCAGTGTTTAAAAAAATTAAAATATCCAAACCTAAACACTGCTGTGTGTTATTCTACATGAAATTTTTCAGTGAAAAGCAAAACTGGAAGAAAGCATCATACCTTTGCTTTTTTTCGCAGCAGCTTTGCCAGACGCACCACATAAGGCTTGAATTCTCTCTGATGTGTTCCTTGTCTTCGTACTTCCAAGCCCGAATCATCTGATGCTTCTGGAATAAAAGCCCAACGGTACCTGCCATGAGATAACACAAATAGATGTTATCCTTACTGAACATGCAGGCTTTTCTGATCACTCTAAAAATAAGAATGGATGAGGAAATCTAGTGATTTCCTCAGTAGTATCAGAGAAGAAGGGAGGAAAAAAGGAACCCAAGACAACCCCCACAAGATAACATCAGTGTTTGACAAGAAAGAACAAGAAAGGCACATTCTAAAAAGCAGGACGTAACATGGCCATATCTTTTTCCTTTAGAGTTTCTTATTTAAGGATGCCAGAGCAAGATAAGGCAGAGAGAAACCAGTAGTATTCAAATACTTATTGTGTGCAAGAGAACTGAAAGCAGTTCTGAATTACTATTACTTAAATTCTGCTGCATATTTGCAATATGTACACACAAAATTTTCCTCAATATAACATGCTGATAATAAAAACTCATTTATTTTACCCATTCCTAGCCCAGTGAGACCAAGTGGACCATAGCGTGACCTACACCTTCCTGTACTGCAAGGAGTGTCTACTTGTATTATAAAGGAAATCAAAGTTTCTGTCATTAAAACTTCAATCCAAGCCTCCATGAGAACTCCATAAAAACCAGCATGATTCAGCATGACTATTGTCTTTCCAGAAATGCACAGTAATGACCTAAATAAAATGAGGCTGGCTAATAAGAATTACGGCAGCTTGGAGAACTGGACAAGAATTACAAGCCAAGTTCCCAGAAAATAAAATAAATTAAGAAAACCTTCAACATGGGCTTTTGATTTAGAAATACTACAGGGCACAACCCGACACAGTGTGTGCAAGTCCTTCAGCCTCTAACCCTCACGAGTGTCTTTTAAACAACAGGATGATTAGGGGTGACCAAACGTCTATAGAGCTGTGCCAAGGCAGCAGCAGCTCTCACACAGTCACCAGTGTGCAGTGTAAAGGAAGAGACAAGATACTTTCTTTTGTCCTTGGTGGCCTCTCATTCCCAGGGTCTCCAGCAAATGCCAGTTGCTTTGCATTCATTTTTTCCCAACGGAATCGGATTGCAGCGGCACCAAGGAAGTAGTGTCCACATGTGAGAGCTACTGACCAAGAAAAACCTATGGAGTCCCCTTTTTAAGGAGGTTTGTTGCCACATCTTCCAGACAGATTGTGCAAGAGTAATTTAAGCAAGTCATGCTGAGATGACATGTAGTCCTCTGATCTCATGCATTACTCACTGGGACGGGTGGGTGTATTTTGAGTTCTTAGGCATTACTGCAACTAAGTATTTTAAAAATAAAGTACTGGAATAAATCACTACTACTGATGATCTCTCAAGTGTGGTAAATCTCTTGCAACAGGCTGAATCAAACCAGCTTGAACTAATTTGATGTGCAGCATCACTTTCCCCGGGGGCACTCATATACTGTGAGGAAATGAACTATGGGATGCCCTGGCTGAGGTCCAAAGAAAGAAGGAAATAGAAAACGAAAGACTTTTATACACTAGAATTTTACAAAGAGGCATGGAAAAATATCCAAAAACTTAAGTGACAATGTCTTCTACTCACATCTGAAATTGAGGCAGGTTTTCAGATGGTAAAGCTAGAGCCAAGTCCAGAAATTTGCAAGCAGACAAATACAGGTTCAACCACCTCTGGCTGTTGTAGGATGTGGAGAAACCATTGCCACCTGTATAAGTTGTCTCCAAACCAGCAACAGATGGGCCAGAAGTTCTAAAATATGTTATAGAAGGGAGGTCAGTCACAATAAGCTTCTGCCACAATGAAAACTTTATCTTTCTTACTTGCTCTTACAAACACACAACTCTTTATTTACCAGCATAATCCTGAATTCATAAATCAAACCCAAACACTGTAAGTCTTTGTTATGGGTAGAGTTCTGTACGCATATATATATACACATAAGTGTGTGAGATAAAATGTTAATCTATAGTAAACGTGTTTCACTGTATCTTATTCCGAGATATTCAAATTAAGAGAAAGTTTAAAATAGCTAGTCATGTTGATGTAACTTTATTTGAGAGAAAAACTCTCCAAATAAACAAAAAGAATCTAGGAAAAAAGTGAACAAAACTTGGGCAAATAACTCTTCCTCATTTGAGAAAGCTGCCTCTGCTGACAGCATTGATTGAAATTGGATCACACTGTACAGAAGGTAGATGAGATAACAATGGACAACAAAACATGAAAAATTATCTACCTGACTTTTCTAATACTAGAAGAAACTATGCTTTCTTTTAGACCAAAAGTAAAAAGCATCAGTCTAATTTAGAATAAGTGTATGACACAGAAAAGGTGGAAATCATGCGATGCATAATTTATTTGCAGCCGCAGTGTCATTTTAGTCAGGCAGACACTGTAAGAACTCACACACTTGTATTCTACAATTTACCTTAGTGATTTATGAGCAATCTGAAAGTGGGACTTCTTTTATTTTGTCCTGAACAGTCTGTCCTGCAGTCAGACTGAACTACCCTTTACTTGTCCTTCTCATTTGAGCTCAACAACTCTAAGACAAATTATTCTAAAGAATGACTCAACTCTCCATCAGCACACCAAAGGATTTTTTTTTAAAGTTAAGCAAGCAGGAAGTTCATACATTTACCTGGAAATATCTTCATCAGCCGTGAGCTCCTGTTCCATCAGTAAAAACACTTGCACCTGAAGATCAAATGCTATACTTTAATACCATTTTTAATGGACTGTGACTCAGGAAAACTCTATAGGAAGCCCTAAATTATAAGTCTTAGACAAATAGTTTGGAGCTTTATTTCCACTACTGTCTGAGTGGACACTGGCACCCTAAAGCTCTTTCATCCCCTAATGCATAACCTAAATAATGCAGGGGTCACAAGGAACTGTCTCTTTTATGGCCAGGAAAGCTCTCAAAGGCTAATTCTCTCCAGTACTTCAAAAGAAAGCAAGACCTAAAGGAAATGAGAATAAAGAATAATTTAATGTAGCAGTCAGGCTCAGGTGTGAATTCCCAGAAGCAACACAGTCCTGTTAACTGAAAGTAGTTCCAAGACTGTAGTAATCCGTGAAAGACGAGGGGACAGTACAGGAATCAGAAGGCCACACTGAATAGAATGGGCTTTCTAGTATTTATACTACTGAGAGGCTTAAAATTAAATGCATCTATTGCTAAAAGAACAGATTTGATCTTTAAAATATTTTATATAGTTTTTCTCATTTTATTGCTTGGATTTGTGGTTATTCAAGGGCTAGGTTAGGCATCTGCAGATTGAAAAAAAAAATCATCACAGCAATGATTCTGATTTGCTCCCTCAGTTATTCAGTCCCTTGGGAACTCTTTGAATAACAGGCTAAATGGACCACAGGATGGACAAACCACTCTCCTCCATTCCCACTGTCAAAGCTGAAACCCAAAAGAGTGTGTAAAACAGCCAACACTAAAGATTCCACAGGCAGAAGCCCTGGAAACAGATGTTTTTACTGTTTTGTTATGAAGAGTAAAATGAGAAAGAAGAAATCTGAGTCAAGCCTTGTATAAATCTAGTTACAAAATTTAGCCACAATGTGACCTGAATGACCATCAACTGCCAGTAAAACACAGATTCTGACTCCTTTACATGAGTTCTCAACCCCATTCCTGGAAAAAGAATGACCAGGAAAGTAAAAACAGGGAACACTGAGAAAGAAGAACAGGAGTGGTAATGGTGGAGAGGGTACACATACATAAGCAGAAATTGAAGTAGGATTCATTAGGGAACAATGAGGGCAAATGCAAATTTAATTCAGGAGACAGCTGAACAGCTGAAATAGTGTAAGCCAACAGATAAGTAATTTCATTGCAAAAAAACATATATCAGGGCTATGAAAATAAATCAGCTTTGCAAATTTATATGCACCATCTCTAGAAAAGATTTTCTTAAAAACGTTGAGGACAAATAAGGTTGTGTCTCAGATGTGCACCAGTCTTCCAAATAATGAATGCCACCTGTAACTCACCAGTTCAGTGATCATGGTTGGCCAAAGCGAGGTAAGGTGCTGTGGAGACATTCTTAAAAGCAGTACTCTGAAAAACAGGAACACTTGGGAATGAAGGGTGGGCACCTGTGGCAACCGGAGACTTTCTACCAGCCTTTCTGAAACAAAAAGCCAAGAAGGGTCCCTCAGTTCAGGGTAATTCTAATGAGCCTTTTCTCCTTCCCTCATTTACTCTCAGTTTTAACTTTAAGTATCTGCCATGTTACTGCTCCTGAACTTTACTAGTTTTATTCTGTCAACATAAAAAAAACAAGAAGGAAGGAACAAAAGAGAAAAGCTTCTAAATAGTGCAATTGCCTATTTTGTGTTAGTTTTCTACATAAACGCAATAGTGCATCTGGGAACTTTGCTTATCTTATGCAGAGTTTCACCCATTACAACAAGAGGAGTTAACAGATTCCAAATAATAGAAGAACAGCCTGAACAGCTCGGCTGTATTTTCATTATTAAAAGGCTGCACCATCATAGTACATGGCAAATTATAAAGGGATAACACAGTTTTATTGAACTATAACAACCCCTAAGCATTCAATAGATACAGAGGCAGATACATATTTTTCTGTCAGACCAACACACATGCATGTTGCAGTACAGACCAGTTAAACCACCTGATACCATGAACATAGTAATCTCAGGTACTGGCTTGAATGAAAATTTTAAAAAACTGGGAAAAACAATCAAATAACTTAAAAAAAATAGATCCTGGAAAAAATGAAACAGGAAAGATGATGTAACTGCTTTTCCATATAGAAGAAGAGACTAATGTGTCCCCTTGGTGGCATGAAAAGATTGTATCTAAAAGTTGCTGCTGCAACTATTTGCATAATCTTAAAAAAAAATCCAAGCTGCTCCCATTCCCAATCACTTAAGGTAAAAGGTCACTGTAAGAAATAAACTTCAATGATAAACAGGACTGATAAATGAACAGCGGAAAAAACACCAGCAAAAAAGTCAAGAATTCAAAACATCAGTCAGGAATTCAAAACACAAAACAACAATACCTGATGTATAAATGTCTGTTTATACATCAGACATTCATGTCAAAAAATATGGTGCAGGTATCCAAGCATATTGGTCAAGGTATAAACTGACAGATCAGTGAAATAACCTGGATTAAAGTCACCCGACAATCATGAAATCTGAGCATTTGACAGTCATTTAAGGCTGAAAACATTTTAACCAAAATCTGCAGAAACTGTGTTTCAGCCACGGAAACACACTGATATTCATCCCACAAATTTAAACTTGTGTTACACTGTCATACAAACATTCCACAGTCAATAGCAGAGTCCAGAAGTCCACTAAATATTACATTTTTACTGACCTTGTATGTCTGGCAGGTATTTCTGGTATTGGTCTATCTCACTGCTGAAAATGGCGAAGGCCAGTCTCTTGAGGAGCATTGCGCGCTGCTCCAGCTCTACATCTCGGTTAGCAAACAGGTTGAGGGAGCTGCTCTGGGCCACAGCCACTCGTGCTGGAAGAGAAAAGGGAAAGTGCAGAGAATAGTTTACAAACCTACCTTCTGCTTCACTTTAGGGCACAAATGATTTACTTTCTTTGCATTAATGGAGTTTGAAAGCAGATGTTAAGATGATGTATGGTTTGCAATTTTTATTTGCAACCAGAAATTCAAAATACGAGTTGAAAGAAAACTTGGAAGTATACACAATAATGGCTGGGTTTAGGGGCTTTGGGGAGGGAGTTTAGCCATTTTTTTAAAATAAAATTTGCATGTATAGACGCTCAGAAATTTCAAATGTGCAGAATCAATTTTTTTAAGCAGAGTTAGTGTCAGATCTTCTAAACAAAACAAAACCAAACCCAAACAAACCAAAAACCATCCCCACCCACTCTACTTAATCAGCTTTGCCATATAGGCAAAATTCACTGTATGCCAGGATGGCATAAAATGATCTCACTTCAAGTTATTTATTGATCCCCAGAAACAAACAGTTGAAGAAAACATGAAAAACACTGAATAAATCAAATCAGAATAAATGTTGAAGAAGTGTTTTCTCTAAGATACTTGTTTTCCATTTATTTAATGTTCATACTGGAGAAAAAGCACTACTGTATCAATACTTACTCATCAAATCTCTGAATGTGGTTTTGTCATGTGTCATCAAATTATCCATAATAGCTCTCCAACTAAAAGAGGAAAATTGCACACAAATCAGAAAAGAAAAAAGTAAGAATTTTCAGGAACATTCGCAGAGCTTTTTCTGCTCTTTCAGTTTAGGCCAAGGCTTACAATCCAAGCCCTCCACTTCATAAGGTACAATTCACTTGGTTTTATTTGATCTGGAAATATATTTCTTGAACCCCCTTCTCCAAGAAAATAAAGGATGCCATCCAGAGGGACCCTGACAGGCTTGAGAAGTGGGCCTGTGTTAATCTCATGAAGTACAACAAGGCCAAGTGCAAGGTCCTGCAAAATGGTCAGAGTAATTCCAAGCACAAATACAAGCTGGGAAGAAACTGAATTGAGAGCAGCCTTGAGGAGAAGGACCTGGGGCTGGTGGTGGATGAAAAACTGAATTTGATCTGGCAATGCATGCTCACAACCCAGAAGCATGGCCAGCAGATCAAGGGAGGTGATTCTGCCTCTCTACTCTGCTCTGGAAAGACTCCACCTGGAGTATTGCATCCAGCTCTGGGACCTCCAGCGTAAGAAGGATGTGGACTCGTTTGAAGGGGTTCATAGGAGGACCACAAAGATGTTCACAGGGCTGAAGCACTTCTATGGAGACAGGCTGAGAGTTGGGGTTGTTCAGGCTGGAAAAGAGAAGGCTTCAGGGAGATCCTGTAGCAGCTTTCCAGTACCTAAAAAAGGGAGCCTCCAGAAAGCTAGAGAGCGACTTTTTACAAGGGCATGGAGTGATAGGACAAGGGGGAATTACTTTTAACTGAAAGATGAAAGATTTAGATATTAGGAAGAAATTCTCTATTGTGACAGTGGTGAGGCACTGGAACAGGCTGCCCTGTGAAACCATGGATGCCCCATCCCTGAAAGTGTTCAAGGCTAGGTTGGATGGGGCTCTGAGCAACCTGGTCTAGTGGAAGGTGCCCCTGCCCATGGCAGCAGGGTTAGAACTAGATGATCTTTAAGGTCCCTTCCAATACAAATCATTCTATGTTTTTACAAAATGCTAACCACATTTTCTTCATAGATTTTTTTTTTTTAATTTTAAGATCATTATTTTTTAAAAGAGATTTGTGTATAGAAATATACCTTACGTAAGTTTCATATTTCACATGGTAACCTAAACCACAGAAAATCTCTATTTCTCTCAACAGAGATCTGCTGGGAAATTTTGGCCCACATGTTAATGGAGTACATAAAATTTGTAAGAGCCATGAACATAAACAGGAAGAAGAAAATCTTACTGGTTAACACACGAAGCATCCATCTGGAAGAAACTGGAATCCATAAAGAGGTCAAATGCTTCCTTTTTCCATGCTCTCCTTGTATACTGATATCCACTAAGACTGCTTAATAACTGAACACAAGCTCGATAGCTGGATGCATTGTGAGCACTAAACAAAAAAAAAGTCAACAAAAACCAATTTTGAATAGTTGCTTTATAGAAAGTTTGATAGGCATCTAATCCTTATTATGCCTGTTTCACCTTAAGTGCCACCATCCAAATTTCAACTGGCTGTAGAGATCTACATCAATTCAATAAACTGTAAAGATACCTGTGATTACGGAGGTAGGGCACAACATAGTGCATAATATTTACAAGCAAAGGAATAACTCTCTCTTTTTCATCGCTGTAGAAAACCATGTCCAGGAGATGGGCCAAAACCTATAAAAGGAGAGGAAGATATATTATAATGCATTCTTAAATTGCTTTCTATCTACTATTCAGCCTTTTTTTGTTTGCATAAGGTTCTTTACTGACATTCAAGTTTATGATAGAAGTTACCAAATTTCAGGTACCCAGCAAAATTCAGAGCATAAAGATTCCACGATTTTTATAACAAATTAAGGCAAAAGCACAGATGTGTAAGGCCCTGGTCAAAGCATTAAAGAGAATAAACTACAAACTGAAAAATTTCAAAGAGTGACTGCAATTATCAGCAGCAAATAAGATGTACCACAAAGGTAAACACACAAAATTTACAATCAAAATGTTTGCTATACTACGTATCTGGAAAGGCCATGCTTTACACCTCATCCATCTCAATAGGTTAGTAACGAAGTTTTATATACTTTTACATGACAACACCCAGAATCCATTCACATCAGTGTTTGCCATGAAATCTCCTTCTCCAAGCTTCCAGTCCAGAGCTTTTCACAACATAGAAGTTTATTATAAGACAGTATTCATTATCTCCAAGGAAACATTTACCTCAGAAAGTAAGGTCAATGCATGGACACTATAAACTGATGGTGTTATATTTGAAGTTTCCATTGCTGGAGACAGCATATCTAAATGAAGATAATAATAAAAAAATGTCCAAAGTTAGTTTTCTCAAACCATTATTTACCTTACAGCCTATTTTTAAAACATATATTTTGAAGATTCACAAGCTTTGCCAGACACACTAATGCTGGAACAATAATGAAGCATTTTACATGTATTCAAATAACTTTTCACTAATCTTGGCACGATAAGAAATGTTTTGTTTTAAATAAAGATTAAAATGAAACTACCTTCAACATCTGATTCTAAGTTGTTTCCATCAACCATGATCTTGGGGGAAGGCTTAACCTCTAAGTTTCGTCTTAGCCAAGTGGTCTGTTCCAAGGAAGAACCAGCAATTGCCCCAATGGCATCCACTATCTTGTGCGTTACATCCTGGTAGAAAAAAATATCCAAGCATTTTAAGAGCTTTCTGCAGAACTGTATTCACTGTCCTGACATGTAGAAAATCCATATAAACCAGATATAGAATTGCTTTCCAATAATTTCTGTATTGTCAGTGATTAATAGCTCCACAGTAAATGAGAGCTTTTTCAACAAATTATAAATATATGGAGAAGATATTAAAGAGTAATTTCAGACTGCAGAACTGATATAAAATAATTCTAGTACACTCAAGCATCTAGTTTCAACCCCACTACCATGGACATGGACACCTTGCAGTAGACCAGATTGCTCAGAACCTCATCCAAGTGGCCTTAAACACTTCCAGTGATGGGGCATCCACAACTTCTCCCAGTGCCTCACCACCTTCACAGTATGGAATTTTGTCTTAATATCTAATCTAAACCTACTCTCACTTTGAAGCCATTCCCCCTTGTCCTGCCACTGCATGCTCTTTTAAATAGTCCCTCTCTGTCTTGTGGCTTCCTCCAGGTACTGGAAGCCTTCTCTTTTCCAGGATGAAGAAACCCAATTCTTTCAGCCTTTTCTCTTAATGAAGCCGCTCCACCCCTCTAATCAACTTGGTGGTCCTCCTCTGGACTTGCTCCAAGAGATCAATATCCTTCCTGTGCTGGGAACTGGATGATCTTTAAGGCCCCTTCCAACACAGGCCATTCTATGATTCTATGATTTATTGTTCAATATTTTCAGAAGACACATACAACAAATTTCTTACCTGTAGGTCTCTTTGATCTTTCTTATTCTCCAGACTTGGGTTTTTCATGATGAACTCATTTAGAACACTGAAAAAATATAGAAGTAAATATTGATTTTCTTCTCATAATACATTATTCAGTAGTTTTCAGAGGTAGGACAAAGCTGAAGACATTTATTTGCACAATATTTATTAACTAAATCCTCAGGGAGTGCTACTTACCAATATTCCAGGAAATATCTTTTCAAGTTCCTTAAGTTAAATTTGATCACATCGTATGAATTTATCAAGAACATATTTTACTTGACTATATACAAAAATATCTTTAGAAACAGTATATTAGGGAAGATAAACTCAAAATATTGAAAAAAATGGTCCCTGAAGCATTACACAGAAAATCATATACAAAATTACACTTCTAACAGTCCATGCTGAGAATTAAGCCCATTCTAGTGGGCTGAAAATACCTAAGAAATAGTCACTGTTGTTATTTTCTAGGAAAAATCAGAAACTTACATCTGTTGCTTAAAGAGCCTGAATCACTCAAATAATCATTAAGGTAAGGTCATGCCTTATATCATACTATAATATAAAATTTAACATATGTAACCATTCTTCAGAGAAGAAGTTGATTTGATAAGATCCACAGAACTCAGGCAGCAGCTCTGTCAGTCAAAAGTAAGAGATAGAGATTTGAAAATACTATCACTTCAGTAGGATCTCTCACACCCTACATTTGAGCTTATTTGGAAACTGCAAATATCAAGAGCACTTACCCAAGTATGAGAAACTGTCCCGGGGCTGGAAGACCAACCTGGATGGAATCTTTCAACAGAAGCAGCAGTGCTGCCCAGCTGTCTACCAAGCTGGTCACTGGAATCCTAAGAGAGAGAGAACAGCAATGTCAATGACAAGAACATCATCTCCCTTAGGTATTCCCTCAATTTCTTTCTACCTCACAAGTCTCCTGTCAGATATTGGGAAGCAAAACCCTTACAGATTCTTTTAATACTAGGTTGTTACATCAAGTCATTAAGAAACACATGAAGGCAGAAGAAGAGCATACTTAAAAGACATGCTTTGCATTCCAAGGCTGGAGTGGCACCAATGAGTTCCAGCACAATTAAGATCAGCTTCCCCTGGGCAGGGAGCAGATTACCTGTAGGATTTTTAGGTGAGGGAAGAAAGGTGATGCAGTACTACTAGGGAAGTCATAAAATAAACCACCTTTTTTTAATGAACCTACAGTTCAAACCCATTCTTTCTTCACTCTTTATATTACAGACTATTCCTCATCCTATTACAAAAAGATATAAAACATTTAAATTGCTCATCTACTTCCTGATGACAGAAATCAAATTTAACTTATTTTCTTACCTTTGAGTATAAGCATAGAAAAACTGCAACATGCAGACTTCCAGTGAAAGATGTTTCTAGAAAAAGATATGAAACCTGTGTCATCAGAAAGAAGTTACTTTTTCCCCCTTCACCAGGGTAAAACCGACAATGTCACAATGTCACTGCAATGTCTAAACATATAGCTTAATTTAACAGAATATTTAAAATGTCCTTTCAGACATCCCTCTGTAAAGTTATGCTTCTCTTCATTCATCTCTTAGACATTGTGAAAATTTTCACATTGTGCTGCTCAGCTTTGTCAATGAAGTACCCATAGCACCAGTGTTCTAAGTTTCATTAAGAGGACATAATAAAAATCAACAACATCTCTACAGTTTCTGTACCTTGTCCTTTGCTATGGCTGGAGGCTGCTTCAAAACTTCTTTCACTGTTTGTATGACAGTCTCTGTTCTCATAACACTGATGGAGCGAACCAGCTCAACCAGCAGAAGTTGTTCTTCACCTGCTGTAGGAATAACCTAGAAGAATAAAATGTATGTCATGGATTATTATCACAGACAATGGCTATTCCAAAATTAAGGCAACTGTCCTCATGGGATTGAAATTATCCAACTAATAGTTCATCTAGAGACTTGGTATCATCCAATTTTCTCCTGAAGAATTCAGGAAGATGATCCCATTCTAAAGTGGTACCTCCCTGATAGTAGAGCCACTAATTACAAATGTAACTATTGTCCATACTTCATTGTATTTTTTCCACTGGAATGTCTGAATTTTCTTCTTCCTAACATTAAATCACTTGAAGGTATAACCACTATTTGAAGTGACCACTGTAATATAAATGTACCTTTGTCCTAGAAGTATTTTTGTTTTGCCTCCTTTCATTCCATACAAATGCAATAGCAGCCATGAAGTGAACACCATGATTCATTGAAATTGGACCCAAAAGTTCCAGAATCTGTTGCCTCAAATTCTGAAATACGAAAGCAGAACACATACTCCTTTAGATATGCAGCTCAGCATTATGTTCAAAACATTTTCTCTGCAGAAAGCAAAGAGTTAATACATTGCATTGAACTGATACTTTTTAGCTTAAAAGCATATTCAATACCCATTTATAAAAGCCTTGTTTGAAGAGTGAGTGAGTAGATGAGGACAAAGGTATAAAACCTCGATTTAGATTTAAGGGAAGGGAATTAAAATTATTTTGGCAAAGGTATTAATGAAGAGCTTAAATGACATTATCCCTGATGTTCTGACCTTAGTTGACCCAAGATTAATAGTGGTAATGGACGCAGCAGCAGCAGTAGTAGTTTTCTCTGAAGAATCTGCAAGGTGTAGGATGCTCCACAGTAAAGTCACAGAAGACATGATCATATGCAAGATAGAGAGGATTCCATTGCGTGCTTCAACCAAATGCTTCTGATTTACATTGACTAAAAGCTAGTGGGAGAGAAGAGGAGCATTAAGTATCTACATAAACAGCATATTTAAAATAGAATAAATTTAGACTTAACCTAACACAAGAGCTTTCAATCTTAACTCCTTTTCAAAAGTTTCTCAGTAATTCTTACCATATATACAGCTTTTGAGACTATTAAAATAATAGAGAATCTTTTGATTGAGTTGTGCAATATCAAATATACTCTGAACATGTGAGGCTTCATGTCTACAGCAAACAATTTTGTATCCTCTGCCTAAACCTTTGCAAAACAATTATCTCAGAATTTTAAGTGTAACTAATACTCTAGGCAAAATTGTTTACTTGCATAAACAAAAACCACATTTCATTCACTTTTAAATAAATGGAAAGCAAAGGGGTATAAGAACGGGGAAAAAGCACAAAAACAAGATTACTGAGAAAACAGGGCAAAAGCTTCTTATGGAATCTGGGCCAAATTCTTAACAGACACTATACTCAGAATACAGATCTAAAAATATTGCTTGAATAAAAAGACAAATTGTGAATTTACAGAAGGAGCGGAAAGATAACGCTTAGATATATTGCAAAATGAATACAACAAAGGCATATCTAAAAAGTGGCATTTTAGAGGTCTGAAAGTTAAGGAATTAATACTTTAGTTACATCAGGGTAACAAAAACCAAACAAAAGAAGCAAATAAATATAAGAGTATTCTCTGTTAAGTATCATCCATAGAAACTTGTATTTTTGTTTGAAATGTACATATTGTCAATAAACCCCCCATATTTATAGCTAAAACAATATATAAGGTATTTTTCTCACTCAGATCTTCATAGCTGCTAATATAATCACAGAACTTGATTTGACATATACTGCATAGGACCCACTCAGACACCCAGAGTTTACCTGGTGATACTGCGTAGATGGATCCAGGAGGCAATAATGAATAATTGTTGTGATCCCTTCTAATAAAGTGAGAACCATATCTGGGGGAGTGACTGATGCCATCCAGAGAGGCCTAAAAGAAGAGATTCCTTTCTTTTAAATGGGTTAATCTGATAGTAAAGAAGTTCAACACAATCAGATGTACTTAAAAAGATTATACATCTCTACATACACATACCTATTATCAGATAATCCTGTTTCATATTTATACTGCTGAATTAAATTATCCAGGTTCCTGCAGAGCTGAAGAGTCACTGAAACAACCACCCTTTGAAGAACTTTTCCCATGTAAGGCAACGTAGAAGTGATAAGGCCAATCCACTGGGGATGCATTTTACAGGCACAGTGCTGGTGTAAAGCTCGTATCACTGCGCAGAGAAACATGCCTTGGCAGGTTATTGGCTGGGAATGTAAATACTGCAGAGAAGTCATCGGCTGCTGGGGACCAATGTGCTCCAAGTCTGTTATGACAAACTCAAACCCCGTTTCATTTTCCTCAGGCACAGTCATTACTCTGTGTTCCAGAACAATCAGCCGCTGAAGTACTTTCAAAAGTTGTGACTGTAGAGTGCTACCATTGTCAAATTCATCCTCAGAAAAATTTATAAGGCTGTCTTCAGAGAAGCCTTCTTCTACAGCCACTATATTTTTTCCAGCTTTCTTTTCACTGTGCCATTTCTGGGCACTGAAGATAGAAGACAGCAGACAATGCAGGATCACTTTCTGAACCTTGCACTTGGACAACATGTCTGAAATAAAACTAGGAAAACCCTTGGTAGAGCTTTCTATCACTTTTGCCAGCTCAGCAAACAGAAGTGTCAGAATTTCTATACTCATCATTTGCATATTGCGGTTTCCTATGAGGTCTTGTGAGGTTACTTTAACATGAGTTGGATAATGGCTTCGCATGTAGTATAAACACAAGGAGATAAGAATTTCTATGTACATAGAGCTCCGAAAATTATGGTTAGAATCAACTGGGATGTGACTATAGAAATCCTTGCCCATAACAGATATTCGATGCCTGGCTAGAAGATTTTGGAGCAATGAAAGCTGCGGAGTGTATGCATTGTTGACACTGGTAGTAGAGATGGCATTTACAAAAGCTGAAGGATTTGTTTTCAGAATTGCTTTAATTGCAGAAAAAGCATACAGTGTCCTTGAAGAGTCATATAACTGGAGATAAAGAAGCACATGTTGATACAGTGGATGGATATTGAAGTTAGGAGATTTTCGCATTCCTGGGGACCCCACATCACTTTCTATTTCTGAAATTTCTCCTTCTCCACAGCTGTACCAATTTTCTAAATCAAGACCATCACTAAAGAAGACATTTGTTTGTTTAAGTTTTTCTGTTTGTGTTTTCTTCTTCTCTTCATCTTTCTTTTTGGCTATTTTTACCTTAGGTTTTGCACCTGGTTGCTTGCCAGCCTCTTTAACAATAGTTTCTTTTTCTGACATTTTTTCTGGTAGCTTTCCTTTAAAGCTGAACTGAATACTACTGTGGCTTCGCTTTCTGGACTTTGATTCAATGGAAGAAAGAGTGAGATCAGAGAAGGATTGCTGGCTTTCTGCAATACAAGGTGAAGAGTTATTTCTTGAAATTTCATCTCCTAAGCTCTCAAGTCCAGTCTCAGTTGAGGCTGATAGCAATTGCGAGCTGTCATTACTAAGCAAACTACTCTGGCTACTTTGGATATTCTGATCATCATTTTTTGTCAACTCTACAGAGTTATCCAAAGAACTGAATTTACATGAAGTATCCTCAGAGTGTAGACTGTCTCTAAGTGGTTCAACCTCTTCTCCGAGACCACTTACAACTTTGCATATAAGATCTGTAACCACCTGTTGCACAATTTCATCAGGTGAGTCTTCTTTCAGAGTCTGAGAGCTATCTTGAGCACTCAGGCTTTCTGTTTCCACTTCATAACTGATGTTGTCTCCAGTAGATGACTGAGAACAGCCAGAGTCAGAACTCTGCAGTATTTCAGCTTGATGATCAGGAAGGTCAAAATCAGACACAACCATTGGTATGGTCTCACTGCTGGTACTTAACAAGGAAAGCCTGTCACTCAGAGGGTTGACAGTCAGGCTGAAGTTCTCCATTTCATCCACACCAAGTTGTTTCTCATTGCCTTCTTTAGGTATAATAAGTTGTCCTTGGCTTACAGGAATGTGGGAGAATGCTTGAAGAACACAAAAAAATGTATACATATAAGATTTTGTTCTTCAGAATAAGAATTTAGAATTAAAATTTAAACTACTATTGGGACTTCAAATTATAAAGGCACAGTAAATAGTGCCTTTCCATTTCAACAAAAAATATGTTAATAAGCAAATGGCACATTCACAAAAAGCAAAATTATTTTAGCAGTACACCTTAGCAAAACAACATAATTCTTCCATGAAACATTATACAGTCTTATCTGCTTTTGTTTTCACAAAAAATTAGTAAATCCTAAACTAAAATTACACAATACATGCAAACACCTTAAAAACTTATTGGTATGTTTTCATCCAGACCCATGTCAATGATCGTAATTCATAAAAACATTTAATTTCCTGGTTATGCTTCGAGCCATATTCTTATGCTCTACCAAGACTCAGTCAGATGTAAGAAAATGCATGAAAATACTTGCATATCATTTTAATTTAAGAAAAATAAAACTTCAAGCAAAACTTGGGACATACAAACTTGAGCTAGGAAAAAACCACACAAATGCAAATATAAGCTGTAGCTATTCCAACATTTAGTTTTTTGAGTTACCCTCAAAAAATTCTACAATGTTTTTAACATTGCATGTAAATAGCAAGCAAAGAAATTAATTAGGGAACTTCCTACAGTGTTCTTGCATACATACCATCAGCACAGCTAAACTTCTGCATGAACTGCTTTTCATTTTCTTCCTCAGGATGATTGGGAGATTTAGTCCAGTAACATTCAGCCTGTACTCGCTGAACAGAAACTCGCTGAGTTTTTGGATGAAGAAGCAGTAGGAGCAAAGGTTCAAGAACTCTTGCAATATCATGTCTTTGAAGCACTTGATTTAACCAGGCTTGTCCCACTGACCATGTAGAACCATCCAAGCTATTGAGGCTGTCCAGCATGATAAACAAAGATCTAAAATAGCAAGAAGAATTAATCTAATGCATATTGTACACTATTCACAGAGTAATCCCATTTTAATCTGATACATGACAAATTTTAATGTCAGTACATACTCCAATGTCTTCTCTATATAAAACAGTTTTTCTCTGGAATCCAAACTTTGAACCTGAAGGTTTATGTTTCAGTCAAGTCTAATGAAGGAGTGGCAAGGAAGAGCTAGCAACAAAGTAAGTTAAAATTGCTGTTATAGTAGCAACTGAATAGCCAGTTCAAGTATTTGTACAGCTACTAGCATAATAAGCTTTTGCTGCTTAAGTGCTAGTTCCATTAAAAATAAACAACTTTAAGAGTCAATTCACAGGGATATATGGAAAATAAAAGAACTTATTCAAAGATCTTGGATCTTGTCTTCAAGAACGGAGAAGAGAAATATACATGACAATTCAGCAGTTTCTACTGTCATTTTCTTCTTTTAACAGTTTTTTAGCCTTTAGAAGCCTTTCTAGACTTATGGAAAAACAATATATATATTGAACTCTGAATTTTACCTACTGTGTTACATCCTCCAGTAGCACATGTTCATAAGCTTTTAGCTGTATGCACAGAACTGATCACCATTTATGCAGTGAGTGACAGTATCAAGCCAAAGAAATAACAATCTTTTTACTCTACTCTCTACAGATAAGTATGCAATACAAAATCTAAATAAACACTTTTCTACATTTGTGCCAGCTGAGGAAGACAAGACTAGCTCAGAGTCTGGATCTTCAGTCTTTTCTAAGAAGATAGTCTAATACCAGAACACAAACCAGGAATCCTTTGCTGCTTGTCATAAATTACCTCTTAAACAAAACACAGATTAAACAAAAGAAGTTTCATATTTTAGCACTTGGCTTGCAATTTTTTTCTCAAGTTTTTTTAGTTTTACTGTTACTTTCTACTTCATATAATTCGCTTCTGGGTTGACTTCTCTCTCTTGCTTCTGTTTTTATCAAAACACAGCAAAAACTCAGATACAAAGCTCAATATACACCACAGTGATTTTTACCACAGTAATGGTCAATGAATATTGTGACAATTCCTTTCCCACTCTTTATGTAAGCTGTAAATTTTTCTGGAAGCTATAATCTTCACTGTGAAAACAATTTTGTCTAACACAAATTAATTTCTTGTCCTTCTTCCTTGCTCTCACAGTTACATTATAGTTCTTCAATTTTTAAATGCCCTATATTGCCAGTAAAATACCATCAAAGATTTTGAAGTAAAATTATTTCAGCTGAATCACACTTGCAAACACCAACCTGTCAAAGGTGCGGCCAAAGGAAGAAGATTTGTTAATATGAAGGTCTCGTGTGAGATGCCATAGCACTGCAAACTTGGCATGAGCTTCCATTCTTACTTTCTGTGGACCAAATCATAAGTTAGATCTATCAGAATGTAACAGCTTCTGATGAGAACTGGAAAGAGTTATATAGCATCTTAAAAGATATAATGAAATTAACTTTTGACTATGCATTCAAGTACTGTTTTCTAATCTTAAAAGGAGTAATAGCCAACAACAGGTATCTGTGAGCAATTTAGTACCATGAAAGGATTCTCCCCTATCTTGATCTTGGCTTAGTTTCAAAGTTAGGCCTGTGTCTAGTTAGCTATTTCCATTCCATTATTGCCACAGTAGAAAGAAATGGAAGAATTTTCTGGCTAGACATGTAGATAGAATTCTTCACTAACATGTCAAATTTAGCCCTGGAACAAATTGGACAAATAGGACATGCTCACTGCCCAAAGGACTTCTAAAGACTAGAAATAATACATGGAATATCATAGAATCATAGAATATTCTGAGTTGGAAGGGACCCACATGGATCACTGAAGTCCAACTCAGGATATTTATTGGCAAAAATAGTGTAAAGTTACAATTACTCTCTCTCTACTGTGGCTGATCAAGGCATAGAGTTATTGTAAACAGCTTTACCCAAAAGACTAGGAAGCTAGTAAGCAGTTGTAGGAGTGAACAAAGCACAGTAATCAAATTACACAATTACACCAAATAAATCATCAAAACTACTTTCAAATACAATAAGGGCTTAAATTAAATTCCTAGATATAGAGACAAAAGAACAAAGATTTTCACTAGATTATTCTTAAAATATATGGTTATAGGAAACAAACAGTAGGTATATTTACCTTTAACTGAAGTGAGATGAAACTAAAATCTGTCAAAACCACTGACAATCTGGCATACTTCCAGACTTAATTTACATCATACAAATTAAAAAGCATTGCAACAGCTAATAAAACCAGTATCTGACATAATAATGAAAACTTTAAGTAAAAGCTATGAAAATTCATATGAAAGGACATAGACAGTTCACGTTAAACAAACTAAAATAAAACAAAACAACTTTTTCATACTAAAAACGAAAACCAAGACAGTAGCATTCTAGAAAGTAAAGCAAATATCACTTGTTTGTAGAACAAAAATACTTTTCATGGGGAAATAATCTACAACACTGCTGCAAAATTTATACAGTTACACAAAATAATTCAGTGACAATTATTGAATAGAGCGAAAATACCAATTCCCAAACACATAGAAATAACTCCATGTAAGCTCTTGCACTCCATGCTGTAAAAATGTAAGCAATTACTGTTTTCTCAGGAAGGTTAGCAGAAATGAGCAAGTTCTACATTCAGTCACAGCAGTTCACAGAACAGCCTAAGTGAAACTAAAAATCATCATCAATTTTAACAGCATGCTGAACTGTGAACTGCACTGATTGACAGACTGACAGACTGGCTCACATTCACTCTTGTTGACCTGGTAACTCTGGTAGAATGGTAAAAAGTTAAGTGCTCCTGAAGTCACACAACCATGAGTTGCTAAAGTGCATAACCAAGTAATTCCCTACCACTCACACAGCTGGGGCTGTGGAAATAGTTCATATATCTAAAATTTAAAGCATTACAAAGGCCTCAACTTGAATGGCAAATTGACAACCTCTATGTGAAACATACTCCCAGGTGAGGAAACAAAAAGTAAAGTCATGACAAGAACTCCTACTAACAATCGTGAAAACTGAGCACATGCTTTATGTATTGGGAAGCATCACATTACTTTTGATAAGACAAAGTCTCCTGCGTAAGTCTGTTGCTGAATGCTGAAAAACCTCCTTTGTCTAGAATCAAACTAGAGGCTCATCACAGACCTAAATTAACATTTGAAAAAATACAAGGTAGCATTTTTTCGATATTGAAGTTATTCATACTCTCCTCTGAGGGACCAAGTCTTTTTTCTAAATATATTCTGTAGTTATATACTTAAGTCATCTTTAAGTAAATACATGAACAACTTGCCTTGTCTCTGTGAGTCAGCTGCTGACTAATAACATCTTCACAAATGCTAGAAGATGGGACGAGGTTGTGCAACTGGTAGAAGAGCTCCACACTCTTCTGATGGTGCTGAGGAGTTCCATCACCCAGCTGGTCCCAAAGTGTTAAAGCTATATGCTTTGTACATGAAAAGAAAAGTTGCAAGAGACACAAGTGAATGACCATCATGCCTTGTTTTGCTCTATGCAACAATGGCAGACATCACATCTGATGACACTCCATGACCAAGAGGCAACCCATAAAATGGTTCCTTTTGTATGGACAGAGGGAACTGTTTGAAACATCGCAATAACTTACTACATTAAAAATATCTGTTAAGGAGTCAGAACAGGAATAAATTTTTATTGAAATATAATTAACTACATAATACACCCTGCTACTGATTATCTTTTGCAAAAGACTTCTTATAGAAATTACATAAATGCAAAGATTTTTTACCAGAGTCCTACATTATACACATCTCAGTTTCATACCTTTGCTGATTAATGCTGCTATTCAATCAGGTTTTGTTTATATTTTTAAAATATTCATTTATACAAGGATTTTCACACAAGTGGTCAGTAAGAGAATTGAAACAGGAAAACTTACTGTGTATTTCATTTAGATTCTAACACAGGTTACAACTTATCAAATTACTTAGCAAGAAAATTTGGTTTACCATACCAAGGGATGGTAAAGGGCCAAGACTGGTATTCTTCACCAGACAGGAAAAGTCAAAAGAAAACAGCAATGAGATACTGCATCTAACCTTGAAGAAATCTGTCTTTTCAGCCATGTATCTCAGATTGCCTTGAGTAAGAGGAGGTCTGATGACGACAGCCACTCTTCCCTGGTTAGGACTAAGAGGCTGAGCAGTTTCCACACTGTTCAGATTTTCTCCAGTAACAAGAGCAACTGACTGAGTCAATCCAACCAAGTCCATCACGAGGGAAATAGTAACACCCTGAACACTGAAATCGCTTGCCTGCTTGCAAGCATTCATTAAAGTCTGTAGCCACAGTGGAGGCTGTACTTGTTCACAGTCTGAAACAAAAATCACAGATTATACATTCATTTAACAATTTAAATATTATGGATTTTTCCTCTTGTATTCCATAATTATATGTGCAATTGTCTTTTCATATTTCAATCTGCCCATTGTATGCGCTTAGGAAAATGTATGCAAGAGGAAGATACTTTCTGATTAATCTTTAAAATAATCCAATTAAGAATGTAATACTGTATCACTTCAAACTTTTAGTAACCAAAAGTGAATAGAAAAATTTGAACAAGGAAGAGAAAAATTTTATGAAAATACATTCAGATAATTTCCTGCTTTAGGAAAAACTGAACTTTTAGTAGTTAGCACATCCTTTCATCCACTTTCCTTCATCACAAAATTTTTCACCAGCAATCAAATCTTAATATTCTAGATAGTAGTCTGGAATAATTCTGTAATATATTTTACAGAGATATAAAAATAAAAATACCTAGGATAATATCATATATTATATATTATAACATACATACAGACTAATTTTAAACTGACAAAAATAGATTTGCCTGGCAACACTTTAAAAGTAAGTTTCTGTGAAAATGGATGGTTTGGATGTAGAACTATCATCCTATTAGACCATATGGACCTATGGTCCTCTGTTTTCACCGTAGGTGGTTGTTTCACCCATTCTTACTGTCCCCTCACTTTATCAAGCCATACTCTGGGCTGATCCTGGAAATGTCTTTCTCCAAAGTTCACAGTCAACTCTCCAAGTGAATATTGCACCCTCTTCTTTCAGAGATACCAAAGTAACTTCTCAAAGTACTCTACTGACCGTGTTCCTAAAAAGGCAAATGCATCTAGAATCACACACAAGTGAAGAAGTGTTATTTAATAGGCACAAGTACAGCACCTATTTTGAATCAAGAGAAGAATGATGTAATTTCTAATTTATATCCATAGCTCCACTGGAGCCTAAATACACCAAACAATTCCATATAGTGTTCCAGAGTTTACAGATATAACCATTGTTTTCAGCTTCACTCAGCCCCCTTTTTAATTTCTTCAGTTAAAGATAGCTGAGAAATTAAGCATACAAAAGAATTAAAGCACAATTCGGCTCTATAAGTATCAGATTAACTTGGCTCCTTCAAATAAACAGACTGATGACTCTCACCAGTGATTATGAGCTATTGGGTTATACCATTAATACAACCCTTCAAAAACACATTCCAAATTTAGGAACCCTTCAATAAACACTGCCACTTCTGCAGTGTAAAAACCCCATATCAATGGATACGGGTAGTGTGAGAATAATGGTAACTACCTTCTTCCATTCTCTGTTCCAGTGGAATTCTCTTTTATGGGAAGAAGGACTCCTGGACAGCTATGCAGCCCCATTCCCAGCACTATTCCCATCTGCCCTGCCATTCTACACAACAGATGTTTACATTTGTTTGGAACAAAGTCCTTCTTGTTGATTTTACACACCTACAATTTATGCTTATTCCTCAAAGTTACTCTGTTTAATAGACTGCAAATGAGATCTCACAAATGGGGCAGTTCAGATGACCAACAAGAAACACAAATCCAAGGCATTTAAGAAAAGTGAAAAGGACTTCTAGAATCAGTGGCCTCATATGAAGCACATCCTATTCCAAGCTCTACAGGCTCTCTGCTCTACAGTGCATGAGGCAGCAATAATCAAGTGCTGTGTGCACGAAAAATGAGGAAACTGCTGACATTTTAGTCTTTGGACACAACACTAATTTGTAGGCTGTTTGGGAGAAATAAATAAACATTCCACATTTTCAGGGTCACGCTATAAAAGCACAAATATCCTGTGATAGATCTTCTACAAAAAGTGGCAGATCTTTGGCATTGTCATACTCTTAATTAATAAACAGCTATAAACAAGTTGCCTTCAACTGACACAAATATTTTACATGTCTGGACATTACAAAGTCAAATATATGCTCTGCTTTTGGCTACAATGAAGACATACACAACACATCTTAAAGACCACAGAAACAGAAGCAGTCATGTTAAATTAGCATGTTTGCTTCCAAAACCAAAAAAACTACTCATCTCCAAGCACCACCCACCACTTAGCCTTGATTTGAAAATTGCAAATAAGAACAAAAAGCTGCAACTATGAAGTTTCCTAGAAAGAAAATAAAACCAGAGATGACTCTGACAGTAGCCAAAATTAGTATTACCATTTCTTGCATGCTCCAAGCATACCCACCATGACAACATTGTAAGGAGCAACTCTCAGACTGCAGATCTGAAGTGGACCCAAAATTGGAACTCTAAATTGAAGACTTTACAAACTGTAAAAAGGATTGCTCATCCTAAAATGTCACATTTTACAGTCATCCATAACTGTCAATGCTTTAATCATGTCTGTATCTGAATAGTTGCATCTATCTGTGAACACATCCATACCTCACCGAAACTCATATTTTTTATTTTGTTTCTTAATGCAATTACAGCTAGAAGAATTTTTGCAAGAACTGTTCCTTCAATATGAGCAAAGTAGAATTAATTAAATTTCTTAGCTGATACGATTTTTATTGTACAGCAGCTTACAATTTCCATGTATTGGTAAAGTGATCAATGCTCACATCAATCCAAAACTGATAAAAGGAAGCTAAAAACATATTTGATGTGAGCTGTGACTATTGCAAAATATGACAAAGAAAACATTGTGGATCCATAGAGTGAAGAGGAACATTCAACAACCTAGATTCTACTCTCAGGCTTCACTTTGCACAATTTATATTTTTCACCCCAATATTAATTAGTGTCAAATTCCATGCCAGCAATACTCTTAAAATTTTATAAGAAAATAATTTAATTGTGAACTGCAAGCCAATTAATACAGAAGAAAACTTACATTTCTGAGAGGAACAGCAAACAGCAACACACACAAAGCATGATACTATTACTTTAAATTTTTTTGGCAGAAAAAGAAAAAATATTATTTTAAAAACAAAGAAGAGATGAGTGTGCAGCTTACCAACTTCAGGCTTCCCAGGATGTAATTCTGAAGTGCGGTTTCCTTCAGCGATGTAAACGGGAAAGCTCGAACATTCAAGATAGAGCTGACAAGCAGCAATAAAGGCAGGAAGGTATTCTTTCGGTGTTTTCTTCTTGTTTGTTTTCTTCACCTTAGCATCATCTTGTGATTCTCTGTCCCATTTTGTGCTCTGTCCTTGCACTCTAGTGGGGTCTACTGGAAGCTCTGCCCCTAAGGGCTGAGACAAGGAATTACTCTGAATGATATACAGGTTGATAAATCTGGTTAAAAACTGTTGGACATATTCCAAACAGCACTGCATTGCAGTCTTTTGGATTGTTTTCCCACTACGAGTTGCTGTCCCTTGTGTCATTATGGAAGGAGGTTGTACAATGGTCTCCTCAGAACCCACAGTTGATGCTGTCTCAGTCTCTGAGGATGTGCTACCAACAATAGGAATGCCAGATGCACCCTGACCCTCATTTAGTGCTCTGTCGATGTCATCTGTTGTATCTGCCTGGTATTGTACAAACTCAGTGAATCCACTTTCTGATGATCGACTGCTTGGAGGATTTTCACCATCTTCAAACACATCACTAGGATTTTCAAGTGACACTGATGGCACCTGAGTAAAATAAAAGTTTAATGACTGTTCAAAATAGGTTATTTAGGTCTTAGCAAAAAAAAATATATATTAGTGTCTTCATTTGAAAGCAAAAACTTTATTCCAGAGTTTTAAATGTATTCATACAAATACATTTTATGCAAAATGATGTTTGGTGTTTCTGTAAGCCTGCCAGACTAAGCTAACACTAAAAGAAAATTGTTTATTAAGCAAAATATTTTAAATATTATTTGTTTTAACATTTTCTTGATATCATAATCACATCTACTCTATTATGAAAGAATGCTGAAATGCATAGGCATTTTTAATTTATACAGCATCACAAAACATCAAATACAAAGTCATAATTACAAAAAGATAAAAACTTTTCATTTAAGAACTACTAATCAGTTGCAGCTAGAAAGAAAAAAATCTCCTCAAAATGAGAGAGGTTGCTCAAGTAACAACAGTTCTTCATGACTCATATGTCTTTATTCTTCATCAGTTCAGACTATGCACAAATATGATGAATGGCTTTTACACAGAAAGAACCCACAGTGGCTTTCTGCACTGCTCTAGGCCTCTACAGTCTTGGTAACTGGTAGCATAGTCTCTGTTTCCTGGTGAGAATGTGAGGCAGGGAAACAACTGAAACAGAAATCCATGAATCAGTGGCAGTAAATGTAGGTGCCCACTTCCTTCCAATCCTGCATCTTACTGGTGGTGGCAGAAGTGCCTGAGACCTAAAAGGCCCAGAAAGCTGTTTTGACTCTAATCACTAGCTGTCTTCAATACAGAACTTGAGCATAATATAATAATATGGAAAAACTTTTTCATGAATAAATAAAAACAGTGACATTATTATACACAGTGAAAAATGTCTTGCTTTACTGGAGATGGAATAAGAATGGAAATTTTTTTGAGATATTACCACAGAAACAGTGAAAGCTAAAAAGTCTGGAAAGACATCAATGATGGCCCCATTTTATAAAATACAGTCTAAAAGTGATTAGAAACATGGCAATTTATTTCACTGTCCCTTAAGAGAAACCTTGGTCACATGTGAGTCAGTTGTAATTAGAGGCAAAAGGCCATTGAAGGTTCAAAGGGCAACATTATTCAATTAAAACAGGGATTATTTAAAAAGAAAAAAGCAACAAAAAACCCCCTCAAAACTCCAAAAGAATAAAACCAGATAGGTATCAACTGGATAGAAAGAATAAGGGTAGGACCCTGAATAAAGGATGCTGGAGTCCTAATTGAAGGTGAATATGAGCCAGCAGTGGACTTCTTTGGTGAAGCAGGCCAGCAACATCTAAGACTGTATCAGCAAAAGTACTGTCAGCAAATCAAGGCAAGTAATTTAATCCCCTCTGCTCAGCAGTTTTAGGTCCACAACCAGAATATTGTATCCAATTTTGCACTTGTTAGTACAAAAAGAAATACTGATGTACTGAGTATGCCCAGTGAAAAGTCACCACAGGTGTTCCTGACATAGAAGGAAAGCTCAGAGTTTGATTTACTCAGTTTAAAAGAATGCTAAAAGTTGTGAAGGGAGTGAAGGTGTATTTTGTGCTGTCTGTGAGTTCCCACTAGGCAGTTGAAAAGATGGAGGTATAGTCAGAAATCTGCAGTGAAAGAGCACAAGGCAAGCAATACAAGCTGCAACAATGGAAATTCTGATTAAATAACACAGTGCAAACAAACAAGCTGTACAGAGAAGTCGTGGTAACTTCATCCTTGGAGATATTCAAAATTAAGACAAATATGATCCTGAGTGACATGACCCAGCTTTAAAGTAAAATCTAACTTTGAAATCAGCCCTGCTTTGAGCAGTGCCCTGCAACTGTCACTTCCAACCTAATTTACTCTATGATGTTCCTCAAATTTCTTCAGCTGGAAAACAAGGATTTCAGGGCATGTCACTTAGCATACCTCACAGAGCCATGGTTGCATAGAACAAACTGGACAAAGTTAAAAGGGAAATAGCTGCTGGCTGGTTTCTTTTATTTCTTTAATAAATGATTCTAAGAACTTAGTGGCAGTAAAATACATGATGGGTATTAAGCCAATGCACATAAATTGGGTGAGAGGAGAATTTACATATGCTTGATACTTAACCAAAATAGTGAATTCTTTTCAGTCCAGTTATTTTAGTTCATCATTATCTTGAAGTGCATTACAAACTTTAGTTGATTAGTTCTTTCATAGGCCCTGATTGTGAAGTGATTTATACATGTAAAATATTAAATCTGGGTAAAAACCCTTAAGAATCAAGAAATTTTACCACAACTGTAAGTTATTCTGATTACCCAAGTTTCACATACATTGTGGCATCTAAATCTAATCAAAGATTTGTAGGGTATTCAACACAGACTTAGAAAGCCCATTTCTCTTTTCCACGCAAGAAGTGTTTTCCAAGACGCTACAAAACCTAATCAGTTACCTTTTTATTTTCCCATTCTTTGATGGAGCTGCTGTGTCCAGTAGGAAGCTGCAGGATACCATCTGAACCAGCAGAGAGCAACGGAGGCTGAACCTTACTAAGGATCTTTGAGCAGAGTCTGAGAGAATCAGTAAGCTCAGACAAGTGCAAAGTATGAAGATGGCTCGTCAATGCAGAAATCATCCTGAGCAACAGCTGAGGCAAATGTTCTGTCTGTATTTCAATGTATGTCTCCTAACAAAGTAATAATAAAAAACTTGTTAATTGCAACACCAGATTCTACCCTGAAAGTTATTTTGTATAACAAAGGTGCTTATCATTTGCTTAACTGTGTTCTAAACATATGGAACATAGAAAAAGAAAAATTAGTATCTTAAAATCCAAGAATAAGAAATACATGCTTTACTAAAAAATATTTATAAAATTAAAGTTGGGTAACAAACAAATAGGAATATATTTAACTCTTTTTCAAACTAGTACATATTGTTCATTACACAACAAATACATAAAAAAACATCACAAGAAGGCCGAAGAATGCTACTATTACTTTATTAATCTTAAGATATAAGTTTAAGAATGAAGGATAATCAAGTTATTAAGAACTAAAGGAAGAACAGGCTGAATGCCATACCTGACACAGCACTCTCATACTTCTAGTAGGCTTTGAAATGAGAAAGCAAAGAATTGAGGAAAGACAGCTATAGAAGAAACAGTTCCAACAGTCTTTGCAACATTAAGCAATGACAACAGAAAAAGAAGATACATCTTATCATGACATTTAAAAGATCCTTAAAAGAAAGCTGCACATTTAAACTAGCGTACCAAACTACAAAAGATTATATCTGCAATGAATACACAGAAAATAAAATGAGGACAGACTAAAATTTTCAGGTATAAGCACCATAAAACCCACTTCAAATTATGTCCAACCGGTCTATCAAGAATCATACCATGAACCAAAAATATCATTTAATGGTGTCCACCAATTTATGTCAATATATTTTCAAGAAAAACAATTAATAAAGTATATATAGTATTTCTGCAGACTACAAATACACAGAATCCCAATATTAGTAATGAACAATTCTTACCAAAAAAACAAGTAGTTTTTATTTACAATTAGTAAAAGCAATTCTTACCAAAGAAACAATATCCAACAAAAAATCCACTAACAAGCAGAAATTTGTCAGAGGTAACTCAGATTGCTCACTATCACCTCCAGGCCCAGTTTGAAGTCTGGCATGTAAAGTCCTCCTGTAAAATTCAAACAGGGTTTCACAATATTTTCCTCTCCCACTTACATTGATCATATTTTTCTAACTTAATGAAAAACCGTATCTATTAGGTAAAATCACTATAAACCAATAAGCAATATCTCATTTTACTGTTAAGTAGCTTATTTGGCCCCATGCCATTCTTTCAGAAAAAGCAGCAACCAGACTTTCAGTGTAAAATAAACAGTCTTAATTTGTAAAATAAAGAAATTCAAGCTACAGAAAATTGAGCATGGTAGACAAAAACTTCGATAATACAGCAGCTCATGTAGGGAAAAAAGCAAACAAAAACAATTCTCCAGACTTCATCTATTTCTAAGGCAATTTTGTATTTGTAAGGCAATGTTGACAGTAACATTACTTATATGTAGTGGAATACTCACCTGCATGTTAGCTGGCTGTAGATGACTTTCCTTAATTTAGCAATTCAGCCCAACACACAAAAATCAAGTCACAGACATCTAGTTCAACCTCTCACATTGAGCAGGACTGCTAAAAACACTAGATAAATTAATCCACAGTTTTGTCTAGCAGAGTTCTGAAAATGTGACAAGAAAGCTCCACAGCCTTCCTCTTCCTGGCTTCCACTGTTCCAACACTTCCATTGTTGCACAATGTTCTTAGCAAGCTTTTCTCAAAGTCAAATCTGACCACTTGAGTGAACACTTCTTGCTGTCCCTTGTTTTCCATCAGCTGTTATAAAAAGTATAGCTGTATGAACTGCAAATGCCCTGCAGGAAGTCATAGGCTACCATTCAATTTCCCTCTTTGCCAGGCTAAACCAAACTTACCTACCTCAACCTTCAATGCAGTGTCCTATGACTGAGCACCTTAGTAGTTTCTCTACTAGAGTGTCTTCAGTTTCTCAACACTTCTCCTCAGGTGGAATGTCCAAAGCTGGACATAATATTCCACGTCTGGCCTTAGAAACACTAAGTGAAGGGAAAAATAACTTCCTTTCGCCTGCTGCCCAAGGTCCTCATAATGCAGCCCAAGACAGTTTCCTTTAGTTATGACAGCACACTGCTGGCTCATAGACAAATTCATGTCCAAGTATCTTAATATTTTATCAAGCAATTCCATCAGCAATGAAAAAAATTTCTGCAGATGTCATTTGAAATCTCTACATCATTTACCCCTTGCCACAGCAAAAGCCCCTGCTCTTCTGTGGTCCCTTCATCCCCTTCCCTCCTGTTAATATTTTCAGTTTTCCCTGATTTACTGTTCACTATTTTCTCCTGTAGTCCTTGTGATACACAGGATTCCCACCCTTCTTTTTCCCTAAAAGAGCAGGACAAATGACAACACATGGGGTATCTGGCAAATCTGTCAGTTTTACCAAGAGCAATTTGTACAATGTGTAATCCTGTACTGGCCAGACAGAACCAAAACTAGCTTTGAGATCACTCTCAAGCCTCCCCTTCAGGAAAGTGGCTAATTCTATCTCTTGATATAACTCAGACACTGAGTTTGTGAGAACTCACATTGCTAAGACCCCCAATCACATCTGATGAAAATTGGCCAGAAGATTGAAGTTATACAGAAGGGAGCAAAAAAAGACTTACAGACCAAATGATCTCATGAGACTGACTTCTTTGAAAAGTATATAAAACAAAAATTAACTTCAGCTTTACACATATAGAGATTAAATATTATCACCTACCTACAACACTCTTCAAACCAACGAGCAATGTAATCCCACATATAATAAGGCTCAAAGGAATTGAAAAGAAGATTGGCAGTTTTAATCAATTCTGCTGTTTTCTTGTTTTCTCTCAGTTTGCTGAAAGAAAATAAAAAGAACATTTTATACTTTTACAATTATTTTTCAAGTTATATAACTACACATTGCTGTAAGTTCACCCACTGTCAAGAAACACTGACAAATTATCCTCCTCTCACCCCTACAACTAGTTGTTGCTTAAGGGCTCAGTATATTGGCAGGCTGCTCACACCAATGCCTTTTCACAGTTGCTAGGTTTCTTCTCTCTCCTTTCTTTAATATTTGTTTTTTAACCACATTTTCAATAGATCTGCTTTTACCATAATTATTCCCACAGTTGTTTCCATCCCTCTCCAGCTTTGAGCAGCCCTCTCCTCTACACCTTTCAAAATATTAAATTAAAATCTTGAAACCTGTATCCCACTCCCTGGCTCTCTTGTAGCAGCCTTCAATTTTGTACTACAAGTAAACTCATCAGTCTATTTTTTTTTTTTTAAGAACACAGATATAACGAATATCGCAATCAATCAAACAAGCATTTTGTCAGGGATAAAGAATAAAACATATAGCAAATATAAAAAAATAAAAATAATAAAACCAACCACTTCACACCTTTGCACTGAACACAGAAGTTACAATTAATGTCAATAGATCTTGTATCATGAAAAAATATGTCACAGTCCCACAGGCTTCACAGTCATGGTTCCAGCAACAAAGGTATATTATTTAATATAAAATATACTATACTCATTCACCTGCTTAGCTGTGTGTGATCTTTGTTGAAAGATGGTTCTGTCTGAAGCTCCAGTTCTGCTTTGCACTGTGTATACAATGTTCGAAAGACTTCAATCAATACATCCTCAAGGATGGCAGGGCCTAGGGAGAAATACCAGCACTCACACTCTTTTGTATTATAGCATTGCCAACAGTCCACAGCTGAAAGCTATTGAAATCATTAGCTAGCTTTGGTCACTGAAACCACAGCATTTCTTCTGGTACAATCTCATAAACTACCTGAATGTCAGAAAGTTTGGTTTGTTTGCATTCCAGAAACACTGAGACAATTGTAGTGCTTGGGAGTACACAAAGCACAAGCAGGGTTCTTTTGCCTGTGTTCAATGTGCATACAATGGCAGCTGGACACAAACACACCAAGTTCAAAAGCTGTGCACTCACAGCACTACAGACCATCCTCAAGCCAACACACCCTTTTTCTTTGCTCAGCTTGGTAACACGTAGATGTGACTTCATGGATTCTTGATCAGAGCTAGCTTTCAAACAGTTTGAAACACTCACTCATAAGCTATCTTATGCTGTTAGCATATGGACAATATACTCAAATATTTAAATGTAAATACAAGATAAAATATTTTGAGCATCTTCCTTCCTTTTAATTTGAGGCAGTTTTTTTTTAGTTCAGAATATAGTCTACAGGGTACTTTTTGAAACTATTTTTGAAAGTGTGCAATTGCAGCCCAGAAAGCCAACTGCAGCCTGGGCTTCATTGAAGGAAGTGTGGTGCCAGCAGGCCAAGGGAGGTGATTCTGACCTTCTATTCTGCCCTTGTGAAACCCCACCTGGAGTACTACCTTCATCTCTGGGATGCCCAACATAGGGACATGGACCTGCTGGAGCAAGTCCAGAGGAGGGCCACAAATATAATATGTGGGCTGGAACACTTCTCCTAAGAAGACAGGCTGAGAGAATTTGGCTTGTTCAGCCTGGAGAAGAGAAGGGTTCAGAGAGACATCATTGCAGCCTCTCAGTACATAGAGGGGGGGCTTATGAAAAAAGAGGGAGAGAGACTTTTTATACGGGCAGACAGTAATAGGACAAGAGGGAACAGTATTAGACTAAAAGAGGAGCAATTCAGATTAGATGCTAGGAAAAAATTCTTTACTCAGAGGGTAATGAGGCACTGGAACAGGCTGCCCAAAGAAGCTGTGGATGCCCCATCCCTGGACGTGTTCAAGGCTAGGTTGGATGGGGCTTTCGGAAATCTGGTCTAGTGGAAGGTGTCCCTGCCCATGGCAGAGGGGTTGGAACAGGATGATCTGTAAGGTCCCTCCCAATACAACACATTCTATGAGTCTATAAAACAGCTCCACCATTGGATTTGAGCTAAATCTCAGTTTTGAAGGAAAAAAAAAACCCCAAATTGTTTTGAAAGGAATTTACAAAGTAATCCTGCTCGAGATATCATTTACTTTTTTAAGTGTTTCCTATCCTCACTGAGCTGCATTCAGTACGAGTACGCTGACAGAGTTAAGTAAAAATCCTATTAGCTTATTCCATCTCATTTTGCTGCAATCCTCAAAGCTTTGCTACTTCATGAAATCTTAACATACACATTCCCTCTGAATGTTTAGACTGATCTCCAGAAAACACAAATTACAAGGAAGATGGCAAATTTCTGACAGATATTTTGTTCTTTGTGGTCTGTCCTAATGAATTATTTTCTTTAATTATTGTATTTTCATTATTTTAATGCTTTTAATATGCCACCTCCAAATCTGATAATAGGTTTTAAAAATTATTTTGATTTTTACCAGTCACTTTCAAAACTGCATTCCAAAGAAAAAGGGAAGATATCCAAGTCTAACTGTAAATACTTTTGTCCCATAGTCCTCAGCACTCATCTTCTAAAGAGGGCATTTAAACACTTTAAATAGGGGAAAGGAAAATTAAAAAGAAACACCAAAAACAAATCCCAACATACCACCCACAAAATCAAAAAAATACTTGTTTCCTCTACATAAGTTCTTCTGAAAAAAAATTAACTGTTTTCTTGTTAATATCTATCATCTCTGTGTGTCTATTAGAAGAAAGAACAGGTTATTCTCAAAAGCAATAGCTGAGACTTATAACAGTAAAAGTCATTATTTGATGAAAGAAATGAAAAAGATCCAATCTACATTTCTTCCAACATGCAGTCAGTTCTATGACTTAAACTTACTGTTTCCTGTGTAGAAAGTAGAAGAAATGGCATTTGGTAAAAGGTAAATCTGATGAATGCATTAAATTAAATACAAAACATAGATATAGCTTGGAAGATCTAAGAAATCTGGCTAACCTGACAGTACTAAGCATATAACTTTTTCAATTCGATTAACAAGAGAGAAAAATTTTCAAAGCAAAATCACAGGAAACAAATTAAAAAACTAAAATGAAAATTACCTAGTTCAGGCTTATCCAGCAAACTGATAAGAATTCGAAAAGGCTTTAAGTCTTGCATTAATGTGCTTTCTTCTCCCTGTCCATTAACTTGTAATATTCCAACCATTGCCTAAAAAGAGCAAAAACATATCAGGAAAACAAAAGTAAAGCTAGAAAGCAATAAAAGCTGCACATAAAGGGAAAATTCTCAGTAGTGGAGACCAGTATTTCATCTCACTGCAACTCAGTCGTCCATGATTAAATTTTCTCAACTTTGCCTATGAGAATATTTCTGTGGAACAGAACTTGATTACTTACATTTATTTAAAATCAAAACAAAGTATTATAAACAAATATCTCAATATTTCTTAAGAATAAAAGAGAGGACATAAGAGGTAATGAAGAAATTATTTGAGAAGATAAGGCACATAGATATTAAGGGCTTAATAAAACATAATCTGTCCTATGATATACTCACTTACGTGCATGAAAACTTTCTTGACTAAATAGTAATGACAACTTCAAAACAAACAGGAAAACTGAGTTTCTATACCAAAGCAGGTTAGGGAATGAGCTGCAGAATTAAAAAAAGCCCCATGAGACAACCACAGATTTTGCTTAGTTTTCTCTCTGGCTGACTTGACTGTCTGAGCTAGTTTGCTTCTTTTACAGTTTTCAAAAAAAGGAGGACAAAGAAGAAAAAGAAGAGAGATAGGAAAGAACAGAGCCATGAAAACCAGTTTGGCCTTGCTATCTGCTACAAACCAAGTATTATCAGCAAGTATCTTAAAAGAAAAATCTTCTGTACTTTGATATGTCTTTAGAAGGTCCGAATTTTCAGTACATGGTATTTGTGAATAAGATATGAGTTCACTGGACAAAACAAAGAGACTGTTAGAGAAGAAGGCAGAAAGGAGCAACGTTTTTAAAGTGTTTCAAGAGACAGCAAAAGGTTTTAGAAGGCATATGCAATTTCTGTTATGTATAGGCAAGGCACTGATTTTGATGTCCATATTCTTTTCAGACAGATAAGCTTTATTGACAGTGATTAAGCTAGAAAGATGTACAGATTTAAAAAGACTACAACCATTAACCATGACTAAATGTTGCTGAAAGATTACCACATTTTTTTAACATAAGGTGCAGGCGAAACTGTAGCTCATTCAGGCCTCCCCTTAACATTTGAATAATTTCTGAATCATCTGCTATGGAAGGCAGAAGAGTGATAAGAGAAAGGTGAGAGAGTGGCAACAATGTCCTTGCTGCTGGAATACTGGAATTCTGAGGTCTCTTGCTCATCAGTAGAACAGCAGATCTCACAACTTTCAGATAAAACTGAAGCCCTGGACTGGGTGTCAGCTGTGAATTGGGATGAGCTGAATAATGAGTCAGCTACTACTGCTAGAATTGCCACTCTCATTCGCATACACAGCACCACAGTTCTGACTCAGTATCAGAAAAATCCTGACCTTATCCATTTGCCTTAATGATAAAATGTCTTCCCAGCTTCAAGATCAGACTCTCAGCAGTTTAGAAGATATCTGTACTTTAATCACTGCGAGAAAAGCAGCACAGTTCTTAGAACCAGTGATCTCAGCTCACACAGCAAGGCTCTAAGGGTAAACTAGTTTAACTGCCAATTTTCTCTACTATTCCTGTCTGCCAACAGAGAGCAGAAGATGCTTTCTTTGCCTAGCAGGGAGAAAGACCCTTTTTACACAGAATGAGTGCCATCTGATAAAATTTTTCTGATTCCCAAGACACAGAGGAGTTTCCATATCTACAGAATAGAATTCTCCAATTCAGTAGTTTCATGAAAAAGAGGCTCCAGTATTCTGGGTTCATTATCAAATAACATCCATGTATGCTTCATTCACTGTGGAAAAGGAGAGGTAGAAATATAATATTTGTTCTGTTCATTCTGTTATTTTAGAGAACGACATTGTTCCATGTCTTCATTTTTTCACTGAGAAGGTTTTAGAAGAATAGGACACAATATCACAAAAAGACAAGATTACGTGGTCACATTGCAGTGGCAAGTCAAAAGACAAAGACACAGCAACTTTGATCAGGATCTGTTTATAAAAACATATGCCCCAATAAAACACTGTATAGCTACCTGGACTAACATCTCCTTAGAGAAGGTGTTGAAATAGTAAGTGGCATGCTCCTCAGGATTGCTGTGCCTTGTACTTCTGGGTCCTACAAGGGCACCATTGTTATCAAAACCTTCAAGCAAACAAAAGACAAAGCAGACAAATATTTGTAATTAAGTAAAATATATTGCAAATTTCTTTAAGCTAGAAATCAACACACTAGCATTGATAACTTACCAAGATGAAGTCCAAGTCATGTTGGCAAGAAAAAGATGATTTTATAGAGTTTAGTACAGGAAACTAAGTGATACTTTCATACAAGCATTTTGCACACAAATCAAAAAATTTAGTTCTATGCAATATTATCAACCAATTACTTCTTGTATAAAAGAAAAATGTTCACAAATGCTGCAAACCCCACAATCTAGTGTATCTTAAAAAAACCCCAACCTGTGACACAAAAATATTTCAATATTAATGAGAACACAAAATTCAGTGTTTTAAATATAAAGAGATGATCATCAAAAGACATTGACAGGACTAATGCATTTAGAATATCAGTCACACTACAAAATTTTTTCTTTTAAATTCAAAATTACACAGAGATGGACCTTTGTATTGTAAGTTTCTTTTCTTTTCCCAGTAAGTTTTTTATTGCACAAAAAAATAGGCTTAAGGAAGAAAAAAAAAATCAGTTGGTTAACAATTGTTAAGATAACCTGATTTAAGGAGATGTATGTGATTTCTTTTCATAGAGAATGTTAATAGGTCACTCCTAGCTGTAAAACAACAGGAAGGAATAGCAAACACCAGAATTAATTAAATAACGTCACATAGAACAACAGAACTCAGAGAGTCTTCCAACATAACTGATCTCCATCTGCAATGTTTTATATTAGGAATGGAATATCATGATAATAGAAAAGCAGCACAACATCCAAAGAAAAAAAAGCAAAAATCCTATATTGTCAGAAAGTTTGTCCACATATATAGAAAATAGAGGCAGTAGCTGTTCACAACACAGGACCAGGAACAGTCACTGTAAAAGTATTCTCTGAAGCTGTACTACTTTCAGTGGAGACTATGTTCATGAAATAGCCGTAAAAGAAGGTTCCACAACTGAAAAAGCAGCATGATATTTTGAACACATAAAATACCTTTTTCAATAATAGCAAAGACATATCTAACCCATCAAATTTAGATGAAACATGAGTGTAGTGTTTAATCTAGAAACTATTTTTTTCCCAATTGCAAAATGCAGGTATGGAGCATAACATTGCCTTTCTTTGAAAGACTAATCATTTCCAAGTCAGTGTCTTGAGAAATTATTAACTAAAGAAGCCAGGATTTTCTCATATTTAACTTCTAAACCCCTGAGGCTCCTACAGAAACACAAGTAACCCACTCATGCAAAACACTGTTGCTGACTTCTTCCCTCCCTTCATAATTTCAGTTATCTCTCAGGGCCCTTTTCTACTCACGTCCTTTCTCCCCAGTCACCCACAGGCTACCTGCCTCTGACGTCTTAACTATCAGCTGGGGAAGATGCAAGAGCTGCTGGGAAGGGTTCTGGGTAGCCCGAGAAGCACATATGTGCTTGCTGGTGAGCTGAGAAGTCAAACAAAAAAGGTAACAGCAGACTCCAAAACATATCAAGTAGAGAAGCCACTTCATGTCTCTCCATTCAGTCTCCAGTTCCTGGGACAAACTTAGGAACTTCCACGATTTTGACTCCGCTCAAAATGGATTTAAAGAGTAACTGGTCAGATTCGTGTGACCACAGGCTTGATTTCCTTAAAATAACAAGGCTGAATAAGAGTAATTGTTTTCTAAAATTCTCTAATTTCTGGTCTTCTAACTATTCCCTAGAATAGAAGTTAGGAGCCTTCTAATAGCTATAATTCTTTGCTACCCTCTTCTGATTACATGCTGGTTTGATATAAAAATTTAAATTTGTACTGTATTGATTTTATGTCATTTAGTAGACCTGCATTCCCAATTGCTTGATTTTTACTCCAGAAAGGTGTTGAGAAGTCATTGATGATCTGTTAATTCAATCATGCAAAGATTTAATGAAGTTTTAAAGTTTGCATACTCAAGCTGTAATATCAATGTTTTTCAGCATTTTTTTCTTTTTACATCTTCTATACTGCCATGTTCCAACTCCCATTTACACTCTATAATGCCTATTCTCTGTTTTCTCCATTCTATGTTTTTAGAGAAAAAGTTTGAGAGTGCCTATTTCCATAACCCTACCACACCAGGCTGTAACCCTGATTGTGGCCCATAATTGCTGCTTATAGGAAAATACACTAACAATTCACATGACAAGAATGAGTTCCAGTATGACATTCTCCACCTTCTATGTCCATGGAGATAGAAAATGCCCTTCTTTCTAATGAGAGAAATTGAGTATTTAATTTTTCCAAGATTCTTCCTACATAATACTGCAAACGCTGCTGAGGAAAACACAATCCTTCCTCCACTTTTAGTGGCCAATGGAATGAAATACAAACCTACCTAGAAGCCATGCATAAAGCCTTCGGTTGAGTGACATATCCCTGCGCAGCACCACATGAAGGGCTGCTGACAAAATTCTGATCATGTCTGGACGTGTTGCCTGAAGAAGTTAGAAACACAATTAAATTTAACTATGAAAAGCACCACTTCTTCTATGCTAGCAGCTTAAAATTCATTAAAAAATAAGCTAGTTTCATGTTTTGACATTTCTAAATTCAGAATAGTACAAGAAAACACAATCTTGCTCTTAGGAAACCAAAATATGATTATTGCTTGCAACAGGTACTATGTAATAACATTCACCCTTCATGAACAGCAAAAATAATTGATTTGACTAACAGCTCGTTTTAGTTACAAGACATTTTATCTATGAGGCAAAAGCCCTGGAAGAAAATTCAACTAAAATTCAGTCAAAAAAAGAAATTTTTAAATATTTTTTCAGTTTCTTACTACTTTAAATGCTTGTATAAGCCTTAATATTGAAAGAAATACTCCATTGATAATTTCATTTTAGTACCTAAAGAGACACACTCCAAATATTCCTATGGTAACTGATAAATGTGAATGAAGCATTTTCACAAGCAAGAACACAGTTCTTTTTACATAAAAGGTCAGGTTTTCCCTAATTTCTAACAAGATCAGAATCAATCTTGTGTAAATTTTCCTCCAGGAGTAAAATAAATCATGGGTCATTTAAAAACAGAAAGCAATTAACAATAAATGCAGTCCAAAACAAATTTCCCAGAAGTTGTAAGGTCTATCTCCCACTACTGCTAGGGCTAACTACTCACTCAAAACCAGAAATCATTTTCAATTCTCTATAGAGTTCTGGATTTTTTATGCTAAGAGGATTAACTTTTGCTGATTTTGAACACTGGGAATTGGAAATTTGCAAATGAATGGGTAATTTGCTTCCTCATCAAATTGGAGCAAATAAAAAGCTTCTACATAGACTAAACATCATAACTTGAGTTTACATATACAGAAGTTAAAGTTAACTTCAAAGTTAACACATCAAATTAAAAAGCAGAAGAGCAGATATAATGACATGAGAATAGCCAAACCTATCAGAGAAACTTATACATGTGAGTCTTGTTCAAGCTTGGAGAAAATCATTAACAAAAACCAACTAAATACTGCTACTGACTTAAGAAGTGGAGTACATTTCGGAGTTTGTCAAGCCATCTGTCATGTTAATAACCTACCTGGCTCATGTGGAAAGGAAAACAAAAAAGGATAAGGTCCAATGTGCTCCTCTGCACTAAAACACTGGTATCTTGCACTGATGTGCTTACTGCTTCCACCTGAAGTAATGGCAGACCCCCCCAAACAGTTATTTATTATTTTAAGAAGGTAGATATAAGAGAGAATTCAAAAATAAGAACAGTTATTTATAATAGTGATAAGTATAAAATGAAGTTATTTTAAAATTTTGAATAATGAAACAAGATAAAATAGGAAAATAAAAAGTTTCACCACTGAGGAAACATAGCATCTACAGATTCCCTAATACAAATATTAAGCTTTTTTAATTTATGTATTAATTCCACCTATACAAATATTAAGCTTTTGCTTTTTTATATTACCAATTAATATCTTAAATTTAAAAGACAAAATAATACTTCACATACTTAAAAAACCCTAACAAAACTCAATCACTTTTAATTGAAGCATGTAATGGATGGAAAGTTTTACACAAAATCGAAGCAGTTCTGAAACATTAATTCAGCTTTGAAACACTCCTATCACACACAAAAACATCAGTTTAACTGGAGCTACGATAAACAAGCATTTTTATCTCCTCAAAGGCTAAGTTCAAAGACAGAGAATACATCTAAATCCCCCCAAAATACATTACATAATAAGTAAGTAACGTCAATATTGTTACTTACTTATTATAACCTCATTGTTCCATTAAAATATTACCATTAATTCAATGTCACTGCCAATTATGTAGAGTTGATCCTCCATGGAAAGCTTCCTGTTCAAATGGGAGAGGACATAAGTGATGCCAGGCAAGCGAACTGCAGGGCTGGTGAGAAGGCTCCCCCAGAGAGCACTGTAGAATGCTGACTGATCCACAGCTGAAGCAACTTTCTCCAGCAGCGTGTTTGTTCTGCAGTAAAACCAAGTCAACTGAATCAGGGCATGTATCACAGCTCTTGCCCCTGCTCCCAGTTTTAATAAATGCTAATTGTTACAGGAAGGTCAAAACTTCCTTTTAAGAAGCCAAGAGAAGCCCAATTACACAGTGAACCTTACAATGCAGCCTGAACAGAGCAATCCAAGTAGTAAGTCTGTGGGCCAATCTGGCTCGTAAAATGCTTTTGGTCTACCCACAGCTTCTCTTCATGTATTCCTTATGTTCAGAGAGCCAAATAACTCCTTCATCTGCTACTTAAAGCCAAGTGTTGCTACAGACAGAGGTTTCAGACAGACAGCAGGAAAGCATAGCTACTGAAGAAATGAATCAAGCAGATGGGTTTTGCCCTCTCATTCCTTGCACTGAGTCCTTCTGGTAATAACAGGGCACAAAAATACCCAAGTTCTCTGAGCAAAAGCAATCCCTTCCCTGTCCTCACTTCTTCCAACTTGTGGCAGCACCTCTACACCCTATGTCAGGCCCCAGGAGGCATGCTGGATAGCCCTTGTTCCCTGTTGTAGTGATGCCAACTACACTGTGTGTGTCTGCCCACACAGAAATAGAAAAAGACCGTGTTAAATTGCTCTTCACACACAAGTTGTGAAAATTTGAATTTCTGAAGTTGGAAATATCAAGAATATGCATGTGAACAATTCCAAGAATTCCAAGTGTTGCCATGTAACTTCATCCTTTAATATATTAAGATGTTATCTCAGCACCCCAGATGCTGCAGTTATATATGTCAACTCATATCAAGAATCACAGAATTGTTTAAGTTGGAAAAGACCTTCAAGATCGAGTTCAACCATTAACCCAACCACTCAACCAGCACCGCAAAATCCACCATTAAACCATGTCCCAAACTGCCACATCTACATGGCTTTTAAATACCTCCAGGGATGGCAACTCCACTACTTCCCCAGGCAGCCCATTCCAAAGCTTGATAACCTTATAGGTGAGGCAATTTTTCCTAATATGCAACGTAAACCTCCCTTGGCGCAACTTGAAGCCATTTCTTCTCCTTCTATTACTTGCTTTTGCGAGAAGAGACCGGCATATAACACTAAGTCAGCTTAATGTCAATTCCCTTTCCATGACAGGAACAACTAACAGTTAATTTGTCCTAATTAATGCTAAGAACCTTTTAGCATACAATTCTGTTGCAATTAATATGACAGCATCAAATTAAAACCAATATAATCCACATACAAATATGCAATGAAAACTTACAGCAAACCCACCCATTCCCACCAGATCAAGCACATCACCTTATTAACATATCTATCCTTACCTTTCATAATACTCTGATCCTTCCTCTAACCCAGGCAGAATCCCAGTCAGCAGTCCTTGCAGTCCTGGTTTCAATGTTTTCCCCAAAGGGAGGTAATAAATCTCATACAGACTCAATAATGTTGGCTTGACAGACATAGCAGCATTGGCAAGGAGTGGAAACAGTCCGGAACTGTGAAAAATAAATTTTATCTTTTTTAAGGAAGCTTCTCATGTGACAATTTCATTTCTCCCTAAAGATTGCTACAGGCACATCCTGTATAGTTACTACAAGCATCAGATTTTTATCTTAGAATTTTGCATTGGCATAGACCATTACACAATATGACTGCCTCTGGATGGACAGGTTGGCATGACAAAGCTAATATTATGACCTTTTTTACCATTGTGATAACAAACACTGAAGGCCCAGAGATGACTGCCTTTCACCAGTAAAACAAATATGATAAAACAGAAGCATCTCTGCATGACAAAATGCTAATTTTGCTCACACTGAACTACATCACAATGAAAATTGGATTTTAAAATACATTTACTTTTCATTTATTAAGAAAAAACAAGACAGGATAAGAACAATTTGAGGAAATTTATAAAAATAATTTTCCGTAAGAAAAAGTCATGATGTTTTACTTCATCAAGAAAACTAGAGATAAAATTTAAGCCATTTATATTGTTAAGTATCATCAAGTATATATTTACTCCAGAAATTAAGTCTGAAAACAGATTCTAAAACTAACAATAAAGACTGTTCATAATGCTGTTCATAACACAGCCAGTAAAGGACTGAAAACACTGGAAGTATGTTCTGAATTTATTTGAATGTAAGTTTGTGGAAGTTATAGATGTGATCTCCTAAGGAGAAGTTACATAAATACTAAAATAATTTTTGCTATTGCTACTAAATATCATGAATTATTATAAACTGTACTAACAGTCAAAGCCATGTGAATACAACTAAAATTTTCAAAATCTTTGAGGACTTAGGTTAGAAGACCCTGACATATGACGAAGAAAATCAAGGAACAGTAAAAAAGGTAATTTTAAGTAAGTGCACTTACACCTAAAATGTACACCTAAAAATCTACTGTTAAAAAGAAAAAAAACCCAATGTCAGAGAAAAAAACCCTACAAAACTCTTTCCAAAATACAAAGCTTTTGGTAAAAATTATTTTTGCCTTTATCTGTCTAGCAGAACTAGCCCTTTACCATTGTCAATGGGCTTCTTTTTTCTACAGAAAATGTCTTTTTGTTCAGTAAGCAGCCCCCTAGCCCACAGTCTTTCTTTGTAAGGCTATTACTCATACTTCAAGATTTTCCGTTCAGACACTGGCATTCTGCTTTCATGACAAATACTGGAATCTTTGATAATGCCTTAATGTGAAGGTCTGTCTTTGCCCAAGCAGCAGTAACTATGGCTTTTGGTTAGATTATACAAGGCAGCATTTTCCACTGTCCTAGAACTTACTGTTAATGAAATCTTGCAGCTACTGAATCACTCTACAAGCAAAAAAATGTGAGCTATCAGTTCACAGTATCTTTTAAAACATGTGGAAACACAGAACTGAGACACTACCCTCCTCAATGTAATTACATAGAAACATCTTGACAATGCAAGACAGAAGAGCTGATATTAATGCATACAATTTATTTCCAAGCATTAATACACACCGTTTCTACCTAAACAGAATTCTATTTTATCCCAGTAAACTTTTCTCAAACTGATGAAACTTTAACCTCCAGGATAGGTAAAGATTAAGAACCCCTGTCTAACAGTGTGTATAAACATATGCACACACCCCTATATGCATTATATAATAAAGAACTTCATGTTTTGTCCTCCCCATCCAACCAAAAACCTAGTGCAGGTTTAGGAATCAGTATGTGTTGACTACACTTAACTTTTCAAGGTTATTCTTCCTTTTCATTATCATCAGTTCTAGAGACTGTCAGAGAGAAGTGCTTACTTGCCCCCCATTCTAACAAAACAGAAAAACCTTTCTGTTCTGTTGATTAGATGATAAAGTTTCTTGCAACAAACTGTACTCAAATTCTTTTCAAACACCACTTAAAACAGAAAAATGTAATGTGAATACAATGAAGTGTTAACGTTCCAATTATTATATATACAGGCAGAAAACTTTGGTTTTCTCAATGAGAAAATAATATATTGCAGGTTTTCTTGCAATAAAGTCAGTTTCTAACAAAAATTTAGGTGATCTGTTTATCTTCCAATATACAATATTCAGGAGAAGAGTACTAGACAAGCACCAGTAATGAGAGGGAAATAAATTGATCGATTCTTGCTATATATATAACAAAGAAGAAGTGCTAATATAAAATGCAAGAAACCAAAAGCATCTCAACCATGCATTTGGAACAGAGTTATTTAAAATACTGTACCTGTAGAGGAAAAGATCTTTGGCCAAGCGCTTGGGTCCAATGATTTTGAAAATAATCTCATATGTTTCAAGTGCCTTCCGATGAACCCCTCCCGGCAGAGCTGGATGAAGACATTGTGCCAAGCGCTTGCCTATCGTCAGTTTTTTGGGTACTACCTGGTACTTGGCGTTGTTCTGTAGCACCTGGTAAATCAGGACAAAACAAGTTAAACACCAAATGCATATTTTATAGAAGAGTTCCTGAACATGTTCAGTAAGTCACCACACATACCTAGGGTACAACAAAAGAAGAAAAAAAACAATCCTATTTAAATGTACTGTGGAGCTTTGTCTTAACCACGATTTTCACCTCTACACTTGCCATAGGTGAAATTGCCAAGGCATTTAAAACTTCACTTGCAATGGGCTTCTTGCCTACAGCATGTCCATTTGTCATTTACTCATGCTTTTGAGGACAAAAATTGCAATTTCCATTTGATAAAATTATCACTAGCTCAAAGAGGACTATTAAAATGTGAATCGTGAATCTTGGATAGCTTTAAGAAAATGTCATAGAATGAGACGATACACAAAACTTTACCACTGTCAGAAACTACGTAATCACTTCAGGACTAGAAAACAGAGTTGCATTTACATTTTTAGATTTTTTTTGTCTCCATACCATAGCCTTCACTTTGCATAAACATGCAACAAGAGCTGCTACTATGAGGAAAAAAGAAGAAATGAGAGTTTATAGAAAACAATTATGCTATTTCCAACTGTAGTGTCATTTTCCTGACTGGAGCTCCCTAGAAACACATATGACTGACTAAAACAAGATTTTTATGCTATCAGGATCTGTATTAATTTGTAAACTGCTATTAAAAATTACAATGATATTGCACATTAAACTTAACTGTTAGAATGAATCAGAACGATAACATTCTCTGGTCAAGGAATGATTTGAGCCTCATTTTAGAACTCATGCTTCATAAAACTACTGCTGATATCTATACCCGTAACTATTTTTTACCCTATTTCTATAGCATTGAATGATATTAGAAGTAAATATCAGTAATAAAAGAAGTTTCGCATCTATTTCCACTAGAAATGTAAGTAACTTCTCCCTTCACGTACAATCACAAAGGGTCCAACTCTAGGTCTTAGAAAAGCACTTGTTTGATTCATTTGCTCTTTGCACACACCCAGCATTTGGCTCAGACTGCTGAAATATTTGCAAGGGTACTAGATGGCTGGAACCTTGCACTTCTGTACTGTTACACCAGTACCTTTTGCAACTCCTTAATCTTTTCCAAGCACCTGCCAGGCATACCTTGTTTAGCTTCCCAAGTGCTGATATTAAATCTGCCCATTCACTGGAATATTCAAAGTTCTTCAGTGCTTTATCAACAGCTGCTACATAATTTCTGTACTTGGAATCAGTCAGCAGCTCTGACTCCTCCGTGTTCATCCTCCCACGGTGTCCCCACTAGAGACCAGCTTGTAATTCATGTACAGACATTACCTATTCAAAATATAAAAGAAAAAAAAAACCCTGAAACCATTGTTCCCAAGACACATTGTTAAAACAATTCTGTATAAAAAGTACTACATTTTCCTCAAAGACATTAAAAACCGAACCAAAAAAAAAAAAAACCACCCCCAAAAATCACCAATCTGAAATCAGGCTACAAAAACCCTGAACAAAACCTAACATACTGCAAAAAAATATTAAGAAATATTTAGCACATATCCAACATCAAGTCCTATTAAAAACCCAAACATATAATAAAAAATCACAACATTACAAGCCAAACAAAAATCCCCAGAAAATTAATGCATTTTCTCTCCCAAAAAGCACCCCTTGTTCTAAACAACGCAAAAAAGGGATTTTTTCTTGTCTTTTTTACTTCCTCTGGGTCCATTATCAGAAATCCTCACCTTTCAACAAACCAGCCTTCTGCAAACAGAAGACACCAATCTTTCTGAATCACTTCCAAGCAGAAGACAAGACTGAAGGATACATACAATAGTTACACAGTACTCAAAAGGATTTCTGTGCATCAACACTTCCTTTTACAAGACTTGCTATTCTAATTCAGTGATGCAACTCTACTTTGTTTTTGTATTATTGTCATCCAGGAACAAAAAAAGTACATGTTTACCAGTGCTCTGTAATCATAGGCTTTTGCAATTTGCTCAATATATTTTAATCATGCGGTAGTCTACACCAAGTAATTAAGATATTCTAGTTCCAGAAACCGCACCCTTTATTTTATAGGTCATGGACTACTGTTTTTAATAACAGAGATTCAATAACCTTTGAAAAGGAATGAGTTTTTAAGGCTACTTTCACCTCAAGCAAACACAAGTCAATGAGAAATCCTAATGTAGCACATCTGTGAAAAAGGCAGATTTGGTGCCCCTTTTAATGGGGGTGTTGGGGGAGCCTTTTTGGGATCTCTTTTGCATTTGGCTTCAGAAGAGACTTCACACTCAGAAGATGTTGTTGTCTTCTATCTTAATTAAAGGGAAATAGGAAGAAAATTGTGTGCAGAAGTGCAGGCTGAAGCATGACTGAAAAAACCAAACAAGTCATGGAACCAGTATAAAGAAGCTGCATCAGACTGTCTTCCAGGTATGATAAGGAAAGTTGCAAGAACAAAGGAAAACAAGACAGTGACAGACAAAATGAAGAAAAGAGCAGGATGGAAGGAGTGAATAAAAAGGACAAAAATTACAAGCCTTCTGCACTCTTGATTCTGATGGCAGACTAGTAATGACAGACTGTCTCCAAGACAGAACAGAAATGCAAGCCATTATTTAAAACCCACATTCTGAGTGTCGAATTGATAGATTTCACAATATCCCACTGGTGTGAAGCACTTAGATATCACTTTTAATTTCTAAAAAAAAAAACATTTCATGTGGCTTCATTTTATAATAACCATCTTTGGATTAAATCCCTAGAAAGATCAGATTTGCTCTGAAAAAGCTGTAAAACGCCAACAGATTTCTCAAAGAGACAGTTGCACAACCACCAAAGCCTGATCTCCAAAAGTAAAATAAAGTCTTAACACTCAAAAGAGAAAAAGGGCAACATATAAAAGTAGCACAATTCCAATTTTTCCAGGCACAATGGATGGAGAAAGAACGTGACACAGTAAACAGTTCTTTCTGAGCGAAGAAAGCATCAAAATCCTTTCTATCCAGCTAAAGCATAAATGCGACCACTTATGGCTGAGTGGAAGACAAGGCTCTGCCTTCCACAAGTGCTGAAAGACTTGAAAGCTGAAAGTAGTCTGAGAAAGGATAATCAAAGATTAAACAAACCGAGGCAGAACACAGGGTTAAACAGGTAGCTCCCTTTCAGATTTAAAAACTAATCAGAACAATCTATTAATTTTGAAAACAAAACACATTAACAACTTTGACTGAATAACTATGCTTTTAGACAAGTCTACTGCATTGGCTGTGCAAATTAAATCATTATGAAGTTTTGTATAGAGAAAACACTCTGTTTTCATACTACTCTATGGTTACAGTCTCATTTTTCTATCTTAAAAAAAAGTTCTATGCAAGAAGAATTTATGCAAAGAATTTCTTGCATACTTTTTCCTCCAATGAAATCTCAGTTTTAAACAAATCATGAGTAGCCATAATAAGCGAGGAACCCAGAGAGGATACTACATAAATGTTATGTGTTATTTTGATAAACCTGGGACTACTTTTATTCTACAATCATTAAAATCACAAGAATGCCCATTGTTATTAGTTCTCACACATAAAAATAAACTTGTTTACTATGGTTCACATTTTATTTAGTCTGAAGATATTCCAAAATGTAGTTTTAATCTTTTCATGTTTCTATCATGTATTCTTATCAATACTTTTCCATTCTCTTCATCTATAATAAAAGTGCAGATTTGACAACATTTAATTTTATAACTGGTATTTCAATACAATATTAAAGCTTGGTAACGTCTGTGTCCTTATAAGTATCACACCTTTATTCTTTCATGGTTTACTACATTGAAAAAATGAGATAAATAATAAAACTCGATAGATTAAAAAAAAAAATTGAAAAATAGCATTTTCTGCTACACCATCAAACAGCCCATAGAATGAAACATTTATCTTGTCATTACACAATCAGCATTTGGCATAAGAGCCAACTTTCCTTGGAATGTCCTTTATTTGCTTCTCTTTTTAAACAAAGATATGAAGAGCACCATCCTTTGCTTTTTCTCCCCCCCTTTTTGTACACCAGATGAGATGAGCCAAGCTTCTCAAAATGAAAGCTAAGCCACTCTTATGAGTCTGGCACAGGCAACCACTGACCTGTTAGATGGCCATGACTTTTTAAATGGATGTCAAAAAGGAAATATGCTTTCTGCCCCAGCGGAAAGTTTATCATCAATGAGGAAGAAACTACCTAAGACGTACTATACACTTCCAAATAATTACATATAACTATATTTAAATCATAAGTGATTGCAGAAGTATGTCTTGACACTTACTACCTTCTACTTGACCTTCTAGCGGGGATTAAAATACAGACACCACACGTTTTTGGGTGTACTTGGATGCCTGTGGAATCTTTGCACATGACTGACAAGGAAAGCAGGAGTCTGGGGCTGTGGATCTTCTTTTGCTGGGGGTTGTGCATGGTGTGTTCCTAGAGCAGCCTTCAATTCCCTTCACTCATGACGTGGTATTGGTTTTCCTCTGACTCATGTTAAAACAACACTGCTACTGCTGTGCTTCCACAGCAAATGCTCATCCTTCATAGCTTTTGTACCTAAGAGCCTTCTGTCTCACATCAACACAAACAATTCACCTGTTTAAGAGGCTCTAAATTTTTTAGCCAAAGAAATGTGGAGGAGAATGGCAGCTTCAAAAAATCAATTCAGTAGAAGTAGCTCTTATCTAGATTCTGTTTTGATTTAATCACAAGCTTATAAGACTTGATTCATAAGCTCTCCCTTATCTGTTTCACCCCAAAACTCCTTTTCGGGTTTGATTTGCTACTATACTGGTCTTACATTTTTCAAGCCTCAGATAATTGCTCTATTTATGTGCTTCACACGAACCTGCACTACTGAAATACTGGTACAGGTCCAGTGGCTGATTGCACAAATCTGCATACATCAAGTCACTTCAAGACATCTCAAGATTTGTTCCAAGTACTGTAAGAATCTGAGCTCACAAGCTCTCTTTGAATTCTTCCAGGCTGCTACTTTGCAATGCAGTATTTCAAGGCATTTTAAAGACTGTTTATCATTTCAAGCATGGCTATGGGATGTACACTAAAAAAACTAGTAGACAATTAAAAAGCAGATGAGAAAAAAATCCAATTTCACTGCACTGCTATTGATTTTTAAACTGTGAATAGTGCCCACATACTAAGCTGGCAACTACAGAAAAACATTTGTATTTAAATAGACTCAATACAAACACAGATTTGAATACATGGAAAACAGAAGCCTTGTCATTTGGTAATTTATTATGCTTTGCTTCCCCTAAGAAGCATTTAACAACATGAATAGCAAAATAAGTACTGCAAATCCCAAACTAGACTCTTCAGAAAAAATTCAAATGTAGGAAATACATACGTTCTTGTGTAACCACAGATAAAGATTTTCCAATTACAGCTAATTATTCTATTTCCAGATTGACATTCTAGAGTCATCTTATTCAGAATTTTTCAAACAGGGATCTCTGCTGTCTTCTGAAGAATAAGAACCATTTGAGCTTGTTATTTTGGCCAACTGCTATTCAGTACAACAATAAAAGAAGAATCCCCCCCATACTGCACAGACAAACAAAACAAAAGAACCCTACCTGGCAGTATTATTAACTCTAACTAGCCATTATGGCATTAGTATCCTGCAACAGTCTACAGCACTTAGTAGGATTTAATATTGTGATTAATAACTTCTCAGTACATTTTTCTACCTAGTCATATTCACACATGGAAACTGTGTGTTATATTTTTCCACAGAAAAGACACCACTGCTTTAGGTGATCAAATTTCTTTCCACAACAAAACTAAATTAAATAAAATCCCCATCAGAATCTGTGCATTACCCATACTGGCAATTTCTAAATCAACCCAAGATGTTTTCCTGGGAGTGATTCTCATATGAAGCAAGAATTAAATGAGAGAAAACCTATGGCTTGTACTACAGAGGTTAGATTAGGTGCCCAACTTGATGTGCACCGTACTTAGTTATGAAGATACAAAACAAGTTTGTTATTTGTTATTACACCAAAAATCAAACTGTCAGTAAAAAGAAACTAAGTACATTTTTCCTTCTCTACCATGTTCTTCACTGAAAAAAGACTGGAATAAACCTAAGTCTACCACTGAGCACAGTCTGATGGAAGTACATCAGGTATGTAAAATGCTCTTTCTACATTTCCTGTCATATGGCATTCCAAAGTGTGACTTACAACAGACATGAGTTCATAAAGAGGAACAAGTAACAAGCTTAAAAATTCATAAGGAACGTACAACAAGCCTTCTAAGGATTCAACTGCTCTAGTTACTATTTAAGAAGACAAGTTTAGAATTATAAATAAACCCTAAATGAATGTGCTTTAGAGCATAATTCTCCCAAAATAAAAATCATATCTACATCTATCTGTCAGAGGAAAGAAGAAAGTGACTAAAGACTTCTCACTCTCATTGACAAAGACATGTCTCTTCCAATTGCCTCTTAAAAACTGAGCTTAGGGTGACATTTTAACCCCTCTACTCAATTCTGTTTTACTACAACGTCTCAATATATAACAGGTGAACTACGAAACAGTAAGATATACTGGAGTGAAATTCTGATTTTGATTCCAGACCCACCAACACAAATACTACTGATTCCTTTTCTTTCAGCCCTTGAGCATTATTATTGCCTGCATACCGCTCAGGACCATCTTACTGCTTCTGGCAAAGTATAACAGACATAATCTTTTCTAGAGTTAAGAACTTTTACACTTCATGAATGCCAGAATCTTTAACACTGGAGTCTCTACTTTTAAAGTATCATTCTTCATGAGATCAAATCAAATGTTCAGATTTGACAGATCTGAACTTATGTCACTCAGTAAATGAAAGATGATGATTTGCATCTTTCTTACAACGCAGGTCAACCATTAACTGAAATAATCTTTCCCCATATTTTTTCCTTTCTTAGAACAAACTCAGATTGCTGAGTTATCTATGTAATAAATTATAGCTTAATCAACATTCATTTTACATCCAAAAATCAACAAAGCTCCAGATAGCCTTGCTTCTTGCTTCTTATTCTAAATTATACAAAACATCTAACATGTTTTACTAAAAAACAGATGGTAATTTAAGTCAGCATAATACAACATATAGAAAAATGGGAAAATGTTTCCTTGAATTTGTAGTTATCCTTCAACACTCACTTTCAAGTACTTTTTTGGTCCCCTTTTTTCCTTTGTTAACCACTGTACTGAACATCCAATATCTCAGTCTAAATCTAGAACTTGTCACTATTTCCCTCATATTCAATTACACATTTAAAGAAACTAAAAAAATGCCTGAAATTTACCATGCACTCATTTGACATGTGTTCAGAGTGTTTCCTCCTTAAACTTTATTTCACCTCAGCTCCCAGAGTTACCATCTTTATGCACAACTCAAATTTTAAATTTTTGCAGCAGTGAATCCACCAAAGAAACGTAAATGATTTGGTTAAAGACATTTTACAAATAATCTTCATTTCATTCTCCCAGCTGACATCAGAACAATATCAAATACTGCAGCATTTTTAAAAAATCATAGAATGTTTTGAATTAGAAGGGACCTTAAAGTGCATCTAGCTCCAACCCTCCTGCGATGGGCAGGGACACTTTCCACCAGAATATGAAATATAACCTCCTGGAGTCACTAGCCATTTTCACAACGCTGAACCAAACGGAAACATAAAATCTGGACTCAGAAGTGTAACATTGTATATAGTGTATCAGCTACTGTGCGCTGGACCAAAAGAAACTGTTGCCATACTCAAAAAAAGGTTGGTTTGCTCTCTGGGTTGGTAGGGCCTTTTTCAGCTACCACATCAAACCAGCAAAATCATACAGTGTCAGCAGTTTTCCCAACTTCACAAAAAGATCCTGAAACTGAATATTATAAATAAGGCTGTTTGGATTACTCTAAACAGGATGTGAAAGGTATTTACCTGACACAGCTACATCTATGGAAACCACAAGTTCAATGTGCTGGAAAAAGCACTATCACAGAGAGGAGGAGCGTGTTCTGGAGTGAGTGCAGCTGCACCCTCCCCGTGGCTCCTGCAGCACCCGTCAGCACTGCGAGCGTTGTGCTTTCCCAGTCCCACAGCAGAACTGCCCAGCTCTCACACCCACCCACAGGGCCCTGGGACCACTCCCTTCTCTGTTGAGCAGTGCTTGATAAGTACACGGTTTCAAATAGTTATTTCGTCTACAGCTGCCTGAGCGCAGGAACAGGACAGGTTTCTTATTAATAATTCTTATTAATAAACTGCAATTTATTTTCACTTCTGTGTGTTTCAGCCCTGTGCCTTCAAATGGCCCCTATACCCTCTCTGAAAATTATTCCTTTTTAACTAGCTAGCTTTTCTTTTCCAAGCATTTACTGAGAGGAGACTTACCTTGAGGTATTATTTTTCTTTCTTGAATATTTTTTACTATTGTTAAATTAGTAAGTCCAATTAATATGTAATGCAGTTAAAATAAAGAAGTAGATAAACAACAACAGAAAAAAAAACCATAGCAAAAAACCCAACAAAATCAACTCAAACCAGCATCACTTCATTTAAAGTTATACTTGTACTACACTTCGTTTTAAAGGAGAGTTTGCCAACTTCAGGATACTTTACAGCTTAGTACACAAAAAAGAAAAAGAAGAAAAAGGACTTACATGAGGTTCACTGTCTTACATTACATTTGCAGTACTCTGTACTGAGAGAGAAGCTTTACGTCCAGGGTAATGCTGTGCCTTCACATTGAGACTTCTCTCCAAATATTCTGATACACAGGTTAACACAGAATCTACCAAATTAACAACAAAAAAAGTGGTAGCTTGATAATTTATTAATTTTTTCTTTGCTCACAATAACCTAACATCTAGCTTCAGGTGGGTTTAACATTCTGTCTCCAAACAATCCTAAATATGTCTTTTCACAAAAGCATGTCAGAAGATCTCATATGCTTATCATTACCTTACTTGGATAACCCAATACAATGCATTTGGCCATCTTCCTTTTTTATTATGTCCTGACGTCTAAGATACTAGTAGTTCATTAATTTCAAATTTCAAATAATTTCTATAACTTCATTCTGATTTTAATTCTGAAATAGTGTCATATGCCATGCATGTATCCATGCATTATCTAGATTGTGGTTACATTTCACAATGCATCTGATTTCCCAGTTCTAGAGATGGATTTCAAAGGAATTTGTAAAATAGAATCCTTTTCTGACTATTCTGAAAACAGTGCCTGGACCAAAACTTGTTCACTCTCCTTATCCTCAGAAGTAAGCCAGAAAAGACATAAATAAAAGGTGGAATTCCCTACGACTTCTTCAAATTAAAAACCAAATTAGGTAAAGCACCGTTCCTTGACTTCTAACAATTTTTTTATGCTTATGTTGAACTACAAGTTTCAGATAAAAATAGGAATGCGCTGACTAGTAAAACTGTTTACTGATTCTCTTTGGTGCTTTCTTTTCAGTTACTGGGAGAAAATGGTTGATCCTGCAGTATTTCTTCTCCCCAGCCTCTGAGGGAAACATATCACTTACTGTTTCTATTTATCATTCAGCTTCTTTTCAGCTACAAGTCAGAGCAACATAGTTATTAATCTGGAAGACAATTTATGTGCATACAGACAAATTACTTCCATTTTTCTACTTCATGCTTTAGCAGGTATCATTTAGTGTAGTCTCTTTTCCCTCTCAAAACAGGATTTTTAACAACATACTTAATATTCTTGGTTCTATTCTACACACTGCAGATTTAATACAATACAGCTTCACCAAAATAAAAGACAAAAAAAAAAAGAAAAAAAAAAAAGAAAAAGAAAGAAAAAAAAAAAAGAAGCAAAAAAAAAGAAAATTATAGTAATAAGCATTTTCAGCCAGCCAGCCCAGCCCAAGCAGTCATTCTTAGCTAAGCAAGAAGACACTAAAGGTAGACAGCAGGAACTCTGGCCAAGAGAATGAAGCCAACAATGAACACACGGAAGCATCCTCCCTTTATTCAAACAGAGAAAAATAACAGGAGATTACAGGCTGAGCCCACTTACACCACAGGAGTACAGTTCATTTTCTCCACAACAAACTACAAAGTGGCTGGTAGGGGGCTGTGTTTTGGATTTGTGCTGAACACAGGGTTAACAATACAGAGATGTTTTTGTTATTGCTGGGCAGGGCTTACACAAGCCAAGGTCTTGTCTATTTGTACTGCCATGCTGGCAAGCAGGCTGGAGGTACATGGGAGTTTGGGAGGAGAGAGAGCTGGGGCAGGTGACCCAAACTGACCAAAAGGATATTCCAGGCTACATGACATCATGCTTAGCACACAAAGTAGGAGGAAAGGGGGGACATTTGTAGTGATGGTGTTTGTTTTCTTCTCAAGTCATCATTAGGTGTGATGGGGCCCTGCTTTCCTGGAGATGGCTGAACACCTGCCCGCCCATGGGAAGCAGTGAATTCATTCCTAGTTCTGCATTGCTTGTGGGAGCGGCTTTTGCTTTCCCTATTAAATTGTCTTTATCTCAGCACATGAGTTTTCTGCCTTTTACTCTTCTGATTCTCTCCCTCATCCCACAGGTGGGGGAATGGGGCTTGGCTGCTGGCTGGGGTTGAACCATGGCATCGAACCACACTGCAATCTTACCCACACAGCTTGCTGTGCCTGAAATGGCCATTTCTAATGGTCAGCCTAGTGTGCCAGTAATTTTACACAGGAAAAGCACTGCTAGGATAAGCATGGCCTAACTTGAGAACATAACTGGTCACTCAAACGCACAGCCACTCTGCTAATGGAAGATGTAAGATAACTTGTCTTTGCAAGATGCTGTTTAAACATCCACTGTCACAGGTGCTACCAACAAGTTGGGAAAGTTAGACATTCAGTAAGCTAGAAATGCAGCCTCTCCCTATCTCATTTACAGGCTGCTTAGTTTACAAAAGTGCCAATTCTCATGTCAGTGAAAACAAAACCACAAATTATGCTGTAAACATTCTGCCTGTTTCCGAACTGACATCCCCCCTTATGACATTCATACATGCTTTATTGAAAATTACTGTATATTTTGGATAATCACAATATTTAGGCATTACACTATTAGCAAGAGGTTTACTGTATTCCACCCTGCTTTTGAAAAGGTACCAACATTATAAAAAAACCCCAAAAAACCACAAACAGAGCAAAATTGACAGCCAGGCCTGCCTAAGCACTTAACACAGACCAAGCCTTGGCAGCAAAATGAAAAGACTACAATATTCAATGTTATACTGTGCCCCTTTATTACCTGCACATATCTAGCCTGTTACTATTTAGATAGTCTTCCCAACTCTTCACACTCCTCCAGCTGGAATTCAGGTATCAGTAACATTCTGCAGTTAACCTGAGAACCATAACACTTTCACTGTTGATGCATATTGAAAGAAGATCCAGGAGTGAAAGGGTTCTTGCAATCAGCAACAAAAACACAAGGGTTGAGTCATCCAGAATAAGCTCAGCAAAACCTGCACCTCATATCTAACGTATTTTAGGTCACTTAAAGAGATAAATTGTTTAGGCTTCTCTGGTTATTGCCACACGTATGAAAATATTATTTCTAAAATATACTTAACACCAAAAGCTGTCATATATTTATGCTTTTTAAACTGGCATCACAAGATTTAAGGCCATCTCTGCATCAACAGATGAAATTTAACCCTGCACCACACAAACCAGGGATAGCCCTATGTCCCAGGTATTCGTCCAAATACCACATGCAATAACTCCAGCAACTGGGAATCTAACCCAAAAGGGGCCCATAGCTCCCTGGACCCTCAAGGTCAAAGCAGGACGGCCCTGGCATCCCAACGCCAAGCTCGTTCCCAGGCGGGAAGAGCTCCCTGAGGAGGCTGCACCACGAAGGGCGAAGCCAGGCCCCGCCGGCCGCTGCCGGGGTGCGGGGAGAGGCTCCGCACCCCAAAACCCACCCGGGCGCGCTCCGCGCGGCGGGGACAGAGCCCGCAGGGGGAGGGTGGACAGGTGCCACAGGTTAATTGCTGCAGCGCAATTAACAGGCTCTAACCGCTCTCCCCGGGCTCCTCAGCACCTGCCCCTCGCACACAGCCCAGTGCGGCCCGGCCGTCGCCCG
>VZRL01001650.1:2450881-2692629 GCA_013397895.1 Origma solitaria | reverse complement strand
CGCGGTTGCTCCTCGTTCACCGCGTGGATGCCGGGGCGCGACTGGGGCCGCGGGGGAGCTGCAGGCCGGCCTGTGTAGAGCAGCAGCGCGCTCCGACAGCTCCTGCCCGCGGCATACCCGTTGCTTTTCCTCCGCAGCGCGGCGGCGGAGCTCCCCAGCGCGCCCATGGAGGTTTCGCTGTGCGCGGATTCCCTGGAAGTGAGGAGCGGCGGGAGCTGCGATGCGGCGGCGCTGCCGGCAGGGGTCAGCCTGGCGCCGCCCTCGTGCCGCGGGCTGCGGCGCCTGCGCGGGGACGGGCTGCACCTGCTCGTGCGCCTGCGCCGCCCGCCGCCCCCTGCCGGTGAGGGCGGGGCCGGGGAACGGGGGAGGGTGGCCTGCAGCCCCGCGGGTTTAAGGGGCGGAGGCTGTGAGGTGGAGATTCTCTAGAGCAAACTCTTGTGGGATTGTCAGTTTTGAAAATTAAAAGTGCAAAAGTGACTGGGATGAAGGGAATGGAATGAAAGGGAAGTGACTGGAATGAAAGGGAAACGCGGTGTGTTTGGGAGCTGCTCAGAGTCGTGTCCCCTCCTCTCCCCCTCCCCGTGCTTCCCCATAGTACTTTTTTTTTTTTTTTTCTCTGCTATTTTGTGTTAGGTAGCTGAAAGTCTTAGAATCATAAAATTCTAAGGGGTTGGATTGGACTTTAAAGATCATCTTGTCCCAACCTCTCCCTGCCCATGTGCAGGAACACCTCCCACCAGACCAGGATGCTCAAGGACTTACCCAGCCTGGCTTTGAACACTGCCAGGGCTGGGGCATCCACCACCTCCCTGAGCAGCCAGTTCCAGTGCCTCACCACCCTCACAGTAAAGAATTTATTCCTAATATCTAACCTAAATTTCCTTTCTTTCAATTTGAACCCATTTCTCCCAGTCGTATCAATAATGCAGTACTCTGATTCATCCAGACAATCAGACTATTCTTGTCCGTCCCTGACCACTTAATCATAAAGCATTATGGGTTTGTGTTGGGGCTCATTATTCTCACAGCTGAGGTTTGCAGAGGTTAATGTCACAGGTAACATCTGCAAAGTTACCTTCTTTATTTCCGTGATGCTAATTCAGGTCTAGGATGTGTTTGCAATAAATAGAAAGCATGGTAGTACAGCTGTTGCTTTCTTTAATCCTGGCATCCGAGCTCAATATGTTTAGATTTATTTCATAGTATGTGACACGGAAAGATGTATTAAACAACACAAAATTGCCATTCTGAGCTTTTAAAGTAGAAAAGGCTGATTATGTAATATACAGCAGTGATTTCAGCATCAGAAATGTGTTGGAATACTGTGTTGATATGCTGAAGTTGCATCTGTACATTAATCTATAATTATGCATGTGCTTTGACAACTCAATTACACTAAAATTACCTAATGTGATGTATTAACAAGCATGCTTCGAAAGACCAATGATGAAGTTTTAAAAATTTGCCTTGGAAAGTCATACTAGTGAAAAATAAGTGTGTGAACCCGGTGGTAATCAACATATATATTGGATATTTGTAGTTAGCCTTTGGTGTTCTATAATGCAAAAATAGTTCTGGAACCTTTTAAAGTACTTTTCTCTAGTGGTCTAAATTTCAAATATTGAATGTCAGTTCTGAGAGTATATTTTGATCCTTAAGTGTGAGAAAGTGGGTGATGCAGAGCATATTCATACGTAGAGCTAGGCTTAGAGTTTTGCTTTTCTTCCACTTAATGTTATCAGATAATTTGTGGAGGCTTTTTACTTTGGAAAAGTTGTTTGAGCAGCCTTTTGAGAGACCATTTTTGCTTTCCTGGCCTGCAGAGGCCGTTGCTCACTATCTTTTCCTGGAGTGCTTCCACAATGGTTGGTTTCTTACCTGCCTGAAAATGTAAAACTAGTGCCTCCCCCTGCTCCCTGTCCTGACTATTTGTGTTACATCTTGGGGTGTCCCCTCATATTGCAGATACACTGATTATCAGAAATACTATTACAAAAGAGTGGCATTGAATTTTGATTTTTGTAATCTCTGCAATGGTATCAATATATCAACTCCACTTCTGGAGAGGATTTGCATCTTGAAAATAATTATTCAATTGTACAGTTCCTACTCAGTAATATGGGGCATGAGGTGGAGATGGTAAGTTTTTCCTAAATCTAAATACTTGCTTCTACAGGTAAAAAAATTAAGGTTGTGTTTAAAATGTCAGCATTTTGCTTTGTCTGTTAGATTTATCCTTTTGGGATTGAGGTATTTGGCAGGATTTTTTTGTACAAGTGACTGATAATTTTTACACAATTTTGAAGATTAATATTTTTCTTTACATCTATAGATCTGGTTTTTACTTTGAGGAAAAGTCTGAAACCCAACAAGAATTACATCTTTTACTGTCAGTCCTGTGGTGACATCATAGTAAAAGACCGGTGAGTACTGCAGTGTCTTGTATTTATAGCAATAAATGCCATAGTGATTGGTATTCATGTTTTTTGTGTACTTAGAGACAGCTAAAAGGTATTTATTTAGAAACTCTTACACAAGAACACATTTGAAGCACTACAAATGACAAAAAGCAAAGTTACCTCAAACAGTTTTAGGTGTTTATTAATTTACTTCTTGATTTCTTTCTTCCTCTGCACTTCAGGCGTCCTTTTCAGTTCTTTTATATCTCTTATAAATTTCCTTCAGTCATCATGCTGTAATTATAGAGTGGCTGCTTAGAATGGGGATATTGACCACAGCTTCCTTTTATCTGTTAAGCAAAGGCTGCCTCCACATAGTTCAGGGATGCTGAATTTGGGAAACACAGGAGCTGTGTCTTAGCTGCGTGACTCGGCCTTATCTCTGTTCCTTACAAAGTCTGCGTAGTGAATGAGAATTTTAATAAAAAGATGCTGCATTGTCTAGCTCTTCTGATTTTGACAGCTTCAGCTGGATATGTAAGAATTGTTAGAGATGCACTTACAGGCTTTTATGATCTATGTGGCTCCTTATACTCAAAATGATCATACAAATATGTTGCATTATCTAAACTTCTGTTACGTTCTTGTCATAGGTGTGGATTTATGGTTAGCCTGAATAAAACTGAATGGGGATTTCATAACATTCTCTTCTGAAATGTCTCATCAGAAAGTCTAGTGATAGCACTTACTTTGATACATTTGTAAAGTAGTGAAACTTCTAATTTCTAGTCAGTAGCATTTGCTTTCAAAACATACTGCTCTTTTATATTCGCATCTCTGAGTGGGCGTTTTCCTGAATTTCAGCACATCAAATTCATATACACGTAGTTTAAATCTTTTGGTTCTGCATCCATCCTGTAATGTGACACAAGCAGAATTTTTGAGAAAGCAAAAAACAATGCATGTCCATAGCTTTTCACTTGGCATTTCTCCTCGCAGGGAGTCTCTGAGCCCCTTGAATGTTGCCACCAAAAAAGACTAAGACAAGGGTAGAAGAGTGAAGCTGCTAGTGTATCCAACACCTTCTGTTCCAGCATTCCCAAAAAGAAGAGAGTAGCATAGTCAGAACTTCTAGCTACAGAATTCATGTGTTCCTCTCTCTGGGAAGAGTTAAATATTACAGTGACAGCAGAGATGGAGAGATTGAAGGGATGTTGCAGAACTGTGTGAAAGAGAACTTATTAAAGTGTGAATTACTAGGGAAGGATCTGTAATAAGTAAAACCCGAGATCTAGAAAATTATACCTTTGAGAAGAAATTGAAGTAAATGGGATTTAGTTTTGATAAGGTTGTGGAGAAGACATAAAACTCTTCCGATATCTAGGAAGTTGCTGCAAAGAAGGTGGCAGTAATCTTCAATTAAAGCAAGAGGAATCTAGGTTAAAATAAAAAAAAAAACCTGAACCAACAAACTACCCCAAACCCATTCTGAAGCTTATTTTTTTACTGTTAGAGGCTGCATAGGAAGCCTTCATTTTAAATGTTAGATTAAGAAATGTACTAGGAATGGTTTAAATGTAAGTAATCCTTCCTTGGTGCACAAAAATTGACTCTGTACATTTTCTGAAATCCTCTGCCTCAGTCTGCTTCCTTACATAAATCTGATAGCTCTTCAGAGGTTAGGGTTATGCTCTCTGATTCTTTTCCATTGCCCTCACATTACCCATGTTAAAGGAAATTATTTGATTTTTTTTTTCTTCCATCATGTAAGAGCTGCAAAGAATTAGGGATACTTTCTTCTTTCTTTCTCTCCTTCCAATTGGGCTAAGTGTACCTCATATATAAAATAATTCTTTAAGACTTTATTTCTGTCATGAAGAAATTTGAAAAGGCTTGTGGTGGGTGAATGCTAGGTGCTCACCAAAGCTTCTCTATCACTCCCCTCATCAGCTGGACAGGGGAGACAAAATGTAATGAAAGCCCTGCCAACAACCCCTGCTAAACCTGTTCCAGTGTGGGCTTCTCTCTCTCTCTCCATGGGTCCACAGATTCTGCCAGGCTTCCCGTGGGGTCACAGCCTTTTTTGGGCATCCACCTGCTCTGGTGTGGGGTGAATTACCTACTCTTCTGGTTGGAATCTGAGAACTATCTCCGGCAGGAGATTCAGCCTGACTAGATTAGATACTTTCAGAAGGAGAAAGCTTCTCTTAAAGATTCCAACCTAAGAATTGTTTGTTGCTCTCTGACTGTGAATGCAGCCTAGGTGGCTCTCTTCAAGTAGTTATTCAGGAGCAAGTTTGGGGAGATAAATCACCCTGTTTTCTAGGTTTTAGCGTGGTGTTTAGCAGCCTCAATTTAGTCAGCAACCAGTAAACCTCAAGTTGTTTTTGTTTGTTTTTCTGGAAAGTTCCATTTTTATTAGTGTTACATTTTTCCAGTTTTTGTGATCCATGATATGGCTTCCCACCTATGAGGGGCAAAAGCCTAAAGTACAGTGGAAATGCTATATTTCCTGTATAGCTAAGAGTTAGGAGGAGTCTGTTCAGAAAATTCCTACTCGTTGGAAAAACTGCTTCTTTTGGAAAAGAAGTGAAGATCTTGATGCTGTAGACTGTGAGAGTAAAGAAAGGTTGATGTAGTGAAATGGGACAGCATTAGTCTTCAGTTTAAGGTAATCTGTGTCTTTTTTTTTCCTTGTAAAAACATTGCTGAGCAATATCAGCATTTTGTTACTTTAGTGTAAAAAGTAATACAGGAAAATTTTTTATTTTTTGCAGTGTGAGTCCAGGCACTGAAACTAATTGTAAAGGCTGATAAAGAATCAGTCCCAACACCAAAACTAAACTTTCACTTTGGCAGAATTGAGTTGTGTCTCAAAACATATATAAGACCAGAGAAAATGAAGAAAGACATGGGCGGGGTTGGGGCTGAGAGGTGATCTTACTTAGTTTTGGTAAAGCTGGGTCAGAAGATGAGTTATTCCAACTTTCATCTGCAGGTGGGGCAAGCAGAGTTTAAAATGTATTGTCTATCTAGAAAAAAAGGATTTTTAAATAAAAGATTATTCTTTCACTCACCGAGCAATTCAAAAGGGCTAAGAAAGTACAATGGGCAGAACTGACATCTTCAGAAAATGTTAATCTGGGAGCTGCAAGAGAGGGAGGATGTCTAACTGTTGGCTTAGCAGCTGTGTTTTTATTTGCAGAGTAGCACCATAAGCAAAGTTGTATTTGCAAGTTTTAAGTAAGGAGCAGAATCAAGAAACTCTGTGTAAAGGTTTCAGGCAACAGCAGAAGAAATAGGGTTATGAAGGGAAAGCATTCAAGGAAACTAAGCAGAAAGTAGAAAATGCAAACCAAATACAACTGATAATGAAAGCAAAATAGTGTTTCAGGAAGCAGTATTCTTGGTCCGTACAGCTACCCAGGAGAAAGGGACTTGCCTTTTTTTGTCTATGACTTCTGAAAGTTGGATCTTATGAATCTAAATTAAGATTGAGTTACTTTTTTTTTCTTTCTTTTTTTTTTTTTTTTTTCTCCTTTCTTTTGTGTTTGGGTTCTTTTAATGAAGATATGCTGTGGTATTTTTGTCAGGATTTAGCTTTTTACCAAAGTATGATACCTGACTTTGAAACAAAGAACATGCTGTTTCTATTGGTTTTATATCAACATTTGGTGCAAGGGAACTTTACAAGAAGTAATAATAAGTGTAATTGCAAATGCTCATTGTCATATTTTTTATGAATGGGTAGAACTGTTTTATTTTTGCCATGTGATTCATTTCAAGAGGGGACTATGCCAAGTTCTGTCTTATAATCATTGGATATTCACCCTTGGGAAATGCTTCATCACAGACTTGGCAGAAATCTCAGCCATTTAATTTTCAAACTCATTCATTTTCAGCTTTCTCAGAATTCACTCAAAAAAAGTGCCTTTGACTGAAAAGAGAATCACGCACCGTTTGAGAAAATGCCATACTTCCTCCACTATTTGTAGGAAGTCTAACCCCTCTTTTAGTGTCTTAGAAATTATAACATGTTGAATTATTTGTCTCTTCTCTCTAAGGAAATTTCTCAGAGTTCTTCCTCTACCGAGTGACAACTGGAGCGATTTAGTTGAAGAGTGGTGTTGTCACCCTGACCCCTTTGCCAGAAGCCCTTTGCACCCTCAGCATAGTGACTGTTTTCTTGGAGACACTTTTTTTCTACTGAATTCAGGAAATGAATCCCATGTGCCTGAATCTCCTGTGTGCTGCTCGGAGGCTGGACACCATGTTTCTCATAGTGGCTCTAGCTTGGTAAAGTATTTTCTTCAGTTAATTCATAGGTGAATTTATTTGGACTTTTTCATTGTACGTTTTTTCATTACTAGTTTATTTAATTTGTGTGTATTACAGAACTCTTTTGAAGGTCATAGGGAGTTCTTGACATTCAGCTGTAGAGAAGCCAGAAAATATTCCAGGCTATGTTTTACGTTTTTTAAAGCTCACACCACAGTCTTGATATTGACCTCGATATGCAAGTAGAACTTAGTCCTATAAACAGAATTAAAAACTACTTAGTTATGTGGTTCTAAACCTGAATGTTTTCCCCCCAAATTTCAGGTGTTTGTCAAAGGATCGTGGAACAAATAATGAGGTGGAAACTGGAGTAGCAAGTTTTTTTTTCTCACAGTGTGACTTGAGGCGTAACCATAAATATGATAAAAGAGAAGTGTGATTTTTAAAAAAAATTATTACAAGTAATATTAATGAATAGAAGTAATTATAAATTAATACAAGTTCATGTAATGTCTTTTCTTCTGCCAGAAGAACCTCCAGGAACTCAGCTCACCAAAACCTACATTTCCTTAAAACCTTTCCTGTTAATCTACTGCTTGTCTGCATTTGTGCTGGCAAAGGTTGGGCCTACAGTGTATTCTGTATTTTCTCCCAATGCCAAGTATTAAACCTAATTATTGAAATCCGTCTACATTGCTGCCTCGGCGATTTGTGTCTGTAACAATTGATGACTTATTATGTAGAGATTCCCAGCATGAAGCGTTTGATCTCCTGAGAACGAACACCAGAGACCCTGATTTCTACCTGCTGCTTATAGTGATATGTATTACCCCCCAGTAAGAGTCCCTGGGATTCCTGCAGTTCAGTGGTTGCTGGTGCAATGCTCCAAGTGACCCCTCTGCTGTGAGAGCAGTTCTGTCCTGTTGTCCCTATTTGCAAGTCTTGCAGCTGTGGTCCCTTGGGTTTCTTATACCACTGTTCTTTGAAAAGTAGAGTATGTGGAGAGGAAAATAAGGACTGATACCCTGAAAGGATATCAGCATGGCAGAAGCAGATTAATTTGGCTTAACTCTGTGACAATGGGGTTATTTATTCTAAGTTTCCTTAAGAAGGAGGTGGAGTAGATGATTCCAAATTTCCAAGAGGACAATGCTTTCTGCCAGTGGTTGCCAAAATTAATTCTCACATTTCAGTAGTCTTAAAAGAGATCTTAGAACAACAGGAGCAAATACAGGAAGAGGCAGGGTGCATGAAGTCCATATTGCACACTTCTTCATCAAAGAGAATGTTTGTGAGAAAAGGATTGATTTGGAGGCAGAAATGTAATAAAAGGATGTGGAACAAAGTTGTTATTGAGATGTGGGTCAAACCAGGATAACAGTAGAACTTTTGAATGAGGGAGGAGGCTGTTTTATGTCAGAGGCATACAATAGTAGTTTAGCATGATGAATTTTCATGTTTGCTTCCTTAAACTTGCATTGAAGTTGAGAATTTGTTCCTTTTTGTGTAAAATCTATTTTTCTACATCTTTTGCACTTGCAGTGAATTCTCATTTCTGTGTTTGCTTATTTCGAGTATCACTCAGCTTCCAAGCAAATGAGCAAAACTGTTAGATCCAGCAGAAACTGGACTAATAAGGGAAAAACCCCTCCTACTGACGCAGAAAATTCTTCCATAATATGCGTAATAGAAAGTTATAGGCAAGACAGATTGCAATTGGCATAAATGCTCTCATTTCATAGAATATTGTTGCAGTCTGCCCCAGTATGAAAGATTTTTATAATTGCATTGCAGTTCTTTGGAAAGTGTTCGCCTATGACCAAAATAGTAGCAGGAATGTACCAGAGATGCTTAAACCGTCTTTTCCAGACTCCAGTGGGACCAAGGCAGCATCCGTCCCTTGCAAAAATATTTTTCACATCTATTAGTCTTCCAGTGTAACATAGTTTTTAAATGTCACATGGTCTTGCAGCATCCTAATAGTATCTCTTGGGGAAAATATTTTTCCTGACGCCATATCAGGGATCCTTAGGAATAGAAACAGAAACTATTAGGCTTGTGATCCACCTGCATCTGCAGATTGCCAGCAGCTGCAAGTTGTCAAATAGATATATTGATTTAATTAGTTGAGCTAAAACTATCCCTTTTTCCATTGAACCACAATACAACGAGTTTTTTAGGCACAGTTCTCAGTCAGCACCTGTAACTCTACTCAGAAAAAAAATACTCAAGTTGTAGCTTTCAAGGAAGTACTGTGTATTCTGTACTTGTCCTGTGCAGTGTTTGTACCAGACTCAAACAATGGCTTACTCAAAATCTTGGCTATTTATCCTTGCTTTTTGCACTGAGCAAGTAATTTCAGTGCAAATGCTTGGGAGGAGTAGCAAGGTAGAAGTTGGGAAAGGGGATAACTACATATATATGTACCGGATAATTTTTCTGATCTCTGTAACAAGGGGACTGTAGTTCATTCCTACATAGTCAGCTCTCAGGCTTTTAGTTTGATTCTCTGTTTTTTACTAGCATTAAGGTTGTATATATATATGTACTGCTTTCAGACCAGAGTTCTAATGTGCTACACCCAGGTTAAGAAGCTCACACAGAGCCAGTTTTGAAGTTCAGACTTTAGATTAAAGTAGGAGTTGTGCTTTCTTGTTTGATGTATTGAATTCAAATATTAACACTGTGATTAGCGGGAGTGTTATAGGTAGATTTAATCTAGAAATGAAATCTCTTTCAAAGGCCAGTAATAGATGCATAAAGCTAAGGCAAATATTCAGTGATGTTTTGAAGAGTGTAGAGACTCCTTGAACTAGATATTGTTATCCACATTTTTTGTTTTTAATAAGCCCTTCATGAGCATTGCTTCTTCTGAATTTATGAAGACTTTTTGAACTTGCGTATACTTTTAATATGAAAAATGCTTTCCTGTAGTGAGTACCAAACTGTATTATCCATTGTGTGACAAATGCCTTCCTTTTTTTTGGATACAAACAAGGTTAGAATTTCATAGCATGCACTATAAGGGCATATGTTTGTTTTTTTCTGTTCAGCTTTTCCTAAACATTTGTGGTTTTATGTATCTCAATGATACTCCTCAGTTTTCTGTCTTCCATGTGTTGTCCCATTTTGTGTATTTTCATGCCACATATGGAACCTGTTTTGCACTTCTGACAATAATTCTTATTCTTTTTCAATACCTTTTCTGTATCTGCTTGAACTGGGGGAGAAGGGCTGTTCAAGAACAGAATCCACTGCACCTTTCTGGAATATCATGCTGTGTTGTGTACTTCAGCTGTTTCCTAGTAACTCAAAATAATCTGCAGATGTTTTCTGCTCTCTGCTGAACATTGGACTGGTATTTAACTCCTATAAAACTGTCCACAGGGGCTAGAACTTGTTACTGAGTAATGGTAGTCACATTGCAGCATACTATTTTATGTATATATTATGAAGTACTTCATTTCAGGTGCATTATTTCGCTCTTAGCAAAATTAGCTTATCATTTTATCATCCAGTCACTCAACATTATAAGATTTTTCTTTTAGCTATTAGAGGTTGTGCTGTGTGGATATATTGCCAGATTTTAAAGTTAGTATGAAAGTTGCAAGCAATCCAAGTGTAGAAAGCTGAAGTATTGAAGGCAAACCTGAGTGCAAATAAACCTAGAGGACAGAAGCAAGCACAAAGTTAATTCGCTCTGTAAATTATGTTATAATTATGCATTCCTTTTTCAGAATATGTGAGTGACATTTAAATGATATTTCTTTGTCCTACAGAAGTCAAAAGAAAATACCAGAGTAATTTGTAAGCGCTGCAAGACAATGCTGGGAGAAACAGTTTCATCAGGTATGAGATGAAAAAACAAAACTGGACTTGACTGCATCAGCCATTGAGCACTGGAGGTTAAAAACACTGAAGGAAAGTAGTTTATCAGTGCAGGGCTGATTCCTGTGTGTTTGTCTCATTCCTTTCTGGAACAGATGATGTTGTTGCTTCCAGTGTTAGAGCTTGAAAATGAATTTCAGCAGGAATTCCAAACCTTTGGAAGACTCAATGTATGATTCCAGTTTACTAAGAATCCCAGTAAAAATGGAGACTTGAGAAATTACAGGTTGATTATTTTTCTGTCAGTTCTGGAGAATAACTGAAAGATAAATTCAGGACTTTATCAACAGAGCTAGAAGCTGAAGATGTGATTGCTAACAGTGAGCCTGGTTTTGTGGGAAGGAAGCCTTGTCAGAGAAACAAATTATGTCTCACCCTCATCCAATGATGTGCTGATCAGATTGTCAGTTTAAAAGCTGTAATTATATTGGATCATCAGGGTTTACCTGAAGTGGTGTAAAAATGAGTGTCTGGCTGTTTTTAAAATTCAGCTCTTAACAGATGGGAAGCAATGATAAGACTGATTTTAGCAGGGCTCATTCTTTCATTCTTCCTCTACTCCACTGCATCAGTCAGCGTGAGCCTGTCTCAGTTCAGAGATCTGGTGAATATAAAAACTTCTCAGAAAATGCAAAGCCTGTTTAAGAAATGTTATAAGGAGATAAAAGACAGAAGGTCTTCTGTTACAGAATGTTCTGATTGTGCAGTACAGGGATCTGAATAATACAGGCTTTAATGAAACCAAATTTAAGGAACAGTGTTTGAAAGCCCACAAAGCAAAATGTGACTTTGGGAAAGGAGTGCTGGTAGAACAGCATGAATAACAAGGTCATGAATAATAGATCAGTGGGAATGGTGAAAGGCAAGAGCTGTATAGATGTGCAAGCATTTGCTATGGACTCTGCACATGGCTGAAGTTAGATAGCGTATCCATGGTTTTGACCACGCTTCTTCAGTACTGTAGGAAATTTAGGTAGAGTTCAGAGAACAGACAAATGAACCAGAGGTGTATAAGTCTAGGCAGAACCATCTCTGTGAAAAGAGACTAGAGAGCAAACTTGGCTGTCATGCTTTGGTGCTTTCTCATGAGCAGGTGTCTTTGTCTTGAAGATAGAGCAGGATTGGTGTGGTACAGCTATGGAGGCCAGATTCAGCTTTGACATTCCCGCATTGGCTATTCCTTCCCCCATACTCTCTCCACATACATTTGTATGTTTTTTCGTGGGAAATCACACCTTCTATCTCTCCGCAAGCAAACATCTGCTGAATTCCCAGTACCCTTGTAGCAGTAGCACCAATTCCTTACTCAGGGTAATGGCTGAGGAAGTAGAGAGACTGAACTGTCTTTTCCTCCTGTCTCTGAGAACTCACATAGCATGGAGCAGACTTCAGTTAAATTTGGAGGTAAAATGTAATTTCCTAGCAGTGAAGATAATTTAAAAAGTGTAGTATTTACCTGGAGAAGGGGTGGGATTACCAAGCCTTTGGAGTCTTTAAAACAGATTAAGTGTCTTCCTGACGTGCTTGCCTTCATCCAGTTTTAATGATATGTGTGGACAGAGATCAGATAAGATAATCCATCCTTAAAACTTGTTTACATGTTGAGGCTTAGTAGAATGAATTTTTTACCTGTTTTGCTGGCCCTCTAGTTACGCTGTGTTTGCAGCATAGGCCCAAATCTTCAATATGATCATCTTTGACCTCACTTTATTGATGTGGGTTAAATTATGTCCTCAAACACTTATATGTAGTGTTAAAGGCTGTCTTAGTGGAGCTTTTGGTGAACAGTTTCATTGAAATTCAGAATGTATGCAGTGTGAGTGTTGAGTAAGTGTGATTTTTCAAAAGAAGTTCCATTCTGCTCTTTGAGCAAAGAAGAAAATTATTCCCTCGTGTGAGCTGTTATTAAAACTGTCTCTTGTGATTCACTGCAGCATTACTAAGCAGCAGAGGGTACTAAAATACTTATGTAAGCTATGCTGATCTCAGTGCTTTAGGAAAGTTCTTTCAATTCATCTTTTAGGTTTGGCTTGAGCTCTTGCTTGCTTTGGTTGAAGATGATTGTTCCCAGTGTTAAACAAAGATCAATATGAATGAGAAATTGCTGATCTTGTAATTAGCTTAGAGCCGTTTTCTTCAGGCAGTGCAGGCTTTTTGTTATGGTTGCTTCTCCTCCTACAAACCAAAGCAGAATTTGGTCATCTGCTGCACCTCTTAATTGACTACTGAACAAATGTTTAATTAGTATCGTGATATCATGACTTACAGTCTAATCTTAATAGGTTGGTTATTCTATTATATTTGAAAAATGTTTTTGTCATTTTAGATACCATTAAATATTATGTCACCGAGGTGATTATTCAACTAGCTGAGGGGAGTTTCAGTCCAACACCAAGGTAACAAAAAAAATCAGATAATTTACTCAAGTATATGTTTTAGAAAGAGTGCTAGAAATGCTCTAATGTTGTAGATTCATGAATAATAGCATATAATAACAGAGTGCAATTTTATGTAATCATCACAGAATTAAGCTTTGTAAAGGCAAAGTAGCCTGAATTCACTCATGTACCATTTTGTTTGCTCATCTGCTGCAGGAGATAGATTGTGTATAATTTGTCACAGTGTCTCACTATTCAGGTGATAAGCCAAAATAAAATACGTATTTATTTTGAGCTATTTAAGTTTGCACAATATCTGGTGACTAATTATGGAAACAAAAGTTTATGTCAGGTGAAGTTAAGTTAAGCTTGAAATGTTTAATCGGAAGTGAAACTTTTGAATTTTGAATTAATTCAGTTTGAATTTAAGACTTAGGTGAAAGAGAAGGGTTTAATCACCGTTCTTTCTTTCTGTGAATTATATTTGAAATACATGCATCATTCTGAACTTTGTGTTCATATGTGCAAAATATAATAGCGAAAAGCTTCTATTCAGCGTTTGACAGTTGGTGTCAGCCAAAATAAAGGATGTGGAGGAATTTAGAATCCTGATCTAATAGAAAATCCTGTTGCAAGAAGTAAAAAATTCTCTGGTTTTGAGTGAGAAGAAGATAAAGAAGCCTCATCTTTCAGTAAAATGTGATTGTAGGATGTAGTGGAATTGAAGTGTGAGATACTCATTTACCTGTAGTGCATAGATATGAATGACTGTCTGTGTAATTGTTATGAAAACATATGATATGTGGTTAATTCTTAAACAGGTCTCAATTTGTACAGAACATGGTTGCTCAGTGTCTTCTGGAATTATCCTCTGCTAAGAGCACATTTAGATTCACCATTAAAGGAGATGATGGAAAAACCTATATTCTGGTAAGTTTTTAAGTCTTGCTGAAGAAGGTTAACCTATGTATCCCAGTTCCTAAAATGTATTATTTATACTGTTCATTATTGTATGTTTAAAAAATTAACAAATTCACATTCTTGAAGCGAGTCTGAGGTACATCTGTTCAAGTAAGAAAAGCCATGAGTTTTTTAAATCTAAAAAGATGTACACATAGAAAATTTCTCTTATGGATACAATAAAAAAAGTAATCTAGATGCACCTCAAGTGGCACAGAAATAACACTATTTTGTATCCAGAAAGCATGGAAAGCTTAAGTTTTAACTTTTTAATATATGTTTCACCTTCTTGCTCCAGTGCTTCTTTTCTTTAATCACCAGAAGTGAATCAAATTGTATAGCATGTTTCACAAGCATTGTCTCAAGTCGGCAGGGACTATTAATGTAGTCAGCGCATTGCATTGCTAAGTGAAGTGCAAACAAAAATAAAATTGCCTATTATACTTAATGTTCTAATGCTGTTAAACTTGGTTAAGCTTGATCTTTAGATGGTGACAGCTAGATTCCTCAAACTTTTAAGATGGATAAGAGTTGCCTTAATGCTGTACGAGTATTATAACCAGGGATGTTTCCTTTTATTTCTGAACTAAATATACGTATAGAATTTGTATGTTTGCGGTTCATAAAAATAATTCATAGACACAAAGAGATACATGATTATAGATTCCTGCCCTGGATAAACTTATAAATGCACTTTCTTGAAGCAATTTAATTACCTAAACTGTTTTATATATGTATTGTCCAAGTTCTATAATTTTGGAACATCCGGATGCTGAGGAAAGTGTCTATCGAATGCTTTAAAATAAATTTCAGTGCCAAGACAACATTTGTACAACCACTGAGAAATACCTCTTCTGTGATGATAAAATGAAGGTTTCATGAGCAGACCCATAATTATCATTATATATTATCTAACTGAGGAGTCATTAAAAATCATTGTGATTTTTCCCTTGTAGCTTATCTGTTCCTAAGTTACCTAAAATTCTGTTGCTTAAGTCTAGTAGCTTAGATACAGCAAACTGGTTATTTTTTAACAGAAAAATCTCTTTATTTAGTAGATTGCCATTACTCTTAGCTCTGAGCTGCATTTTTGCCAATGTATTGATTAGAGTGGGCTGAATTAGATAGGGCCTGACTTCTGATTGGCCTCTCTTCCTTTACATTGGTTAGTTGTTAGTTTTTTGCAGGTGTTTTTAGTATTTAACATCAGAAAGCCCTTACTCATGTCCAGAGTGAGGTTCTGGCTACTGTATGCACATCAACAGATGTTCTGGAGTCGTGGGTTAAATGTCAGGACTCAGAGGCCTTGTGGACACAAGTATAATGTAAACTCTGTTTATATTAATGATTGTCAACAGCTAAACAGTAAAATGTGGGTGCTTGAGGCTGTGAGCACACAGCCAAGTTACACAAGTAGTCTCATCACTGATGCATCATGAACCAGCTGTCCCTCTTGTTTGTTTTGATAATGAGCCAAAGATTCTAGTTCACAGTGTTTGTTCTTACCTATGTGAATGCACACAGCTTAGGCTGTGTATGTGATAATTAAGGTTAAGGTTTCTCACAAGCCTTTTTAATTCTTTTTAAACCACAAATAAAATATATACTTATTTTCCTCATTTCCTCTGTATGTATCGCTTAACATTACCAATTATGTTATTTGTAGATATCATAATATGTGTTTCCATTGTTTAAGTTACACATATTCTGTTGTTTAAGCTAAATACTACTTATGTTGAATTGTTTTTTTATTTTTAAAGGATGTCAATAAGCAAAAGTTTCTTTGATTCAGGGGAGGAAAAGTGCTGCCTATAGATGTCCTTATTTGTTCTATGTCTCTGCCCTCTTCACATTCTATAGAATGTGAATCACTTGTCTCCTCTCTTTGTTCCACTGTTGAAGGGTTCCCTGTAGTTGCATGACTTACAAGCTAAGAGGAGGACAGCAACCAGATAGTGAGATAGGAGAACACAACCAAAATGGTACATTATTGGTCATCATAGCAGCATCTTAATAGATTTCTATTTTTTTCTGTGCTGTAAAAAAGTATAGATTTGAAAGAGGTAAATAAGTAGTTTTCTGGATAGATACAGGGAATGCATCTCATGGATGGGATCAACCTCATAAAACCCAAAAAGATACATCTGTGAAAATCAAAAAGTGTGCGGTAGTTTGGACTCTTTGAATACTATCTCCAATCTTTCAGTACTGAAAGAAAGACATTTTTTGGAGTGGGATTAGACTGTAAAGTGCCTTGAAAGTAACGCAGCTTGTATTTCAGGAGTGAGCAGAGAGGGAGTGAGAAGATATCCCAAGAAAAGTAATATTTAGCAAAATGGGTTAGTTGTCAGTCTGATGATTGTCCATGTCTAGAAGGACATGAGCAGGACAGGTTTGCATTTGTTAAGATTGGAGATGGGGTGGACATTGCAGTGATCAAGTAGTGAGATAATGAGAACCTTGAGACTTAGCTACCCAGCTCTCTTAGAGAGCTTTATTCTTTGTGAAATATGTGGAAACCACATCTTTACCTGAACAGTGTGAGTGTGAGGAGGAGTAATGAAGGACATTTGCATTAGTGACCTGTGTGCTGAGAAAGCAGTAGTAATGTCTGCAGTAACTAAGAAAGAACTAGCAAGGAAGAATAAAAGGATTTTTTTTTATAACCCATGTTAAATTTAAATTGATGCCTAATTGTCCACAAATTGATGCTGGAGACCTAGACTGAGATATAGAGGAACTGGTCACAGAATCTAAATTGTAGTATTTCAGATGTTTGGTTCAAGTCCCATGAAGTATATCTGAGATAGATTTGTTGCAGCTTTTCTTCAAAAAACATTTTTTGAAGTCTATTGACAAAATGATTTGAAACCAAAATAAAACAATGAAAAAAATACCAACAACCCCCCAGAAACTTATTTCTGATTCTGTCATTTCAGAAAAGGTCATCAATCGCATTATGAATGAATTCTAAACTTCATATATTTATGTATTATTATCTTTCTGTAAAGGTTCTTTTCTTACTGGAGTTAAAGTGGAAGGAATATGGTTGTGCAAGCTCTGCTGTACAGAGGTAGAAAGGAAGGAAAGGTTGCATATAACTGAAAGCATAGATCCAAATATGAAACTGTGTTAGCCAGGAATAACATGTACAAACTCCTTAGAGTCAACCCACTGAGTCTGGGTGAGTGATTGTTCACTCAGACCGAAAGCATGATCAAAAAATAATTCATGCAGGAGGAAAAGAATAAAAGTACTGCATAAAGAAGTGAGTGTAGTTCAGAAGTTGATTTTTCGCATGGCCAGGAATCCTTCCACTCCCAGAGATTCATTTGCTTTCTCTGTATTGTGTGTTAAATTATTAATTCAGATTTGTTGTGTTGCTGTTGAGACAAAGACATACATACAAGGTGTAGAACATGATTGTCAGATGCCACACGTCAACCCCTGTGGTAGAAAGAAGTGCTTTTCAGATGGACCATGTTGCAAATGACATGCTTTGGTTGCTTTTTCTAAGGCAGATTGCAGAAGAACTCTGAAAGGAGCAGACAACTATTGCTACATTGTTCCCTTGTCTAGTTTGAAGAATATTCGGCTTCTGAAAAGCATCCCAGGAAACTCCTTCCGCTCAAAATGTTAGAAATTTCAAAAGGAAGAAGCTCTGTTCAGTTAAAACTAAACGTGTTGGCAGCAGCCTGTGTTTTTTCACCATTTTCTCCCAACATCTCTTCAGCACTTGGCTCTAAGCACCTTGTGTAATGGTCCTAGCTAATGAGGTGTATTTTGCAGTTTAGGCTATAAATGTGTACAGTGAGTTATCAGAGCAGAACTGATGATGAACAACCACTTGCAAAGCCAAATGCGGTTGCTTGTCATCATTTATGCGCATATGCTAAAGTGATTCTCCTCCTCCCATCCCCTCCCAAGATATCTTTATCAATATATCTCATTGCTTCTTTATGAAGCTTCCAGTGCAATGTTCTGAGCCTTGGGCTCTGATAAATTGTGACTGTCACATTCAATTACAACATATACTATGTGTCCTGTTAATGATGGCTTTCTCCCTCCACAGGGGATATCATGTGTCTGCTACCTAACATCATGTAACTTGTTTTACTTGAAGCTGATTAGATCATGAGAAGCAGAAAATTGCTCTCTAGTGATCGGCACTGTATAAATCCCCTTTTCTATGATAAATATTTCATATATAAACATTTCATACAGGCGCAGGATTTGTAAAAATTGATTTCCATTGTTAAGTTGGATCACTTCACTACTGCAGGCTATGAATAAAGGAAAAACCTGACTTATTTGTATGGTGCTTAGCAGGAAAGCCCTGGATCCAAGTCATAATACTGATGCCAAATCACACAAAGATTAAGTAAGATCCATAATGTGATGCAAGAAGTTCAGATTTTTCAAAACTCTCCCCAATAAATATCCCTCAAATTGCTGTGAGCAAATAGCGCTGAGGAATGCCAGGCCCATTATGAAATTTGATAAGATCTATTTTCCAAGTAAGGATCTGTTGCAGTTGTTTGTAAATCCCAACATTCCTTTTACACCATGTTAATTTTTGTCTTTTTCCTTGCATGTGTTAGCTCTATATGGTCATAACTACCACACTTCTTCTAAAAATCCTCAGTTTTTTGGCATTTCAGTGGGCAGTCTTTCTGTTCCCTGTCTTTAGCCCTCAACACCATATGCTTGACTGATGCCTAAAAAAATGTGAAATTGGAGAAATAATAGATCTGGTACTGAAAGAAATGACTTGGGACTGTTTCTTTTGTTACCAAAGGGACTACTAAAAGCTACAATCACAAAAAAAGGCAGCTTCAGAGAAATGGTCTTAAGAGTGACTGTTAAATCTGGCAACAGTTTATTGTGTTAACTTTTTTTTCTCCACTAGAAGCTGTGCAGACTGTGCTGAATAATAAAGTATTAATTTATATCTGTTAATACTTTGTTAGAAACTTTGTAAAGATGTGGCTTTAGTATCAGCTGATTTAGGGTCAGAGTAAAATAACAAATTGATGTAATCTACAGTAAAAAATTATTTCTTCATTTTTAGATATGGCTTTTAAATTCTGACACATTGCTGGTAGAGTCTTTAGGAAGTTCCTCCTCCCAAAGTGTTTTTACACTGTTTGGAGATATCTTCACGCCTAGCTCTGGACCAGTGGGAACCTGGAATGCTATCAAAGTCCTTTACCAGCCATGCATTAAATGCAGGAATAAGGAGTAAGTACAACCTTTTTTGAAGTCAGTTTCTGGTATTTATATGCTTTGCATTAGTATTTCTTTCATGTTCTTTAGAACGTCTGTTAAACTCAGATATAAACCTCTTTGAATTTTTACATTTCTTTAAAAAATTTTTTTAAGCAAAATGCCAGAGGAGTAGTATTTGGTTTCTGTTACAGCCAGAGAGAATTGGTTTGTTAAATTTTTGCACTGTAATATTAAAATATAGACCAAAGAGTTTTGTTGTTTCTAAGGACACATGTAGGTAACTCAGGTATTAGTGTTTGAACTTAATTTGCTTTCAGCCTGGTGACTTTATTTCAAAAAGAAGCATGTCCCTGAGAGAATAGAAAGGAGAAGAGGTGAGGAAGGTAGTTAAGTACAGTGTCATAAAAATGTTTTTCTTGGATATGTCTGAGTGTACTGGAGCCCTCATAAATGAAACATTTGATTTCAGCAAGCTTTGAGTTGAGCATTGTGAAAAGCATGTCTAACATGTTAAAGCCTTTATCTCTTGGAGAGCAAAGATAAGAGAATGTTGATGAAGCAGTGACTCCAATGTTTGCAGGTGATGGAGTATGATTTTAGCATAGTTTACTGCTTTTGTTTGTGCAGCGATAGAAAAGAAAGCATTGGTTTTGTGTAAGTCACACTGAAGTAGTGGTTTGATGTTTTTTATTTAAACTTTGGAAACTAGGTGAAAGATTTAAATAGTTATGGATGAAGACATTCACTCCAGACTCAGTCAATACACAAATGATTTATAGCCCAAGACCTCATAAAGTACAACAGAAATATTTTCTCACACAGACAAGCAAACGTGTGTATGAATTTAATATTTTTGTAGGAGAAACATATACCTTACAAGCATGTGTGATTCATTATAGTGTTTTTATCCTGAATGTTGCCAAGTGTATTCTTTTTATATTTCAAACAGATCCAATATTGAATAGCTGACATAACTCTGACATATGGGGAGAAAGCAAAATTTTAATATTTAGAGAAAAGGTCATTCTACATTGTTAGTGTTATTCATGTAAGGGGAAAAAGATCTTTATTGATGAAATAGCTTCAGAAGCTGTTTTTGGAAAACGTCCATGATCTAGATGTTATTTAATGATCGAAAATACATCCTAAAATATTATCATTTAAATTGCTTATTCTGAGAATGGGAGATGTTTTGCAAGGACCTGTCTATAAATGAAAGGTATTTCACTTACTACTCTTAAGTCTTACACAAGTGTAACTTACAGTTTTGCTTTTCAAGTTTCAGTTCTTTATCACTGAGAAAATTTAATTATCTTAACAGACGTTCAATTACTCTGACATGTTATTGAGGTAAAAGTCATTTACCTAGCATTCACAAATGCTTTTCTTGAATGGAGTTCTCAGCAGCTGTATTTTACTGTGAGATTATATTCAGTTCTTTCTATTTCCACAGATATACTTGTTAGAAATCACTTTTTTTCCAACGATTACTTTGTATTTATCTTTGGAATTTTTCAGTGAGCATATGGAACAACTGAGGTTTTAATTCTTCTCTGACAGTAATTGGCATTTTCTCTGTCCAGTTCCTGGACAAGTGAAATAGCGAAAGCAAAAGAATGGAGGATTCTTTTTAAGCTTCAGAAACCAAACCGTTGGTTTAGTATTGTTTTTCCATTTTTATATTTCTAGGAAAGAGCAGTAAAAAGGATTAGCACTTCAATCTGTTTCCACTAACTCATTTATCAGTTGGCCTCAAGTACCACCTGAATCTGTGCAATCAGACTGAAGTCTTTCTGTATTGAACAGGAATGTAAACACAGCAGAAGCAAAAATATCAAAACCAGTATGACTTATTTAATGTGATGTGTTTGCATTTACAACTCAGATATTATTTCAAGAATTCTGAACAAAGTATCTGATTTCTTGAATAATGCAAGTTCCAACAGTTTGAGATGCCCACATTTCAGTAGTAATTATAACACTTACTATGCTTGCTTCTGCATGTACACCTGCCTTTGATATAAAGCCAAGGTTTCAGAGCCATGGTCTGCTTGCCATGAGAGGGGAATAAGCAAGGACACCTCAAGTGTAGAAGGGAATCAGCACGAGGTCTGCACGTGACCTGGACCCCAGCAGAACCCAATAGCTGCAAGGGATAAGTGTGCACTCTGGCATCCTGTTTTGTGTCAGAGAGACTCTTCAGTTGCTGTGAGACCCTGGGTACACTTGGGTCCTGTCCAGTTCCTGAAGGGCCAGAATCTGCTCTGTGTGATGGGAGGGGGGAAGCACCTTTCTTACATGTGGGCACTGCAGTCTGTGCTGGTTAGCTGGGCCATAGGTTAAAACAAATTAAGGTAAACTAAAACTAAAAGCATGGTTTGTAATATCTAAGTATAATAACATAACCACGTATTTGTAAAACATGAGTGAAGAAATGAAACAAAATTTGTATTTAGTCTACTTACACAAGTATAAATCTACTTACTGTGAGATAAATACATGGTTCCATTGTAGCAGTTGAGGTCTTGGGCTCTGTGAAATTCTCCCTCAGCAAATGCTGCTGCTAAAGAGAGTGTGACTGGGATTGCCTAATAATTCACATTCAGGCACCCTTTTCTGGGGACGCACTTGAATATTTCTCTTGAGGGGAGTGAAGTAGCTTTTAAATGTGATCTTACATTTCAAACTTCTGGGATGTCAGAAGAAATTTATTGTCTCACTCCAGAGCTCATTTTATTCCTCCTTTATTCAGAGCTCAGTCTTGCAATTCTTTCTAATTAACTTAATGCTTATTTCTCTTCCTCAGATACAGAAGTGTTTTTCCCCTTAAACTAGGAATCATGTCCTGTGAACAACACTGCTTCAGTGAGCAACAGAACTCTCTTTCCTCCAGTAAATCACTGGCATATCTATCACTGTACCTTACATTCAGTTTTGCTCTAAATGTTAGCAATGCAAAGGAAACAGACATTTGAGTAGGATAAATGTCCATGGTCCATTACTGGCTGCTGGGTGGTAATTACCCATTTGGAGTGATGGCTGTTTAGGGGTGGCTGATCCTGAAGCCTTTTCTAACAAAACTTGTGATCTGAGTTAGGCCAAACATTGCTGTGAAGGTGATTACCCCATGTGTGGCACCAACACTGATTTCACATTCAATTTGTTGATCTGTGTTGACGGTCAGTTCCTTTCCTTTTAGATTGCAGTCTAAAAAAGCAGCCTTCCTCTTTTTTTTTCTTTTTTTTTTTTTTTTATAAAAATTACATTCTAATTTTGTTCTGACCCTTCTTCTTTCTTGGTTGTGGCCATTTTAGTTCCTAACATGTTAGTTCCTAACATCCTACTGATGGCCCTTCCCAGCTCCTTGTTGTCTGTGGAAGGAAGAAGTGTCTCTCTTGTTCCAGTCTCTGGGGGACTGACTGACATATAGGATAGAAACAAGCTATGAACATGTCATGTGGAACCTCTCTCCATACACATTTATTTTGGCGAGGAATTCTTAACAGTTGTGTTCTGGGTATTCTCTGTATATTAGACTGCATTGTTTAAGGACATTCAGTAACTTTTGAGGCATTGTGAAGTTAAAATAGGGTTAGGTGTATCCAAACATGCTATTTATAGTGTAGTTCTTGGCTTTTCTCCTTTCAGAGCTCTATTCCTCTGATCTTCCTGAGGGTAGCCCTTAAGTGTTGCAGTGATTTGTATCTTACTCCTTCAGCAGTGAAACAGGACTAGAAACACTTAGTTTTTTTGCGTGTTATGTGTGGTAACACAAGTTCTGGGTAGGTCTGTCTGCAGTTAGGCTTTCAGGCCTTGGGGGAGCTTTATGACAATCCTTCTACAGCAAACCAGTTGAAACTGCATGAAAAAGGTATCTTATAAATGTGGTTGAGTCCCATTAGAGAAGGATGCCTCATGCATTTTCTGCTCCGTCCTTTTTGGATCATGTGTATGAGATTATGTTGATTCCCTCCACTTTTTTCTCAGCAAGGCTCCTTTTCTCCACCTACAAATCTGCTGTGCAGGCAGAAGAGGTCTTCCTTTCAAGTAACAGGTTCTTGGAAAATAACACCTTATGCAAACAACCTTGGCTGCTGGGAGTGAGAATAGTAAATACTGCTGAAGTGAGAGTATTGTAGAAATGTATGAATAAAATTGAAAATATGGTTACATGGCAATTTGACCATATCTTGATCTCAGAAAATATATGTGAAGGTATGGTTGGAGGAAAATTGCACTTTTCCCTTTAGAGTAGAGAGTTAGGCAAAGCTTTGTCAAAAGGTCGTTGTTAGCTTTTTATATCTTATATGCATCTGGAGTATTTTTGAATGGTTTACAGCTTTTGCAGAAACCTTCTTCTATGTAAGAATTTGCTGCTTATAATTTGAGAGTTGAAAAATTACTTCCAGAAATTGTTCATTTTATTTGCTTTAGAGGGACAAGAATAAGCTGGAAAATTGAGTTTGTGACTGAAAACCTGGAGGGTTTGAGTCCTAGTGCTTTTATTACAGTTCATGTATAGTGAGCTGTTTATCAACCTGTTATTGATGTATTCCAGAATGTTGTTTATTTGTCCCAAGAATGGCTTTCATTCGGTATATGACTCTAGAGTAATTCACCTCTCATAAAAACTTCAAACTGTGTCCTATTTCACTGATTTTTTGAATGTCTGAAATTTTCCTGTTGTTTTGGTGACTCTTGCCTGTTGAAAACACATGGGACCACACAGATCAGGAGTTGATTGACTGTGGAGTGACCAATGTTTCTCTGGTTTGTGCACTCTTTAAGCTGATTTCTCTGTCTGGAATGATTAAATGAGTGGGTATGATTGTAAATGGAACATGAAAGATCTGGTTTGTTCCAGGTTTTTTTTCTTTCTCTTCCCTTATTGAATTATTTTATGATATCAAGTTAAGAAAACTGACACCACAGCTGGGATGAATTGTCTTAAAAGACATGACTGAAGAATCAGGCAAAAAGTTTTGAAAGATGCAGTCAGATACCAGTCAGGGTTTTGGGACAGGAAGGAAAAAAATGCTTTTCAGAGTTTGATAGAAATGTGGAAGTTATGAGCCTCATGAAATTTGAGTGCTTAGGGAGCAGACTGCTCTTCAGTACTGGTAACATCCTTTCCCACCTCTAGGAAAAGTATATGCAACTTTTAATTAACACTTTCAGGAGAAATATCCTACCTTTCCTGTTTCTTGAAACTAGACCTGCCATGTGCAGCAGCCTTTTCTGATGGTTACTTAGGAACTTAGGTCTTGCTCCTAAACACAGGTCTGATATATCTTTCCAGCTCTTTGCCACTGTCATATTTTTGGTGTTTAATCTTTCTTATTTAAAATGGTGTTTCAAGTACTAAGTGAAGTAGACAAAAGTTTTGGAATAAACTTTTTGTCTACTGAATAAATTCTCATATTTTTGCTCAAAAGTTTTGCTCATTTTATCATTCCAGCTGAGCTTTTGGCTTCGGTTGCCCTTTTTTGTTCATCTTTTGAAATTTAGCATTGAAGTTAGAGGAGGAAGGAGTCTGACTGGTTTTTAAAATGGGATTTGCAATCCCAAATCACTTATCCACTTCTTGATAAACTGATGGCCTGCCTTTCTTTCTGTCTATTGTGAAAGATGGTGTTGTGTTACTACTCGTCTTGCAGGATACTGCCTTTGTACTCTGCATTAGAACTGTTAATTGCTATCTACATAGTAATTGGCAATGTGAAAATACTAAGTTGACTGTAAGGGCTATTGCTTATGGCCTATTTTTTTAAAGAAAAATATACCTTTAAGATCTCTGATCACATTATATATGATATTGAATCAGGATTTGTGATTCTGTAATATGGTAGAACAAAAAATACATTTCAGGCTTATAATTTTTTTTCCATATCCTTCATATTTATTTGTGAAACATGCAATTCAGGTAAGCACAATTTTGGTAGTTTTCATGTGTCTTTGATTCATGTTGCTGTAGTTCAGCTCTTTGAGGAATCTTGGGATTGGTAATAAGAGAAATGTCAAGTTGGGTGCAATAAATGAAAAGCAGCAAGACTATCTGAAACTAATTTAAAAAATTAGTCAGAAACAACAACATTGACAGGTAGTTAACATTTAGAGGATGATAGGAATGTAAGAAATGCCATGGTGGGTCAGAGCAGTTTAGCATGTAGTTCTGTATCCTCCCTCCAACATCCAGAAATGTTCTTCGGAGTAGTGTGTAAGCACTTTCTTGTACTGCTCAGTTCTGTATTTGTATTAAAGATGTCAGAAGATACAGCCCTGCCTATTTTCTTTACTATCTGTTCATTGATCTTCTGATCATCTGTTTCAGTAAATACTTTTTGGCCTTCTGGTGCTGTCTGCCTCCACAATCAAGTGACAAGTTCCAGAAGTTCACTACTGATGTGTAATACTATTTTAACCTGCCATGAGCTGATGTCCTGCTAGATTTTGGGTGGGGATTAGCGAACCACAATTCAGCATTCACACCAGCTGAATGCACATGGGAATCCTAAACTACAGCATGCAGTGTTCTTGCTGATTACAGCTGGGGATTAGGCTTACTGGCCAGTTTGCTGGAAGGAAATCGATGTCACATCTACTCAAGTCTTACTATTGTGTATGTATATCTCTATTATGTTCATTTTGCTGTCCTTTTAACACTGCTTTTTTGAGTCAGGTAGCCTGAATATGATAGTGATGATCCATTGAGGGTAATTTTGTAATTGTACATAAAACATAGCAGATTTCTACTTGGATGCTTAGAGTTTGTTTCTCATAGACTGTTGGGTTCACTTGGAATTGTAAGTACTCAACTCCTGTAATGCCTTTAAAATGATGGGATCTATTTGAGCAGGCAGGAATCAAATAATAAGCCAAGAGTTAAAAACCAAATCTTATAAAAGCCTATTGGACAGATTGCTGGCTTGGACTACTTAAACCTCAAAACTTGATTTATTTATTGAATTTTAGGATCTTGGCCTGTTTTAAACTAATTAGCATTTGTTATTTCCGTTGTATTTCTCCATGATAGGCTGTGTAAACTAACAATACTTAACGATTTAGGCTGCCAATTTTTGGAAAATATTTTTAAATTGATGAGGGTAAAGCAAATTGGGAGTGTATTACTCGAGACCAAGGCAAAAAGGGTAATTTGTGAGTCAGGATATTTCCATTTTTGTGTGTGCAGCAACAGTAGGATATTGCTACTGGTTATCTATTTTGAGTGCTGTAGCATCGAAACAGAGCAAGCAATTCTCATGATGGCTCCTCTGAGTACTGGCCTTAAGCTATAAATTAAATTATTTGTGTAATTAATAGGCATAATAAGCTATATCTATCACAGAATGGGTGAGGTTGGAAGGCACCATAGTGGGGCCATCTGGTACAGCCTCCCTGCTCAAGCAGGGTCATCCGAGAGCACATGTCACAGAACTGTGTCCAGATGGTTCTTGAATATCTCCAGTGAGGGAGACTCCACAGCCTCTCTGAGCAAGCGGTGCCAGGGTGTGGTTACTCACACAGTAAAGAAGTTCTTTCTCATATTCAGGTGGAACTTCCTGTGCATCAGTTTCTGCCCATTGCCTCTTGACCTACTGCTTAGCACCACTGAGAAGGGTCTGGCTCCAGCCTCTGACACCCTCCCTTCAGATACCTACAGACCTTGATGAGGTCCCCTCTCAGTTGTCTCTTCTCCAAACTGAACAGGCCCAGCTCCCTCAGCCTTTCCTCGTAAGAGTGATGCTTCAATCCCCTCATCATCTTTGTTGCCCTCCACTGCACCTGCTCTGGGAGCTCCATCTCTCTTGTTCTGTGAATCCCAGAACTGGACACAGCACTCCAGATGTGGCCTCACCAAGGCTGAATAGAGGGGTAGGATCACCTCCCTTGACCTGCTGGCAATGCTCTTCCTAATGCACCCCAGGACACCATTATCCTTCTTGTCCACAAGGACACACTGGTGGTTCATGGACAGCTTGTTGTCCACCAGGACTCCCAGGTCTCCAGCAGGTTGGCCCCCAGCCTGTGCTGGTGCTGGTGCCTGCACCCTTCAGCAAGTGCAGTGCCCTGGATTTGCCATTGTTGAATTTCAGAAGGTTCCTCTCTGCCCCTCTCTCCACCCTACTGAGGTCTTTCTGAAGGGCTGCACAGCCCTCTGGGGTATTGGCCACTCCTCCCAGCTTTGTGTCATCAGCGAAGTTGCTGAGGAGGCCTCTGCCCCTACATCTGAGTTATTGAGGAATACTGTGCCCAGTACTGAACCTTGGGGGCATCATTAGTGACAGGCCTCTGACTAGACCCTGTGCCACTGCTTGAGACCTTCTGGAATCTTGTTCAGTCGCTTCTCAATCCACCTCACTGTATGTGGATATGAATATTTGAGGAAGAGGTGGAAGAGATCTGACAGGAAAGCTGGGAGGGCTTGTTCCAGGGAATAAAATTGCTACCGAATTTTAGAGTTTCAGCGACGTACTTACCAAAAGACAGGACTATTAGATCTACTCAGAAGTGAGATGTAGCATAGACCATGCCTATTTTCCCTCTGTATATGGCTATTAGGGTATCAGCACAATACCTGTTCTTGCAGGGAGATGAGTATTTTAGCTTTAAATGTCTAGTTCAGTTTTCCACCTCTGTCACTCTCCTGCCAAAAGACTTTCACGTTCACCTTCTGCATATCTCTTTTGCTCTCTGGAAGCAATTTGGAATGACATCTGTAAGGCCCCAAAAACTTGCTTGACGAGACTCTTAAAAGGGCTTACAGTTTTTTATGTACTCTGACTTAGATACATGGGAAAAATACTGACAAGATATTGAAGCGGTCAAGAAAACAAAAAAACTTTGCTGTCTACTTTGGAAAATCAGAGAATTTTGACAGAAGTTTATAGCAGCATTCAGTCAACATAAAACACTTCTCAAAGCATTAATTTAGCAATCTCTAAGCCCATCTGATTTTAAGTCACTCAAAACTATGAGAAGAGGGAATTAGAAAAAAGAGAAAAAGAGAAAGGCAGAAAATATATAGAAAAGAACAAGTATAGCTGCCGCTCCTGGTTCCAGCGGTGCTCAGTGGATAGAAATTCCAAAAAGAGGGAGAGTCAAGACTTGTGCTCACTGCATGTCCTGTGTTAAGTACCCTTTGGTTTTCATGGGCCCCTCCCCCAGGTGGTACTTCTGGTCATCTGGCCACTCTGGGGCTAGAATGGAGCTCTAGAGGCGAGTGTGGAGCTTTGGCTCCAGTGTACCAGGGACTGGCAGCCACTGCAGAGCTGGAAGACATTCCTGGGGCTGTGTGGGGTGTGTGGGGCAGGGCACCACCTCACCAAAGGCAAGGCCTGGCCTGCCCATTCCCACACACATGCACACAAAATGTTTCAGGCCAGCAATCCTTCCAGTCTCACAACGCCTTTGCATAGTGAGCCACACTGGTACCACAGTCTTGATTGGACTGTTATTCAACAATGTATTAATTATCAAGTGTGGTTTTATTTCTTTACTTATGGCACGGTCTCCTCCATCTGAAGTCCATTCTAGTTAACTTTATATACAAAAGATTTGTAGCTGTCTTGTTTTCAGCTGTTCCTCTTTGAACAAGGTCATCTACTCAAAGACTTCTTACTGAGCTGGTGTCTGTGACTCAGTCTGTCCATGCCTACTTTACTTCTTTTCCACAAAACTTTTTTAGTCTGTCTGTGACATCAATTCCTGCATCAGCATTGACTTGCTTTAAACTTAGATTTAGTCTTCCTTCTAAATTCCCTTTCTCTTCCTTTTTTCCTCTTCCGCTCTTGCTCATGTCCAGAACTCGGCTGCCAGGCTGCATGCCTCCCTTACACTGTACCTTGTGTTACTAAGCTGAAACTAGCTTTGTCTTTATCGTGACCCGTAAACTTTTAAGGAAGCTCATAAAACTGAAGAGCCAAACCAATCTGCATTCACTAATCTGACTGTGTCAAGGTGTGTGTGTGCAGTGCAGCCCCCACAGTGCTCTCACAAGGTTGGTGTGTGGCCTGTGTGATTCCTCCCTCTGTGTTTCATTGTCTGCAGCAGAACTCTGGACAGCTCTGCCTCATTGCTGCCTAGGGCTCCATCAGCATCAGCCTGGATTAAACAGGCGCTGTTAAATCTCTGCTGCAGGAGAAGGGGAGAGCTTCAGAATAGTTGAAAGAGAAAATGTGGGAAGTAGCTCTGAGGAGAGGAGGTGTGAAAACTAGGGACAGTTTTGGGAAGGGTGGAGGGGTTATTTATGGAAGAGTATTTCCCTGCACAGAGGAAAACTGACAGACGTGAGGACACATACTGGCAGGGGACAAGGAAAAGGGGCTAGTGGAAAGTTGAATCTTTCCACGTTGACAATTGGTCTGCTGTGAGTTTCCAAAGTGAGCTGTGGGATGTAGTAAAGTCTGTAAAAAAATCTATACTGGTTTAGGATTTTGAGTTAATTTGAAGTTTATTTTTAGGAGAGGAAGCTGTGCTCTTGACTGCTGTTTTTATTTATTTAGGATTTAATTGCTTGTTAAATTTGACTTGTAGCCACATCTGATACTTTAGTGTCAATTTTGTGTAAGTACTTGCATAGAGTGAGCTTCTGTACAATTTTTGCAAGAAGCATGATTTTTTGTGAAGAGGGAAAATGATGATAAAAATAAAATCTTCCATTAAAATTGTGGTTTCAGTGTGAAAGGGAAAATATGACATATGTGAAATTCTAACTTTAGTCATTAGGCTTTTGTTTGGCAATGGTTTAGACTGAATGAATAGAAAGAATAAATTTTGCTGTCAGCAAATTCAGGATCAACCACTTCTGTGATTTGTGGTGTTCCTTGCTTTGCTGTGGGTAATTGCATCTTGAAATACTGAATTTCCTTCTCTTCTGAAGTCAGTACATCAGGAAAAAAACAACTTCAAAGCATCAAGCTGAGAGATTTTTGTTAACAGTGATTACAGCATTTTTTTTGTACAGCAGGATAACTTCTCCCTTTGGATTCAGACATAATGTTCTGGAGTGCCTGGTATTTGTGAATATTTCTATTTGGAATAGAAGATAGCTGTGGAAGAGATTTAATTTTACCCAAAGGTTTAAAAATCAGAGGCCAGAAAACATTTTCATCTTTATATTGTTCTGAAAATCCATTTCAACTTCAGAAATGGCCCCCTGCTTGATATAATAGGACTTAAAAAAGGAATTAAAGTTTATGGAGCATGTATAAATCTTCATGTGGCACAGCTGGTGGGAGTAACCTCCATGAGAATATCCAGGGAAATGCTTTACACTGTGGCTAGGGAACTTAGGGCTTAATGTACAGGGTAACAGCAGTGCTGTCTCATCATACAGACAGTTGATTCATTCAGCTTTGATTTAATTTGATTTTTCTTCTTAAATATTTTTTCTCAGCCACTTGCCTGGTTTGTTATGCTGACAAAACAAGTTTTATTGTTTGTTGCTAGTCTACTGGCCTGAATGGACACCTGTTTCAATCCTGTTAGGGCAGGGTATCAAAGACACCATCTCTCTGGTACCACTGACAGTGTTGAAGCCACTGGTTGGTGTGGCAGTGGCACTGAGGAGCTCATATTAGAGCTGTATTTTCTACAGAGTGCTTAATTCCTTGGTTTGTGGTTAGAGCCTTTCCTGAGGACTGTGGTGTGACCATGAGTAACAAGGCAAGGGGATACCACTTTGCTAATTGAGTTTGCTGCCACCTCTTTGCCACTCTCTGGACAGCCTAGATGGGAAACTTAGATTGTCTTGCTGAAGCCAGTGCTGCTTTTCTGTTGTGGTCTTAGGTGAGGTTACTGCGGTGCCTTAAAGACCCTAGAAATGAAACAACACACTTTCAAGGTAATATTAGTATAGGAGATAATATAAAAGCTGGTCTTTATCGGCGGCCTCCAAGGGGCAGATATGGAAAAATATCCACACAAGCCCACTCCCCCATGGGGTCAATACAGTTTTATAAGTTTAGCAAATTATCGTATTTGACAAAAATGACCAATTAGGACCACAAGAGGTGAGGTAATTTTCCGCTGGTTCAGCCCTCTCTGGAGCACCCCCCTCTTGGTACTAGCTGTACTTTGTTTATGAAAATGTGTTTCAAAGTGTCATTTTTCAATGTTGGTAGCCAGGCAGAAAAAAGATAGGATAGGGGTCCCTGGAATGTGTATGGTCTTTCTGCCTAGGAAAAGGGTATAGAAAACTACTGGGACTAGCTACTAATGCAATAATAGGCTACAGAGCTACAAATATATGTGTAAAGAATACAGAGAATATATAAAAGAAAAAAGGGAAAAATCAATCTGCATCAACTGCACTGTTTGCCTTGCTTTTGCAGCACAGACGTCTCAGCCACTTGACAGTCACGTCCTCACAGTGCTGCGGTTTAAAGCATACGGTTGAAGGTAAATTGTTGCCAATTTTGGATTGCTTAAAGACACTGCACAGTGAACCATGGCAGTTTAGGAAATGAGCGATGAGCAGTTCAGATGTCCAGGCAGGGTCAACAGCTGAGACCAGTAGCTTCATCAGCGATCTCATCCCTGCTCATCCATTGGGTCACTGAGTACTAAAACTGAGTGATGCGAATACCTCCCAGTGTGCTCACACTGCACAGAAGTAGCAGGTTGCACCAGCTTTACAGCATTTAAACATTGGCTATGAATGTCTTCTTTTTTACCTGTAGCTAATAATTTTTTAAAAAAGTTCTTAATAAACCTATGCTGATTTATCATAATTGCATCCGTAAACCCATTTCTAATGACTAGATGGATGAATTTCAACAGTCACATCCCTAAGGCCACATTAGTCAGTATAAGCTCAGACTGATATGTAGAAATTTTTTTTTTTTCCAAACTCATAAGGAAGTGTAAAAAATTTATGATATTGCTTTAACAAGGCCCACTGGGACTTGGGATTATATATCTAAGCCCTTATTGAAGACAAAAACTTTTCTATGTTTAGCCATGCAGAGCAAAGCTGCTCTTCAGACAGCACTTTAAAAATTAAGAGAATATGATAAAAAGAACTGAAATAATAGAGAAAGGTATGAGGGATCTTCCCTCTGAATTCCTTTACTGCAAAGCCACAGTTACTATTAACAATAGTAAAAAGTAAATTGCAGTGACAGTAGCTCTTGAATTTTAAGGCTGTTTCACTATACTAGGAATCAGCAGTGGAAGACTTTAGCATTGTTAGAAGAAAACTACTTGCAACACTGAAGAAAAAGCAGAAGATGAAAAAGATACAGGTATAGATATAGGTATATCATTCCCTAGCAGAAGGATTAATTCTCCAGTACAATTAATCTGATTTCTTAGTCTCACTCTTCAGTACCCAAATCCCTGTTCTTTCTCTAAGAGGTAATTTCTACTCAGGTATGCCACTGATGGGACCTCATTTTAGTATCCCTCTACTTCCTTCTCCTGGGAAACTCTAGAAGGAGAATTAAGAGGAATGTATTTAATGAAATAGTTTATATTCAACTCCCTCTTGTTTTCTTTGAGTAATTAGGAAATGAAACTGTTTTCCACAGGCTTGGAAATGAAATCTCTGATATAAAATTAGACCATTTAATTAAATTATAAAAATTGAACCTAATATTTTTAGGAAAGGTATTTTACAGGAGGCCACAGTGCTGTTGGCAGAAAGTTTTAAGTTCTACACTTTCAAAGCACCAGAGTTACTTTAGACATTTTCATTCCTGTTGTAAATCTGAGCAATCTGTCTGTCTAGAAACTTAAATGCATTCTTTGTCTCTCTCAAGAAATTAGGCATTCTCCTTTTTTAAGAGTTATAGATTGATAAATATGTACAGTATTTCATTCAGCCTTCCTTTGGGTAAATTTCTGCCATTTTAATTTTCAGTGTTTGCTGTTTTGAATTTGGCTTTTCTTCTGACTTCTTTTACCAAATCTGTAAGACTGTTCCTCTGCCAGCATTTCAGAGTTAGTTTCCGTTCTGTAGATCATTCAGAGGCAAAAATGGAGTGTTGGACAAAATGACTGTAATCTCCTGAAACTGAGTTCACTGCTTCTATAGACTTGTCCAGATCCTATTGTGCAGGGAATTCTGTCCTCAGGCTTAAATTACCTCACAGAACAAAAATTTGTAACACTTCATATTTGCAGTGATTCCTTAAGGGTATAAATTTTTCTAGTAAAGGTAAATTTTACATTGTCAGTGTCAGAAACCTTATCTGGAACTTTGACTAGGAAAATATGCTTCTTCTTTCTTGCAATGGTCTCCATTCATTAGGGCTTTCTGATAACTAGCTCTGAAAAGCTGTTTAGTGAGGTCCCTCTGAAAGTATTTAGATTCAAAGGGCGGTCTACAGGTAACTGAGCTGCACAATCTGAGAAAACCTTGAAAAGAAAATGCAAGTCTGAATGTAGGTGGAGCTGTTATTACCGTTTTTACAAGCAGTGACACTGAGTATTGTATGACGGAATGCAGACACATAGGTGTTCTAGGTTAATGATTAAGCTACAGGTGCTGATCTTTAAGCAGCATCATATATATTTTTACACTATGTAGATACAACAGGAATATGTAACCTCTCCCATGGCCTAGATAATGATGTTTTGTTTCAATAAGTGATGGGAACATTTTCTTGGAATGTCATTGTATTCACCTTGCTTAATGTAGAATGATTTAGTCTGGATATAAAGTTCTGCTTTTAAGGATGCAGAGTTAGTAAAATAATCTTTAAATCTGATAAAACACCAAACCATTATCATCCATCTCTTGAACTGTTTTGCTGTTGTGGGGTCTTTTTTTGCTTTTTTTCAGCATCTGTGAGATTTGAGATTTTGTTAATAATGAGTATGGCAGCTGGGCACACATGACTCAGTTGCGGCTACTCTGTAGCTATTTCAATCAGAGTTACCAATTTGGAAATCATCTGATAGCTGTTTTGGGCAAGCGAACCAGGTATTTTTGGACTGACTTCAGTAATGTCTCAGTGAGTGCAGGAGGACTTCAAACAAATGAAACTGGAAAACAAGTCAATCACAGGTGAAACTAAGAGCTGAATTAACTCAATATAATTTTTCACCTTGCATTTGTGATGTGTAGAATTTTTTAAAGAGATCACGAATGATAAATAGAGTTGTTTTTAAATCTTGGACATTGAATACTAGTTTCTTTTGAAATAGATCTACTAATAAAATTCCTTGCTAAGGTACCACAGCTTGGTTCACTGCCGCTGTTTTCATTATGAGAACTTCTACTTCTCTTTGAAAGCTAAATTATCTTTAGGAACTCCAGCTTTAAATTTTTTTCATCCCCTTGCTCTTAGATTAATTTGCTCATCTGAGAATTGATTGGATGAACTTAAGTGAATTAAATGCCATTTCAAATTACATAGGTCTTCTCTTTCTTAAGCATCTGACCCTCAGTGGGTCTGGGCATACTACTTATGAGGTTTTTGGAACCTGTTGTACTGAACTAGTTCAAAAATGTAATTTTTGTATTTGATCTACATTGCCATTGTTTTGAATGATGGTTTTGGATTTTTTGATTGCCTCTTTATCAACCTTTCACATTTTGCATGGTGAAAAATAATTCTCAGATACTGAACATAGCATTTGTACACAGGGAAGCTTTCTGGTGAAGTAAAAGGGCCTTGTATTTGTGATAGGACACCTGACACCACGTTTTTTATGTTTAGCAATATAACACCTCATTTTGATGATTTTTAAATAAGGATTATAGTTCCATGGAGAGATGTAAGGCACTTCAGGAGAGTAGTGTTATTGATAACATCTGGGCATTCAAAAATTTAGACATGCCAATATTTTTGGAAAAGACATTTATGTCTTCCTCCTGAGTCTCCTATATTATGATTGGAGTTTCCAACTTGTGGGAGGGGAAAGAGGAAAAAAAGAGTCTGTAAAATCATTCCTGTGTGAGAGTTTGGTGGAAGTGTAGCCCAGGAGAGAGCAGAGATATTTTCTGTCTTCTCCAGTCATTCTGCCTAGTGCCAAGATGTGTGGAGGGGCTGAGGGACAGCCTATTGTCTCAGCCTTCAGGTGAGAAGCTAAGCTGCATGTAGTAGATGCTGGCTAATGTGCAGACAGTGAGGAGAAGGTGCTCTGCATTTATGACACATCACTAGAGTCTCTTGAAAAGATTCTGTAAGTTTTTTAAGTTGGTTTATGGAAAAAATACACAGAGTCAAGTATGTTTTATTTCTTTGGGAAAATGAAGTGTTTGTGACAGTACTTGGACTTGGTAGTGTTAACACTTGGACTGTATATTCTTAGAGGTCTTTTCAATGTAAATGATGCTATGATTTTATACTTTCTGTCTGCCTTGCCAGTTACCCCTACTCTCCTTCTCCTGCCCTGACTTTTAAGTACTTTTGCTTTATTTGGACAATTTTGGAGATAGATGTTCTGAATGGTATTTTTTTCGCAATATCTGGAGAGCAGTTGTTCATCTGGAGGGATATGTTGTTAATATCCTGATGAGAAAAACTCTAGGTTGACAATGACAGTTGCAAGAAGAGTCTGCTGAGGAAGGCAGCTGGTCCAGCTGACGTCACTAATCCCATGAGCAGGCTTCCTTAAAATTGAATGAATCTTTTAAGGGTGAGCTGTCTGGAATAACTTTGCATTTATTAGGGTAACCATACTGATGTCAGCAGATGCTGTGAAGGAGCTTTTACACAGTATTTGTTTTTCTACAACTCTACTGTACACTTCTGCCCTTCAGGAAATGAGCGTTATTAGAAGTGGCCTTTATATACCCTTATATAAATACCCAAAGTGTTGAAAGGCTAAAAAAAAGGAAAAAGAGATGTAACCTGAGAATTCAAGTAATTGATTCATACATGCTGGGAAGGGAGGCATTTTAGTTAGATGATGTTGCTGCTCACATTTGATATTCCCTGCAAGTAAGATGGTGCCAGTCAGGCTTTTAGCATAGGTCAGTAGCACACTGCTGTGTCCTCTGCATCCATCCCAAGCACAGTAGTCTACAGTTATAGTCATACATTAGGGAAATTATGAGCTATCTGTTCTAATTTAGAGCAAGATGTATCCAGGAAGGAATCAAGAGGTGCTTATGGTGAAGAAAAGTATTTAAAGAAACATTCAAAGCTATCCCTTCTGAGCTGTATAGGCATATTCAAGAAAACTGCATTCTAGAGTCATAGTACTATTATTGCTACTGCCATCCTCCGCTACGGTGAATTATCAGTAGTGATCTGGCTGCAGGATCTTTATTGTTTTCAGTATTTCTTCATTGTTTTCAGAGAAGTTACTTTAATTCTTTCCACCTGGGATGTAGTAAGACATGAAAAAAATTAAGCTTAAAGACTTAAGACAACCATGAAACTGAAGAAGCTTATTCTAAAGCATTGGCTATGCAGTTTTTATGAGAGTAATTTGCTTGTCCTTTTAGAGGGACCACATTGCTTTGCTGCTGAGAAGTCAGCAATTACATTGTACTTTGGAGCTGCACAAGCAATTCTGCATAGTGTAGACGTTCAAGAGCAGTCACACCAGACTTTAGGCAATGCCCAGAAAGAGCTAAACTCCTGTGGTTTTCTTGGATTTGTAGGCAAACTAAATTAATGTGGCTCTTACTCTTGCACCGAGGTAGGGAAAAATTATGTAGGAATTTTAAAAAGGAGTTTAAAAATATATATATTGTGTCAGAATTCACTGTTTGCCATGTTTTCTTCCTATTTCGGTTAGATATGTTTGACATCACAATCCCGCAGAAGCTTTTCTTCATGAGCTTGTGTCCCTCAGTCAGATGCTTTAAACAGAGCTTCACTGTGACTGATGAAAATTTGCAACAGTTTTCTGCTTTTACAGCTTTTACTTTTGCAATAAACTGTTAATCTCATAGATGAATGAAGAAACTGTCCATAGACAGTTTTTGCTATAGGTTGGCTCTGTGGATAGACCTGCTGCTGCTATACCTTTATGGACTGCAGTTTTGCTGGTAGGACATATTCTGGGACATACCCAGCAGGTTTGGGATTTTATATCCAAGGTCAGTTTCCACAAAATTAAAATCACTTTTTCTCTTTGTTCTTTGATCAGCCTATTTTTGCTTACCTGGTGCTGAAACTAAATAAAGATGGTAATGTCTTAGTTGTACTCACAGACCATCTGTGCATAGTTTGAGTGCTGTCATGAATTTTAAATTTAGTACATTTGCGAGTATTTGTGGTCCCACGCATCAAGGTGTCCCATTGAACATAAGTCTGCTTTAGACATTGTTGCTTGATTTAGGTTTTCATACATTCATTTTAGATACTATTAATCTTCAGCTTAAAGGTTTCAGAATAGATGAACACCTGCTAATCCTTCTGTGATGCTTAGGCTTTATTTCAGTAATTCTTGCAGCTGAAATTCTGCTTTGTCTTCAGCAGAGACTGTAGAGTTGGTGCTGTTTTGCAATGGAATGAAAATATTTTATGAGTGATAGGAGTTTGCAACTTAAGTTAATGCTTTTGAAATTACATAGCAGCCAGACGGAGGAGGGAAGGCAATGTAGAGAAGAAGTTGGTGAACACCCAAAAATATTTGGTCTGGAGAAGTATGTTGAGTATTACTTTGAAATTACATACTCCAAGGCAAAGTTACTCCTGGACAGGATTAAAATGTCAAGATTTACTGCCATGCAAAAAAGTTGCAGTATGCTGAGATAGTTTCCTGTGCTTCAAAGGAATGATCTACCTGTAAACAACCTTGTCTGTCTTGGCACAGTGTACTAACACACTTGTTTGATTTTCCACTTTTGCCCTTTACCATTTGAGAAAAAAAGAATTGAATTCTTTGGACTATTCAGAGGCTTTATTGTGCAAATAGCATTTCTTAATAACTGTACCAAAACCAATGTAGTTACATTTAAGTTAATATAGGGCAGTTGAGTCTACTAAAAATGTTGGTTGGTGTGAAACAAAAGAAAAATAATTTGGGCTGTGATTTACAGGCTGAAATAGGCAGCTTTTACTTCTCTTTCTGACTTCCCTTAAATAGCTTACAATGATCAAAGTGTGTCAAGAATGGTAAAATAATTTCAAATGCATTAATAAAATCAATGTTGTTACAATTCCTATGTAGTTGTTTAATGCAAACAAAATTATTTAATCCACTGGCTTTTAATATACCTTTTAGCATGAGTTATTTAATCTGTGCTACATATTGGAGTTAGAAATGTGAAAACTGCATGTGGAGTATTGATTTTAAATCATAAAAGTGCTCATCAGAGCAAATAGCATAATTTTAATTAAAAGACGCTTTGAAATATTGCACGATCAGTTGATACCTCTTATGTCAGCCCTTCTTAAAAATATTATGGCACTGGTACTCTGGTGAGGTTAAATCTGAGTTTTCATTAAAAGGCTTTCTTATTAGTATTAAATAACTTGCCCTTTTCAAATGGTGACACATTGAAAGTTCAAGAAGGACTTACATTTTGCAGGATAGGGGATTTTAAACCCACTGAATTGTTTTTGCAATGGATTTCTAGCTAACTTCTTTTTGACTAGACTCCAGAATGACATATTTTTTCCCATTCAAAGTATTCATTACCCAGAAAAAAAGATAGAAGCCTGTTAATAATGAACATGCCCTTGTATATACAACTATTATATTAATTTATAGAAATATGTATCATTGTATATTAATCTGATTGTTGTATATATAACTAATATGATTATATATACTACATTAAAGTATATTTACTATATACTATATATATGATGCACTTTATTGTAAAGATTATATATTAGTAATTTTATAATAAAAATGCTTTGCAAGCAATAGTATTTAAGACCATGTGAACATACAAAAATTCAGTTAAATGATATCTTGTTTCTATAGTGATACACTGAAAAAGAAAATGTTTAAAACTTAGAGATGGAGCTTCTTTGTTGATCTTTGTAGTCCATTGCAAAAAATAGAAAAAGACATGCTCTCTGCCCTCTTACTTCCCTAGATATTTTGCTCTTCTCTTCCTCATTTCCTTGCAGGGACACCAGTGGGTTAAATTTCTGTTCTTCCATTTTTGGTCTCTTATGAGTGATTTAATACCTATCGGTTTGGGATACCATGCAACTAGTAAAGATCCCAGGGAAAATTTGCTCAAAAACCACACTTGACACTCCCAGCTGCTCAGGATGAATAATAAATGGTAGAACATAACCACAGATGTTTATTTCAGGAGGGAAGCAGTGATTCTACAAAGTAAGTTTTTTTCCAAAGGAATGTACTGCAGACTGTGAAAGCACTACACTTCTTAGTCGTCCATATTATTTCAATTTTGGTAAGAGTTTAGTAGCTAATGAACAGGCATTGACTTTTATGTAGTTTTTAGATCACTGCAAGGATAATTAAAAGTATAAATAACTTAGCCTCCCGGTACATTAAGTATACAGACACATCATCAACCATAAAAAAGAATTGTTTTTAGATTAAATAATTTTTACAAATAGTTATTTAATTTATCAGGTTTGTCCCTTGTTTCAGTAAAGGCATCTGTCATTTCTCTCAGAGCTGTAGCTTGTGGAAAGGGCAGCTTTAACAGCATTCAGTGAACTCTGAGATTCAGGGCTGAGCTTCTGTCAGCTTTTTTATTTGATTCTTTGGCATGGGCTTGATTCATCAAAGCACTGAAGCTACAGTTAACACAGTAATCTCCTTCAAGAGTTTCACAGCATTTGGGGCCCTAAATGCAGAGCGCATTTACCTAGATTGTAACTAGTAAAATCTAATTAATACAGTGCCTCAGCAGCACTGAGCAGAGCACTAAGAGCTTTTTTCATTTTCCAGTTTTGACCTGTGTAGACTACCCTCAGTTAATGTATTTATAGAAGCCTGCTAAGTCAGAGGTGATGATGGGGATGTGCTGGAAAGGAAAAAAGGGCTTATCTGTTCCTCTTCAGAAACAGAGTTACTTTGTTGCTGAGACAGCTCAGTTGCATTTAAAAGTGAATCTCAAGCACGATGAAGGGTGATTACTGATAAATATCTTTAGCACTGATGGAAGAGGCTTCTTTTGAAATAAATGCAATCTAGGCAGAAGTCTAGTCCAGTTTTTCAAAATCTTCTGAGAATCTTCATCAGTTTTTCTTGTTTTTGAAATACAAAGTTTTCTTTTGCTTCACTGGTGTGCCACGTACATTGCATTTTTCTGTGGAGACTTAGGATGTTGTGGGTGGGTTCCGTGACCTGATGGGTGACTCTTGTTAGTTTACTGGTTCGTATATCAAGAAATTATAAAATAAATGTGTTTCATTATTTTTGTGTCTTAAACCTTGCTTTTAAGGGTACAGTTTTGTAATGTTACACCAACTTGTGTAGATAGTTCATTGGGATCAATTCCATAGTGAGCAGTGGAGAAATATCATTCTCTGATGCATGGTGATTCAAATGTAAAACATTATGTAAATAAGTGATCAGTTATTTCTGCTAGAGAAGTAACTATCTAATCTATCGACTGTCTGAGTAGTTGTTTTCAAGTTTTGATCCTCTCTGCTTTCAGAATGAATTCATTGAATTTCAGAGAGCGTTTGCTGATTTCTTTTTATTTTTTAAAGAAATCAAAATTTCTCTGTATTTCCCATTATTATCAACTAAACAGTTTTAAAAATACCACTTCATTTAAAAAAAATATTTTATACATATGACTGTGGGAATTTTGCTTTCCTAATTCTATTTCTTATACTGGTTATGGGAATGTATCTATCATATCATGTTCTAAATTTCTCCTTCAAATGATTTGTTCCTTACAGAAGGCATTGAAAAGGACTAGGGTGAAGGTAGTCTCAGCTTGTCATCTTTATTTCTTACTTGTTTTGAATGCTCTGTTCTGACAGTTTAGCAAATAGCACATAGTTGTTTCACATCAGCACCTAGCACAGTAGCCAAGTATCACCCCCTTGAATAGAGTTTTACTTCTTCACTTTCTGTGCTACTTCAGTTCAGTTCTGAAATGTATGCCTGAAATATATTAAAGTTTTATTAGCATTCATCATATGTGGTTCCATCCTTCTCAAAATGAAAGTTATATGAGGGTTCTAATTATGTCTTTTAATCTTATGTCTGTTCATTGTGTTTTCATGGGTGAGACTAATAGGTATCTCTTGGATTTAACAGAAGGAGTTCTGAGTTTGAGGTTTCGCTTTAAGCTGCAGAGGCTGCATCTCAAGTTTGATTAACAGCGGGAACAGCTCTGACTCATGTTCTCACTGAGGACCAATTCCATTATCACCAATCCTTCTTCATGCCTCAAAATTTCAGAAGATTTCTTTTCCAGTTGTCCTGAACCCACAACATAGAGTGCACTTAAGTAAAAACACTGCGTCTCTCAGTTTGTCTCACTCATTAGGGAGTATGGTGGGCTCTGAAGAACATTTACTTTGCCTACAGTAGTTGGTTTTGCTGGATAGAAATGTTATATTATTGAGTTTATGCTAATATTCTCCCAGGTAAACACCACTTGATTAGCTGGTATATATGTTGCCAGGTTCCATCAGCAGCTTTTCGAGGTGGAGTTACTAATGTGTGTTTCTTCTCGGTACTCAGACACTGATTTTCAGGAAAACATAAAACTTCCCCAAACCTAATTTATTTGAGATCTTGCTTAAGAAAATTTGGTTGAAATAAGCTAAGAGGATTAATACAAGTTCTGGGGAAGAGTGGGATAAAGAAAATAGAGAGAAAATGGAAAGAATGGAATGACAGACAAAATGCTTAAAATAATTTGTGTTTTCCTGTTGGTGAGATCACAGGCCGACAAAATGGGATGATGATGGTGATTTACAGAGGTGGATTTAACGTTCCATGAAAAAATTAAATCTGACATGTCCTTTTCTTAACTCAGAGCATGCTCTGAGTTTGGACCATTTTACTGAGTATGCTTTACTACATCTTACTCTTTTAAAGCCTGGTTTCTAAAGCTGACTCACATCTCCCTCACACACTGTCAAGGTCAATAGGTAGTGGTGAGATTTTACTTGTCACAAAATCGGTCCAAAGTAGATGCGGTCTTGCAACCCACAATGACTTAGGGAATCTACGTAGAATTTGTGAATTTTGTTTGATACTGAGGGTCATATTTTTTTGTGTCAGACTGTGAAGTCCAGAATTTCAAGGCTTCTTTGCAGTGTAGAAAAGTTGAATATTTGCTGAACAACATTATTTCTCTTGTTAACCTCACTTTACTCAAGCTCATGTCTCATCTCCCCCTTATTCCTTTCAGCCAGTGTAACCAGCTGTGCTGTGATCTCTGGGAATTGTGCTGGGAGCTGATGGGCTGAGTTGTCCTCCTTGGGTGCTCACTCTCCTGAGGAGCATTATCAGCCAATCTGCCTCTTGCAGTAAACAGAAGGCAAACAGTCTCCTCTCCCATACTGGGAGTGAGACAGCTCTCCTTATACAGAAAGACCGTGAAACTAAGGTGAAAGGCAGTGGCTTCTTTGTGGTTTGTTTTGCTTTTGTTTTAAGCACAGATGCTTTTCTCTTTCATCTACAATAAAGACTACAAAAAAGTGCTTCCAAAAGTAATAGGTATAAAGAAGAACAAAGAGAAATGATCTAATAAAGCAGTGACTTCCCACAACCATTTGTGTTAAGTGCTGTGAAAGGCCAAGTCACAAAGACTAATTCCTAACGTGTGTTCCTGGAGCTGTAAGTGCTAGGATACGCATGTTTTGCTTGTAGTAAGGGAATACACTGGAATAGTGTCAGGAAATACTAATAACTCAGCAATTAATAAACAAGAACTGCAATATAATTAGGCTAAATGTCTTTATGCCAACATTCTTTCCCTCAAATAAACCAACAGCCATGAAAGAAAAATCCCCCGTTCAGTGTCAGGGCTGTACTAGCTGGACTTCAAAATGAGGAGGCATCTCCAAAAAATCCTTATATTAAAACACAAGAATAGAATCAGGGTACTGATGTAAGTCATGATGTTTTGAATGTTGCTTGGAGTTCTGAAAAGTTTCTTTGCAGAGAGGGTGTTGATCTGTGGAAACACCTTCCCAAGATCCAGAACCTTTGCATACCACCTCTAGTCTCCAAATTCTCTAGCTGTGTTTGAAGGTGGCTGCACAGTGCTTTGTTTAGACTTGCTGATTTCTGAAAAAGAGAGCCCCTATTTTGCTAGCTTTACCTAAATTTGCCTGCATCACCAGATTGTAGAAAATGTGAAAAAAAAGAATGAGTAAGGAGCATATAAAGGTAAGCCTCTAATTATGTGGGGAAATGAAGTTACCAAGTGATAAGAAAATGTAAAACTCCATTCTGGATTACAGTTAACAAGAATCCTTGCTTACTGGTTACTTAGTGCTCATCATCTAGCTTTAAGTGTTCCTTCTAGAACATTTATAGAATCGTAGAATCATATAATGTTTTGGGTTGGAAGGGCCTTAAGGATCATCTAGTTCCAATCCCCCTGCCATGGGGAGGGACACCTTCCACTAGACCAGATTCAGAACCCTATCCAGCTTGAGCTCTGAACCAGTCGGGGCTGCTTTTCTGGGCTTGGCCACTTGCATATTCTTACAAAAGTGTCCTGCTCCCATTCAATATAGACATAGTATTTGGGACTTAACTAGAGGCTTGTACCTTCCAATAATGAAAATACTCTGGAGTCTCTTCTAAGCATCTCACCTTCCTGTCATAGTGGTCAGTTGAGGTTTCTTGTGTTAGCTTTAAACAACTTTTCCAGATGCATGTGGCACGGTATAAGTGTGAGATAATACGTATTATAAAGGCTGTTAATGTGTGGCAGGTTTTGGCCTCTGCCCTTTGGTATGGTCTCAGACATGTTGGAAATCTTAAGTGATGCACTGCCATTAGAAGAGCCAGAGGATGCCTTCCTGCTTTTCCTTACCATGTAAAGCTTAGACCTTCTTTTGTCAAGATGACCCACTCTGGTGAGGTTTGAGAAAAGGGCATGGTGTATTTAGTAATATAGATATGATATGGTATGATCCTCTTTGTCTTTAATTGTGGGGAAAAAAAAAGAATGAGAGAAAACACTATTTTTTAAAATTTTAGGCAGATGAAAGCCCCTCTGACATTCTGTGCATTACAGATCTTACTTCTATGTATCAAATCACAGTTGTATTCTTGTATACCCTTAGATAAATTAGGAAAGAGGAAAAAATGTAAATATTGGAAAAGAAAAAGCAAGGACTTGAAATTCAAGTGTCTAATTTCAGACAAATGGAGGTAAGAAAGTGAAAGCACACCCACTCTTTGAAGAAAGATGTGTAAATTATGCTAAGTACGATGTCTTCTAGCAGAACTAAGAAGGTGCTATGTACAAAAAGTGTATATGCAAGCCTATCTGAAAGAAGCAAGACTTTACAGAGAATCATTGGGTTTGAGAGACCTGTGAGAATGAGAACCATCCAGGATGACACAGATACTGTGAAGAGTATTTGCTCAGTATTTGCTGAATACTGGGGTCATGACTGCTCTCCCAAGTGTTTAAAAAAATGCAGCTATTTCTAGAAGGTACATTAAAATTAGCTGATATGTTCACATGCAGCGGTTCAGTCAGAGGAACTGGACGAATTTAAAAGTGAAAGCTGATGTTAAGATCATTTATTGAAATTCTAAAGTCTTGAACAGAGAAGGGTAGCAAGCATTGTCTTCCAAAGAGATAATTTCAGGTCTGCTGAGAATAATTGGCATTCATCTTACCCAGGAGTATCTGATATTACTATCTGATACTACCCAGGAGTACCTGATACTACTAAAGTTATTAAAGTAACTGGATGACTGATCAGTCTGTCAGTTTGTACTGTATGGAAGAAATAAGCCTGAACTATAGGAAGCAGAATGACCTTATGTTTTGAGTAAATCTTGTTGAACTAATCTTGTTCTTCAGCATGTGATAGTGGGAACAATTTATAGGAATATGCTTCTGGAATGTTGCTTTTATGAGTAACTCTAGAAATCTTAATTATTTTAGTATATCTAAATCAAAAAGTTGTATAAAATGAACTGGCATTGAGTTTTGCTTGGTACAGACTGTTAGTAAGTTCCCAGTGAACATCATGAACATCGGTTTTGAAAATCATGCTTGAACTCCTGTCTTTTCAGAAGTGAAAGGTATTTTTCTTTCTAGAAACAGAATGAAAAGTGGCGGCATTATGTTCCGCATAGAATACTCTATGTGTAAAATCATTATATGATGGGAAATTGCCAGTGACAGATGAAATTTTGTTCAGAAGTAATGAAACTTTGAATTAGAAACATGAGTGAATTTTTCTAAAATATTCTTAAGTTTTCCTTTCACATTGTGTATCTTTTTGAAAGATATTGGTGGTATGGTTAAGGCACTTTATCTAAATACACCCTGTTTTTCTGGTAAGACACACTGATCTGTAACTTTTACAAGGAAAACATGAAGGGAATTTTTATCACAATGATATGAAGCAATTTAATTGAAACTTATGGTTTAGATACATTTTAAGAAAATGAAGAAGCTCTTCTTTTTTTTTAAACTCTATAGCCTTGCTGATGCATGGGAAAATGATATGGGAGTTCATCCTTTAAAGTTTCCATCACAAACATGTTTGGAATTGTTGCTGATACTGAGTTTGAGTACCGCATCTCTGCCACCTTCACTTCGATGCATGAACTCTTTTCAGGTAAGGAACAGCTTCTATTTCAGTATAAAGGTGTTATTTTTGGAAAAAGAGAGATCCCTGGGGCCCATAAGCCCTTTCAGAGGGTTTGTGTTCTGTAGTTTCATGACTCTCCATTACATTTAAATGTAGACCAAGGCAGAAAATGCTGTTAGATTTTTAAATAGTGCATTACTGTTTAAAGAGGTTAAATAAATAAAAAAAAAAGTCACCAAAATTAGGCTGGAGTAGCTAGAAATATTATAAAAAAATCTCATGGGCTTAAAAAAAAAAAAAAAAATCCTCCACAAAAAAAAAAAAGATTTCCCATGGTGAAAACCTGTAAAATTTGCAGTGAAGCACTGTTTTCACCAGTGTTCTCCTGTATGTTACTTTGAAAGTTCTCAGCAATCATAGAAATTTTCCTAAGGAAACATTGTTGCAGGCATGTTAAATTGTGATTTGTATTTATTTCGTAATATGTTTGGAGAGCATGATTTTTACAAATGCAATACAGAGGCAACTGAATTCATGATGATATGACATAGCAACTCAGCCTTTTTATTATGCTTCTGTCTTCCCCTGTAGTTACATAGTCCATCAGTTGTGTATTGATGCAAATCTAAAGTAACCAGCTGTTGAGCAGGAAGCGTACTGCATCTATGTTTTTTCTGGCAGCTATAAAAGAATCATCATCTTAGTGGAAACTGAGTGTCCTTATCAGTTTCTAACATGAAATCAGGTAGCTTCTATTTGTTCATATTTCCTGTCTGTAGTTAAGGCACATCTAATTACTATTCCATAGTTATGTTTACTGAAAAACAATCTTTTTGTAGATTTTTGGAGGAAAAAAAACATGGTTGTAAAACAAAATCAAGTAATTGATTTTAACAGAGTTACGCCCATGTACAACTGCTGAAAACTCCTCCACATGTTAGGAAATACGTATGTTGGCATCTTGTGTACTTGGAAACAGGAAATCTGTATATGGTGATCATTTGGGTACAGCAGCAGCCACTGATCATTTCAATATGTTATTTTAATACCCAAGGTCAGAATTATTATTGGGTTGTACATTCAGGGGCCATAAAATTGAAGAATCTCCTGGATGCCAAGAGAGTGAGATTGCAACAATTACAAATTTCGAAGATTGGCTGGTGCTAGTTATCCATGCAGTTGAATAGTCCATGTTGCCTATTAAGAAGTGAACATTTTGGATGTCTAATCCAAGAGGACATATTCCTTACGTTACCAGTAATGTGTGGTAAAGTCTTCTCTGCTTTAGCCATGACAGGTTAAATAGGAGTCTTTTGCTGTATGCAAATGTATGTCTTGTGTTGTTTCTGTGCATACTCAGTCCCACATTGTGTATTTGGGATTCTTTTTGATTTGTGTATGGGATAAGTGTCTGCCAACTGGTGTCTTTACCCTGGAGTACACAAAGCATCAGACTTTTCTTTTTTAACTTGTCAGACTCTGCACGATTGTGCTGGATTGCTCCTGGGTAATTTTAGCTTTGTGAGGCTGTCTCTGTAAAGGAACCATCGCCCTAGAGGCCAATGATGCAGGTCCTGGAAGTGTAGGATTGTGTCAGCCATGGGGTGGGAAGGCCCCATACATCCCCTGGAGACTCTCTGACCATGGCCTTTCAACCCCAGATTTCTGGGGAACAGATGAAAACAAACAGTGTTTTGCTGAGCTCATTTATTGCTGGGAACAGCATCTTTGAGCCTGTGCAGGTCATGGTTTGCCTGCCTGTATGCCAAAGTTGGTGTGACAATGTCCTGTCTTTCATAGAAACACACTTTGCACTGTTGGAAAAGTCCAAGCTTGGAAACCTGCTCTGCTAAGATAATGTTCTATTTTGCTGAGTGGGAGGAAAGGGAAACGGCTTTTTTGATAAAATTCTGTGACTCTTAACTGTCACTCTCCTTGCCAGACAGTCAATATCACCAAGTGTTTGTCCTAGAGGGAAAATACTGTCCAGTAAAATATTGGTTTATTTATTTTTATCCTTATAAACCTTGTTTGGATCTCAGCTAGTGAATTCATGAAGCAGAAACAAAGTTTGCCTAAGCTTTTCACCGATGCTTTATAATGGTTTGTCAGCCTTAATTTTTTTTTTTTTTCCTGGCTTGCTTCTTTTCTCTCATGTGCACTTTATGTAAAGCAAATATTAGAATTACACGTCCTAGCTTTTCTGTATTTTTCTTGGAAAAGGTTGGCAATTTCTGCAGGGAGCTTGAATAGTGACATTCAGTTATGCTGTTGCCTGAGCATAAGATCACTCTGCAAAGTGATAGTGAAGATTGTGAGTCAAATAGGGAATAATAAAAGAGCCCTAATTGAAAACTGATATTTCATGTATCTTAATGGAGTAATGGCAAAAGGACAAAACTAGTTCTGTTTTATTTTGTGGTAGACCTTAATCTGGCAGTTGTCTAGGAAAACTTAAAACATTTTAATTCTATATTGCAATAAAACCTGTATTCTAAGTGAAAATAATTGCAGAGTCCCTGTTATCTACACAGTGGATCAGTGGCAGTCTTGTTCAACAGGATGCCATGCTCTCACAACTGAATGCTGGAGGAATTAGAAAGAAAAATGACCCCATAAAGTGCCAGAATTTTCTCCTTTCATGTTTCCACTGTTGGACATGTGGTGAGGAGCTAAATGCACCACTGCTTTCTACCGGTGCTTTTCTTTATGTTTTGATACAGTATTTGGAAATGTATCTAACAGGCAGCTCTAATGTAATGATCTAAAAGTTACAGTTTAACTCCTGATACCATGTCAGGATGGCTTTTAAAAATCCAGTTGTTTTTAATTAGGTAACTGAAAATGATCTCACCCATACCCATCTTTTTTGAGAATGTATTTACCCTCTCTCCCATAATATTGCAATATGGCAGTGTTGACAAGACAAAATCTTAGCTGGTATGCATTTGCATTGGATGAGTCTTAGGGTGTAAAAAGCACACAAAGGAAATCTGCTTAGTTGCTAATAATCTGTAATAAACTCTGTTCTGCCTTGTGCTCTAGAAGTACTCTCTGGGACTAGCTTAGCAGACTCTGTATCAGTGCTGAGACATAAATTACGTTTTATTTTCCATTGGTGTGCTACTGCTTAGTAACATAATATTTGAAATCACTTTTCAGTTCTGTTTTGACCCTGTAAGATCTTTCAGTGTGATTTATGTTGCTAGAGGAGCCTGGAAGAAAAGAACAGCAGCAGACTGTGTTACATAGCTCTCTGCTGGTTTTAAGGTGCTCACTACAGCAAACTTTCAAGTTTCTCAGGCTGTTGATCCTAGGTACTAGGTTCTCTTTGGCTTATCTCTCATTTCACCTGTACAATTGCGGTGACATATTTTCGGTGGACTGTAGAGAGTTAAACCTTAGGAAGATTGAGCCTGTAAACTTTGAAGGACCGAAGTAGATAGACTATTTCTTGCTGGTTGAGAGCAGCTCCCAGGTTTACTGGAGAACATGGTTTTTCAGCCCTGACTTGCACCTTCCCAGGCTTGTAATCCCTCACCCATACTAAGGATGTCTCAGATCAAGGTAATAGGATTGACTGAGGCACTTGATACTTACCCTGGAGCACTGAGAAAAGCAGTAAGAAGAGAGAGAGGAGTTTGCTACTAGAAAAGATTAATTTTTTTAGTTTGCTTTTGCTCTGAGCATTGTTTTGCTGCTTTTCTTCAGCTCCATTAGGCTGCATGGAAAGCTGTGCTACCTTATTGCACTCAATCTATATGGCTGTCCACCCACCTGAGCTGTCAGCCCTTTGCTTTAGGAATGGCTGGGCTTTACTTTGTGTATTATTCTCAATACTTGCAAACACTTGTAGCTAGCACCCATATAAGTTATTGTGTACTTTATCACAGAACTGCTCAGCTGCTACTTCTCAGCATGGTCTAGGAGGATGTGGTATTTCAGAGCCTACAGCACAAAACAGTTAACACAGGGAGATGCTTTAAAGTGACAAGTAATCTCTGCTGTGTTTTTCTAACCTTATCTCATCTTTCTCTGAATTCAAGCACAGTGAACAGAAAATGTCCTGGATATTGAATTCTTATGATGATATATGGAACTGTTGAGCACATTTTCTCTCTGCTGTTTTTGTGGGAAGCCAGGCATTTTACTTCCCCTATCAAGACACTATTCATAAGGCCACAGACTGTAAACAACAGTTTTCAGAGTTAAACAGATCATGGTTTTATTTTTACTTTTTCAGTTGCATGAAATTGAAGGAAGATTGTGATCAAGAACTGCTGAGTTGTTTCAAAATTTTGTTTCAAATAGCTCTTGATAGTTTTTGGACCTTCACCCGGTACCACTGGTAGCTTTCAGCACACTGTCTGCTTTGGTTAAGAGAAGTGAAGCCAATGTTTAAAAAAACCCTCAAAAATGTTCATTCTACAGTTGTAGGAAGAATCCCTAGTGGTGTCTCTGAAAGAAAAATTCATTTGCAGTTATTTTGTTTTCAAAAAAGGAGAAAAAAAAAGGTTTCTCATAGAACAGCCTGTCAAGTTCTCTGTCATTTAGTCTCTTAATACAGTGCAGAAAACTTGCTAAAGGCAACACATTTAGAAATACAGACTATGAGTTGCTCAGAAAATATAAGAATGAATAAATACAGTATTCATTGTAGTTTAGTGGCTCTAATATATAAGTATCAAAAGAGTCACAGAAAACAAAGTACAAAATTACTGCTGTCTCTCAGGTCTATGCAGGGACCAAACTAAAGTGTCCCTTGGTATTTGGTAGGTTTTAATATTGATACTTTATTTTTTATGTGTCCATATATATACGAAAAGTAGTTTCACAATCATTTATTGTAAGAATTTAGCTGAAGATAGCAGATGCACCTATGTCTTCTGACAATCATTTTTTGAAGCTAACAGCTGAGTAAAATTTAGAAAAATCTGTTCAGCTTGGCTTTTCGATTTGTTCCGGGCATTTGGAACTACAGAAGATGCACGGATTCTTTTAAGCTGGATTCCACTCCTTTGGAGCACTGTGAAACAGCAGCTAAGACAGGAAAGAGATCCAAAAAAAGAAAACATAAAGAGTAAAGGAATGGCTTTCAAAATATTGTGTCTTTTATTAAACTATCCCAGAAAGGAAAAGTAAATAAGTGAATTTATACAGTAAAATGGCTTATTATCCCTTTAAGCATTTTTTTAAATCACAGGCTATTACTTACCTAGTGAGGATTTCCCACAAAAATGGATTATAGATCTGAATATGTATATTCTGTAGTATTTCACAGACAAAGGATGAGTTCCTAAATACTGTATGATTTAAAAAAAATATTTCTCTCAAGCTTGCGACTGTGTATGTGTTGGAAACGTCAGTGTTAACACTGACAGTATTATGAAGCAACCTCTGCAAATACATTGCAATCTCCTTTGAAATACAGTAATTTTTGTTTTCGTTATCTGACCGGTTCTACAGAATGTCAACTACAGTGAGCAAACCCAGAGTAGTTAGTGTCAGCTTCTTTTGGCTTCTCTGATTTTACCCAAATAAAGATGTTTTGATTTTTGCAGGTTAGTATAAAAGTGCCTGTTGTGTGCTTTTTTTAGTTTTGACTAACTCATATAGGTTGCCAGGATGACACAGAATGGATTTTCTGTTTTATTTGTGATCATTATGTGTAAGTTTTTAAATTCAAATTATTTATTTTAAATAGGAAAGAAGTTCCCAAACCTTATACATGAAAGCAGATGTAGTTTTGTAAAATATTCATGCAAATATTTTATCAACTTTAAAATAAAAGAAGTTATAACATATATATTTGCAAGGTTTTTATGTTTATCTGCATTTTATGAAATGCTGCAGAATAATTATGAAAAGATTGTAAAATTATACTGAACAAATGCTGCCAAGAGCAATTGGTATTAAGAGAGTTAGTGTTTCAGTGACAGATCTGAATACTTCTTTGCAGAATGATAGAGATTTCTGTGTTCAATTAAGAAATTGTTATTTTGTCTGCTACTTAATTGTTCCATATTAAGTTGATTTATATTATGTCACTCAGATTATCTTACTTGTTGTTCACTCTAAGATGTCTTTTAAAAGTATCCCTGGAGTTTTCAGGTATATGTCTTGGACACTGAGACTATCCATTTCTTTTGTTGTAAACTTTTGGTCCTCAATCTGAGGGGCAACAATTTTTTAATTGAACTATAATTAGTATTTTAAGTCCTTGTTGAACCTGTACAAAAAATGTTTTGTACTGATTCTGCATAAACTTTATTAAAGCCTAATGTCTCCTGGCTGAGAACTGTTCAGCTCAGTATATGCAGGAGTTTAATGAACAATGTCCTTTATGTCCTTATGTGTCCGTATATGACTCATCCATATATGCAGCACAGGCTCACATTTCTAGGCTATGGTTTTGTGGTATCTGTGGTTGCTTTGGACATGCTGATGGGAAGGTATTATTTCACTTATCTAATACGTGGCATGGCTGCATTTCCTCTAATGGAAAGGAGCTGCCCATTTATATTGGCCTGAAACAGAACGAAATCAATCATGTGCAAACCTAAACTGAAGCTATGAATGGGAAAAATGCAAGCTGAGCTTACTTGGGGAAGCGCAAAATTTTGTGATTACTTCAGTGCTCAGTGATGGGGTATCAGGACCTTGACAAGAGCGGCCCCAAACTGAGATTTGAAATTTGTAATCAGTTTCTCGAATGGGGTAAATGCTTCTTTTCTTTCAAGGCAGTTCTCCAGGAAAGGAGAAATCAGAGAGAGTGAGCCTGCACATATCATAAACACAAGTAGATTTAATTACAAAAAAACTATGAGCTCTAAGTAAGAAGCAGTGAATATATAGCACACAGGTAAGTGCCTCCTCTGGAAATATGATCTCCTGCTGCTTGAGAGGGAAGATCTGCTGGAGGATCAACTAATTTCTGTGCAATTCCCTTTGCCTAGAATACAGCAAAAGCCACCTGTTACATAAGCATCTGGTAATACATTTCAAACCAGTTTTCTTAGAAAAGATGCTCAAATAGGTCATCATGGTGGTTTGACCCTGGTTGCCCACCAAAGCTGCTTTATCACTCTCCACCTCAGCTGGACAGGGGAGAGAAAATACAACAAACAGCTCATGAGTCAATGATTAGGATAGGGAGAGATCACTCACCAATTACTGTCATGGGCAAAACAGATTTGACTTGGAGAAATTAATTGAATTTGTTAATAATCAAATCAGAATAGGATAATGAGAAATAAAAACAAATCTCAAAAATATTTACCCCCAAGTCCTCCCTTTTGAGGTTTAACTTTATTCTCAATTCTTTGCCAGCTCCTCCTAGCAGTACAAGGATTTGGAGAATGGGGGACATGGTCAGTTCATCACACATTGTCTCTGCTGCTCCTTCCTTCTCAGGCAGAGGACTCTCACGTATTTCCCCGGCTCCAGTGTAGGTTCTCTCCCATGGAAGACAGTTCTTCATGAACTTCTCGAACATGGGCCCTTCCCACAGAGTGCAGTTCTTCATTAACTGCTCCAGAGCAGGTCCCTCCCATGGGGTGGAGTCCTTCAGGAACAGGCTGCTCCAGTGTGGGTCCCCCATCGAGTCACAAGTCCTGCCAGCAAAGCTGCTCCAGTGTGGGGTCCTCTCTCCACAGGTCCTGCCAGGAGCCTGCTCCAGTGCAGACCTCCCATGGAGTCACAGTCTCCTTTGGGCATCCAGTGGCTCTAGTGTGAGATCCTCCACAGGCTGCAGGGGGATTTCTGCTCCCCCATGGCCCTCCATGGGCTGCAGGGGCACAGCTGCCTCACCGTGGGCTGCAGGGGTATCTCTGCTCTGGTGCCTGGAGCACCTCGTCCCCTCCTTCTTCACTGACCTTGGTGTCTGCAGGGCTGTTCCTCCCACAGACCCTCATTCCTCCTTCCCAGATTGTTGAACAGGTTTTTTCTCCCTTCTTAAATCTGTTATCCCAGAGGCACTACCACCATCACTGATGGGCTCAGCCATGACCAGCTGTTGGATCCATCCTGGAGCCACCTGGCATTGGCTCTGTCAGACATGGAGGAAGCTTCTGGCAATTTCTCATGGAAGCCACCCCTGCAGCCTCCTGCTACCAAGCCTTGCCATGCAAATTCAACACAGTCATTTACCATTTAGATGTGAATGCACAATTAATTGAGGGATCCAGTTTAGATTGTCTGGTATAGCCTGTGGATAAACTGCTTGAAATGGGTGTAGACAGAACTAATTAGGAATGAAAATGCCTGATTGGTGCCACTCATTTTCTCTCCAGTTTTCATCTATTGTGAACTTTCTGATTTTCCCAAGTAATTCTGAAATCTAAATGTTTATCTGTTATGTCCTAATGATCAAGTGGTTGTATAGGTAATGTACTATGAAACAGAAACTGAGAGTTTGTCTTTGTCAAGAGGAACCACAATATGGAAAAGACAAATACCTGCATTTTATGTACCTGAATGTATACATAAAGAAGAGTCTTATGGGAGGTCTGATATACTTCTAGAACATAAATTCCTGTTTATTAATCAAGGCTGTTGCCTTTGTGACGGAGAAAAGGCTCTGCTCAAAAGATATATTTAGACCTGTGTGCAACCAAATACTGCAATACATGTTCAATGTGGTTTGTATAAGGCTGTTCCCCTCCAAAACCTTGGCATCTCTCCTTATTCTTAGCTCTCTCCAGATTATAATTAGTAGCTTACTTACGTGAGGTGCAAGTTTCAATGTTGTAGCTAAAAATGCACAGAAAACACATTATCAGCTTCAAAGAGCTCTTTTGCTTTATATCCTTCTTTGTCGCAAAGTAGAATACTGTGTCATTGGATAACAGTGATTCATTAATGGAGATTTTTCTTAGAAGTTCATGCTGTTACGCCATGTGTTTTGTGAATGTGTGTTGTTATGGAAAGCTACAACACTTCATTTCCATTAAGAGTCTGGATGGAAGCTTTAAAGATACTTGAGGAGTCCAGAAAGCTCTGCAGAAACAAAGATGTATTTATAAGGATGATTCTTAGTAGGTTTAGAAGTGCTAAGAGAGTTGGATCCATCAACTTTTAAAGATTTCGGCTATAGTCTGGAATAGGTATGATGTTACCACAGATCACAAGATTTTGAGGAATCCTGCAGGAGGTTGTCAGTAAACTCTAGCATTGTATTAACAGACAGGTCAGCTTGCAAAGACACTTAGAGCGGCTCAGGACTGTTACATGTTGAAGAGCTGGAAACGGTAATAACGTCTTCAAGGAGACAAATGGAGAAATATACAGCAGCCTGTAAAGCCAGAGCATAATAATTGAATCAATGACTTGACTATGATAAAGTACATGGTGGACAAAAAGGAAGAGGGCTGTTAAGTTCTCTTCCTTTTACTGTCACTTGAAAATGAGTCTGGAATGGATATTTTGGTGAAGAAGTCAGTAATGCCTCCAGTGAGAAACATACAATTTGCCTTTCCTCAGAAGCAGAAGTCCATCATTCTGTTGCAATGTCAGTAAAGAGAGCAGTGTGCTCTAAATCTTTGCACTTAAATCATAGGTCTGTTCCAGGGGTGGTGTCTGGTGACAAATGGTACTGCTTGAAAGCTTCCACTTCTTAAGGAAGAAAACTCTAAGTCTGGACTTTAGAAAAGCTGGAATGGGCAGAAAGATCACATGGCGGAACAGGTCAGATAACTGTCTGTCCAGAGGCAGGGAAAGACCTGAAGGGAAGTGTAAGAGATAAGATGGACCAAACTGCCCTTTTACTAGGCTGGTGATGTTCCCGTTGATATATACCAACACAATTCTCACTGGCCTAAAAAAGGACAAGATTATTTCCTTTGTCTCTAAGTTGATTGTTGCTTTGATCCGTAAAAAAGATCAGTTGTGTGAATGTTTGTAATCGCTCCACTACTTTTGAATTAAGGGAAGCTGTTTTACACATGGGAGTGTGTGGAGGTATCTCAGCCTATGCATTTTATAGAGCTCCTATGATAAGATTTGGAATATTCCTGTGGGAAAAAGAAAGAGGAGGGCAAAAGGGTGTATAAGCATTAACACAACCTACTGAAATAAGGAGACTGTTTTGCATCCAACAGAAAACTGTTATGCCTGGAGGTGAAACTTGGCAACCATTTAGCAATATGTGGAAAAACTTGCAGAAATCTGAAGATACTGTAGCTGAGTGAGATCACAGGGAGTGTTGGGTGGGCAGAATGTGATTGCTGTTTGGGCTTTTGCCAGGCATTCTGGTTAATGTTTCTTCACCTGTCTCCCAGAAGCTTGACTAGTAAAATAGGGAGTGATTCTGCCTTTTGGAAAAAAAGAAAAAAAAAATTCCCATATCACTAATGTAAACTATAAAAGCATGGTATATAGAGAGACTATTTTAAAACACCAGTTCCCATTCTTCATTATTTTTGTGAGCTGTGGCATTGTGAATTGATGAAAGCAGATCAGGGAGCTATGGTCCTTCTGTTGCTTTTAGTGAGATGAGTTTTATGAGGAAAACAGAAGAAAAAAGAATACTAAGCACATTGGCTACATGGAAAAGGATCTTGCCTGAAAACTTGTACAAATGAAGACTTTATTTTAATCCTATTGACTATTTTGACTACTCAGTCCACTTCCAACTTCTTCCAGAATGCCTGGTATTTGTAAATATTATCCTGAAAATGCCTGAACATTGTACTGTTCAGATGTTCTCACTTTTTGTGACTGGTACTGCTGACCCTAGTTATGGTTCTTATCAATATCTATATACCTGCCTAATTCAGTTTTAAATTTAAGTTTTTGTTGCTGTTGATGCACCAGTCTTTGACCCATTTTTTCTTCTCATATGTCCCACCAAATTAAAAAAGGCTATTATTGTGTATTGGGGGGTGAGTAGCTAACATATTTCTTTCTTAACTTACCAGAGAGCCTGCTGCTGCCTTTTTATTTCATGTTTTTTTACAAAGTGTATTCCGTTTATCATTTGCCAGATTTTCAGAAATTAAATTCTAGGACTGTCTTGTTTCCCTCTTTGTTAACTACTTCAAGTTTTATGCACTGATGAGTTTCCATGTTACTTTCCTTTTTTTATTAGATACTAATTTACTTTGTTTCCATGCCATTTATGAGCAGACAGCTGTGTAATTCTTGCACCTTTTCCCTGTTAAGAAACTAACTTTTAATGCCTACAGTTACCTAATTGTATTTTCCTCTTTTCAGGTAAGATGGAAAAACTGAGGCTGGGAGAGGAACAACAGGGCTTTATATCCTTCTTCGTCACAAAGTAGAATCAACTTTACTTTTTGAATTAAAAAAAAAAAAATGTCTGGTGAACACACAGAAACCTTCATATTGCAGTTTGCTTTCTCTGGTTCCACAGAAAGGAAATGCATTTTCAGCTGAATTTTTATACAGTGGTAGCTAGTGACTAGTTAAATTAATTGGAAGTGTCTATTCTGCATGATTATCCTGGGGATATATTCCACTAAGTGACTGCTTTTTCTATTTTAAGGTAGGATGTAGAATGTGACTAAATAGTGTCTGTAAAACTTACTGTGTTCTGTTCTGTAAGCTTTTACTTGTCTGAGCTATATGGCTCAATGCTAAGATTGATTTTGAAAGAGCTACTGAGTCTTACTCTACATTTTTAAAGCCACTCCTGTGTGAGAAGTTTGGGGAGAGACCATTCTCCCATTTGCCTGGTAATTAGATCATTCTAAGATCTTCTGAGGACTCTAGCATTCACCAAGGTTGTATCCACAACACTAGATTTAGATGACGCAGAGCTCTGATTCCACCTGGAAATGATTGTGCTCCTGTAATTTAGTTAAAATGAGCTGTCAGAAGTGAGACAGTGTTTATGTATTTTTAAGTGTAGCTCAGAAGCTACATCAGAGAAAACCCCTGTGACACTTCGTAGCTAATTGTTTTATGTCAGCCTTTCCTGCAAAGGCAGAGCATGCATTCATAATACAAAACAATGAAGAGTCAAGTGGGACTGTCTTACAACAATAATGATACTGGTTAAAGTACTGATACTTAGTGAAGTGCAGTGTCACTGTTGGATTATACTTCTTTCCCAGCCTACATTCAGATAATTTACAAAGCAGCTGATTTAAGCCTGATTAAATCTTCCAAAATCACTGTGAAAACAACCCCATAATATTTTTTTTTTTACAACTAGGTAACCATCTTGAAGAAGATGCAAGTCACAGATAAAAGAATTTCATGTAACGACATTATCTTAATTTCATGTGCTACTCTATTTATGCAGAAGTGACTTGTCAGTCGAATTTTAGCCATTCCAATAAAAATTGCCAGGACTTTGGATTACCTAGAGTTCTCGTTCAAATGAACAAATACTGATTTTTTGTTTTAAGTTATGCAATCATTTAGGGTGTCCACCTGAAGACTTAGGAGCCTATTTCTCATCCTGTAAGCTTAAAAATGCTGGTGATGATCCCTTAGTGGTGGCACCTTTGCTTTAATTAGTTTGTGTGGTATTAAGAAATGCACCTGAAGCATTTGTGGTGATAGCTCTACATTGTAGGCAGGACGCGAACCTTCTGAAGTTAATATCAAAACGCTCTTTGGCTTCAGTGGTGCAGAACTGGCCTGCAAATGAATAAACCAGCCAGCTGGATATATTGTAGAGAAATAATTATTGCAGACTCTGGAAGTTCCTCATTAACACTGTTGCATGTGAACTTTGCGAGCAAATGCTTGAAGCTAATCTCCAATAGCTATTTGTTAGACAAGCGAATTAATATCTGTGGCTGCTGGTTCATGCAGAGCATTCTCTGTTGGTTTTTTGTCCTTTTTTTGAAAACTTCAATCAGTATAAATGATTTAAAGGCCTCACTCCACTAGATGGGGAAAAGATGCTTATAGTGTAGTACTTGCTTACACTCTGCAGTTATTGATATGATGTAATATTTTTACACTTGGGTAAGTATAGATTTTGAATAGAAGAATTTAATTAACACTGAATAAATGTTCCTCATAAGGGGAAAATTCTCTATTTCTATTTCATTAATGCTTCATGCTTCTAGCAGTTAACTAATTTAATTTTACTCCTGGTGTTCAAGGTCTGTGCTTTTCTTTCCTTCTGTTTTTCAGTCTTTCTGTCTTTTAAACAGGCTTTGTTTGTGTTTTATAGCTGGGAAGAGAAGATCAGCCAGAGATAGCAGATAGGGAAAAGAGCAAAGAATTTTTTTCTTTTAGTTGGACTTTGTGTAAGGCACAGTGGACATGTATCTATGAATGTACATAAAATTTTTGCATTACATAAATATATGTAATGTGAAAAAAAATAAGGTTTTGGAAAGATCTCTGAGATTTAAAGAGTGCAAACCCTATTTTAAAAAGCAAGCTAAGAGACAATGAATTATTTTAAATAATTAAAAGTAGGGGGGATCAGTCAAATTATAAAAGTAACACTTGCACATGCCAGTAGCCATGACCATTTAACGTGGCTTAGTAAGGAAATTAGGGGTTTTGAGGATCAAAATCCCTTTTGAGATTTTTTTATTAGTTGTATATGCAGTACAATAGAATTGGGTATAAAATGTTTCAATTCAGGATACAAACTGAGGGAAATGATGTGGTAAATGTTCAAAGTGAATAAAAAATATCTGGTCATATTGTGTGTCAAGCAGCAAGGGTTTTAGTGTGAGAAGTCCAAGAGAATGATTGTTTTTAAAGTTTGAGACAAACTATTTTTCACTTTTCTTTTTTTCCACTAACCCAGTACGGTTGCGTTTAAGGTTTTCATGCAGAAATCTTAAGGGTCTGGTTTCAATCTATGGTAGTTCGCAGTGTTATAAAGCTGGTAAAATTGTGAACAACTTCAGGTTATTTCAATCAGACCTTAAGGCCATGCTGTGATCCTTAGCTTTGGATCTTGCACATTTCGAACTTGTTCTTGATTATCATCTTTCTACATTTCTACTAATTTATGCTATTTTTTATTCACGGAACTTTGTGAAATACTATTTTTTTTTTATAATGCAGGTAATTATGTTTCAACAGCATACTTTTTTAGTGGCCTTGCAGTAAGGAAGACATTTTAAACAGTATTTTGGAAGTCTTAGAGCAGACCAATGTGCTGTAATAATTATATTTCAATAATCCAAAATGATGCCTCCAGGGAGCTATGACTCCAGTGTATACTTTGTTCATATATCCTTGTCCTTGATGGTAAAATTGGATTAAAATAGAAGAAGAAGAACTGGAAGAAAGAATCTGTAAAATTGATTCTTCTTGAAGGTCGTGAATGTTTTCTAAAGAGAAGTTAAAAATGAACATGAAAATCTCATTGTTAAAGAAATCGTTCTAGCTTTGTTTTGCATAATAAGATTTTTATCAGTATAAGAAAAGGTCTCATAATAATAAAACCTAATTGTTATTTTCATCTGAAACTGAAGTATTCAGTGGCTAGAGAACAGACAAAGAAAAAGAGGGGGGAGGAAAAGAAGTTTGAAGAGAATAGTATGGACTGCATGGAGGAGCTGAAGGACAGATTCATACCATATTGTAACATAAAGAAAAGAAGTTACAAAGGAGGAGGGGAGAAGAGAAGGCACGTCAACCAAAACTACAAATTAAGGTTTAATTTGAAGTATTTCCTATCCAGTATTTGAATAAAGTATCTTTCAAGTGCATGAAGGAAGTTGATATATAAAAGGAAACTTAGGCAGCAAAATGAAGAGGGAGTGTGAAATTTGCACTGTGTCTAAACCACCCAAAAAAGAGCAGAGTAGAAAAAGTCCAGTTTGTAGGTTTTACAAAACATTTGAACCATTTGTCTTCAAGGATGCCTTAGTTACCAGTCTTTGTTAATTAGCTGGTTCACTTCAAAAATACATGCAATAGAAATATATTTACAGAGTCATAGAGTTAGTAAGTTTGGACATGACCTCTTGATATGATCTAGTCCAACTGCATGATAAAGCACAGTCAGCTAGAGCAGGTTACCTGGGACCATGCCCAGTTGGGTCTTAAATACCAAGGATGAAGCCTCCACAATGTCCCTGGGCAGCCTGTGCCAATATTCTACCATCTTACAATCAAAAAGTGTTCAGAAGGAATTTCATGTTCTTTAATTTGTTCTTATCGTCTCTTGTCTTGGAAGGAGTCTGGGTCTCTCACATTCACTCCCTTCCACCAGGTATTTTTGCACATTGCTATGATCCCCCTGGACCTTCTCTTGTCCAGGCTGAAGAGTCCTAGCACTCAACTTCTCCTCATATGAAGGATGCTCCAATCCCTTAGTCATCTTCATGGCTCTTTCTTAGCCTGTTCTTAGCCCTGTCCTTACTTCATTAAGTCCGTATCTTTCTTGTACTGGGGACCCAGCAGCCCAGATGTGACCTTACCAGCACTGAGTGGAGGTGGAGGATCACCTCCCTCAACTTGCTAGCAACACTTTTCCTGATGCAGATGTATGTCCACTTTAATTGTTCTGCTACCTGGTCCTTCTTCACAAAGGGTAAGTCTTAGAGACTTGCCTTCTGGTTTCAGGGGAGTGGAATTCCTGCAGGCTGATTATCAGTAAAGACTGAGGCAAAAAGGGCATTGAGTATCTCAGCCTTTGTGTGCTTTGTCAGCAGGGCATCTGGCAACGTGCAGTCTAATGCTGTGCTACTCACTGCTTGTGTGTCACTGGGAATCTGGAAAGAATTGCCTCCTGGCTCACTAGGTTCTCACCCTCTGCTGAAGTAGTTTGCTGTTCGTGGTGATGGCTGTTGTTGCAGTCAGTTGTTTAATTGGGGTGAGGAGGGACCCAAAGAAGCCATTCCATTTCTGAGATGTAGGGTTGACTGCACCTGTTAGATGTTGCACTAAATCTCTTCAGTGATGGTTAGGTCAGGAGTGCAAATATTGGTTCAGCAGTAGTCTCTGAAGAATCTCATTATCCCAGCCCACTGAGACAAGCAGTCCCTAAATATCCCATACATGTGTGCAGTTAATGTCTTTGTCAGACAGTGTTTTAACATCTATTTCATTTTGAAATGGGTCTCATTTGAGCCAGTTGTTCAGCATGCTGTCAAAGCCCATGTGAGCTGTGCTTTGTGGTGATAAATGAGTACAACTTGTATCATAATCCGTTTATTTTTTGCTTGGATCCTTTTCCAGAATATGATGGGTGGCCTACTTTTGTGGGGATGAAATATTATTTTACTGTTCTTTTGTGACATAACAGGTCTTGTAAACAGTTGCATAGTTTTTTGGAGTAGGTGGCATTATTAGGATGGATATTATTTTGGGGATCCGATATATCACCTCTGCGTGATCTATATTTGTCTCTTGAATCTTCCTCATCTGTTGCTAATTATAGTTGGTCTTGTTGGGATCAGCTTCCTAAGTTAAACAGACCAGTGTAACGCACAGTCTTTCTGGAGTGTGTTCAGGTAAGAGTCAATTCTTGTCACCTGCTTCCATGTTCACACCCCCCAGATTTTTCACAGTTCTGTGGTGGGCATATGCTAATGTTGCTACCTACTCTTCTATCTGGGAGCAAGCTTCCCAAATCCCTTTGCCCAGAAAGCATGCAAGTGCCTTTCTCTTCTGTTTCCAGTCTCGTTGAGTAAACTTGTTCTTTTGTTTCTGCTTTAAGAAATGTCGTTTTCCTGTTGATTGATATATTTCCTCTGTTCTATCCATTGCATTTTTTAAAAACCAGATATAAGCTCTTCAGCAGATTCTGTGATTACTGCTATATCAGTTATCTGAAACTGAGAAGGGGAAGAGATTGTGCAGATTTTTTTTCTTAGTTGTCTGTTTTGCTTACCTAAAAAAATCTCTCTCCATCTTTTTTCCTTTCTTTGTCTTCCCTTCTGCCCACCTGCCGGCCCCCGAGAATTGGAAACATGAGAGGCCTGTCTGAGCATTGGATTAAGAGCCAGGAAATCCTTACTCTTTCCATGACTCATTGTGTGTGTCCCTGGGCAATCTGTTACTATTACAGATAAAAGGTGTGCATACCACTTGGCTGAAAAATTAAAAGCATGGTGCATGATCCGAGGAGGTTATTTCAAATTTAAATCAAAGCATGGCAAAAGTGGACAGAAAAGGTAGGCTGCACAAAATGAGTATGGGAGGAACAGTTTGTTTATGTGCTCCATAAAATGATAATGAAGGGAGATGGGTATTGCTCACAGTAATTTCTGTCTTGTTGAAACCTTTGGTTCCGTCACAGTGCAAGCACATGCTGTGGTAGTAGATGTACACACATACATGAGTTTCAGAGCTGATATGTTTTTATTATAAATGAAGTGGGTAAATAAGAGTAGTGGAAGAGGAGAGGGTGCACTGTTCAATAGATGCACCTGCACTCCACGTTTGGTGATTGTGTTTAAATGTGTGTAAATGCCTGAGGTTTTTCTGTTCGCTTCATTTTTTTACATTTCAGATCTTTAAGAATGTGAGCTCTTCCTCACAATTTAGAAGTAACAGAGATCTTTGGAGAGAGCAAAAGTCTGGGGCTTCTAAGCATGGTCACTGGGAGATCGGAGAAGACAAATGGAACCATTTACCTACATTTTCCATGATAAATCAGACATGAAAATAATTTCCAGAAGTAACAGAATATGATATGATATAGAAAGCTGCCTTCTGTGTTCCTCATGTGACTTCTCTGTATAAAGCTGAATATGGTGAAAAGCTGCCTATAGACCATGTGGCTTTGAGAGTGTATTTGCAGACATTTTAATACCATGTCCGTTCAGTGTTCATTCACCTGACATTCCTTATAACTTTATTTTTGCTATTTTAATGATCTGTACATTAGCTCCCATTGCTGTGATATTGAGGATGGCAGTTTTATATTCAACAGTAACCTATCTAATCTAAGGTAGCCTTTCCATCTCCCCCAGCCTCTTGCTCATGTAACCTTGTCTCTTCCTTCTGCTCCTTTGGCATTATCCAGTGACTATGAAGCTGTGCCAACACAGTGGGGAGGAAGTTTGCAAGACCATTTGCTTATTGCTTAACCTTCCCCAAAAGAAATACATACTTCTCTGGTGAAATACATTGGTGAAAGCTGCTGGGTCCTTGAAAAATCTTTGATATTTCATTTGGTGAGGAAAAAAGGCTGTGCTTGGAATGAGTGTTTGACTTTGAATTATTAAATACCTATGTTAGGATTTTTTTCCTGTTTTTGAATAGTTGTGGTTAATTGAGGAAAAGGATATCAGGCTTCCGTATGCAAAAGGTCATTGCTGCAAAAAGTCAGTCCTGCCCCTGCAGTGGAAGTTGCTGTCCTGATGTCAGTGAGTTGGGTCAGTCTGACCTCTGCTTGAGAGTTAACTTGTATTTCCCACTGTTGCTGCTCTTTTGACATGCTAGGATAGGAATCTGATGAAGAGACTGGCTCAGAAAGGGTTTAGCTCTGGATTCCATATTGTCAGATGTTTGTCCTAGCTTTTGTGATCAGTTTTTACCCCATAGACTTGGAGTAGTTGGTGAGGTTTGTAGCTGGGGCCATGTGGAATTCTTGTTTCATTAAATTTAGTCCCTTTACTGCAGATAACATCACATATCATCAATGAGTCAAGCACCATCTTAAGATCTCCCTGGTTCCTTGTACAACCCTTCTTTTTGGAAGGCCAATTCATTTTCTTGCAGTGCCTTCAGAAATTACCATTAATTGATGCATTCATAAGAATTTTCCAATTCTGTCCTGATAGAGAGTAAGAATTTTAAATTATCTGATGCCTGTCAGGGGCAGGAATCCATAAGCTATTTATGAGTCTATATTTGACTCCCATAAGCACTTCACCACATGAATAATTACCTCCCTTGGATAATAGAGGTGTTCCAATGTGTGTACAGAATCAATGATCCAGGACAAAGGTCAGCTTCCAAATAACTATGTTATTGTTGATGAATTCATTAGAATCAAAAGGACGAGAGAATTTGTCTCAGGTCAAAATTGTTTTCTTCAGTATTATTTGCAAAGAGAATTCTGTCGTCAGTTGTTTTAAAATCTTTCTTACTGTCTTGCTAATTTAATAGACTTTTCTCTCTTGGGTGACTACTGACAAGAAATACTTAGAAAGGATGCAATTTAAACGTACTGAAGTCAAAGTTAATTGCATTATACCTTCTTAAAATGCAAGAATGATATAATAGCAGGAAAATAAACATCTAGCATGCTGAAATTACATTACTACATTCCTTCTCCCAGTTGTTCTACAGGCAAGCTTTTTCATAATGAAAGACTTTAGGGACTTCAATATAGTCTAGACAACCTTTCTAAATTCCTATGATATTCTCAGTCTAAATTTTGACTTTTGGGTTCAGTCATGCTGAGAGTTCCCAGAGCTGAGGATTCATGCTGCCCATGGAGAGTCTTCCCAGCATGTCCATAGGTAAAGTTTATTTATTTTGTACATCACGTCCTGCTCTTAAGAGAAGCCATCGCGGAATATGGCAATAAACAAAGTAATAATAAATGTCATACATCTTGCAACACCTACTACCCCATAAATCTTTGCTTTTAAAGCTCTTCACCTTATTTACTTTTCCTATTATATGAAATTAATAGTATATCTTGATGCAAAGAGGTTTAACTTGCAGGATTGATGTTTAAGCACAGTGAAAGCTTTTATCTTCAATTATCTTATTGTTGAAGGAAAAATATTATAAAAATGGTAAATACTGTATTTTCTTATGAAGCTTCAAGGTCAGTTACTGTTCTTTTTACCAAGAAAGCATCTGTTTTCATGAGTTTGAGCCTTAAAATGGATGGTTTCAGCTTTTGTTCTGATTGCAGCTGGCAAAAGAATGTGCTCAGTCCCTAGAAAAAAAAATCAGTTTGACCTAGTAATGGCTACAGGGATCTTCAAGGCCAGAAATCCACACTATAAAAATACCTGATATAATTTAGGAGCTCAAATCTCACTGAGAGTGGCCTTAAACTCCTACATCCTTTAGAGGCTTTGAAAATGTTTTATTACCCAGGCATTATTAATCAGTGTTTATTGAATGCCTGGCCATTTAATAGGCATCATGAGATTGTACAGGAATGGGATGACCTGTGACCAAAGGATAACCCTGCTCAGGCTCTGTCCCCCTGAGAATGAACCATAGTAGGAAAAGACATTTTCCTAAATATCCCTTGGTTGTTGTAATTTTATGTTTTCTTCTGTGTGTCTCTCTGTTTCAAAGGATATAAATGAATGCCTTATATATATTTTTTCCCTTCATCTTCTTGGTTTCTGCTTTTATTGCAGCCATATCATCTTCTAACACCTGTTCCTGTTTTAACTCAATCGTAATCTCTTGCCAAAAGCCGAACTCTGGGAGGAATGCAGTAGTCCCAATAAGGTGTTAAAAATAAAATAGTAGTTGATGCTTAAATACCCATTTATATACACAAACAAATTAATCCTCATACCTCATGCAGGGAGATATTTATTCTCATTCCAGTTTTAACTGCCAGGAAGCAAAGAGAGAATTTAAGCAGCTAATTTTTAAAACTTGCCTTTTTCCCATAAAGTTTGCAAAAGATAACCTAATGAAGACATCTGTTCAACCTATCTAATTTCAAAGTGTTATGTAACAGTGCCACATTCTCCTTTAATCCCCTCTACAGTTTTCTTTAGAATTAGGGTAGATTTGATTGTTCAGATTGCATGTAAAAATAAAGATTGCATGTAAATGTGAGCATATAATCAAATACCTCTCAATAAAAGGTATCATTTATTTCTGTTCTCTAATACATCCATTCTATGTCATGTTCCCTCTGCCCCTCCTCACATCTTACTGGTATTTCAAATCATATGTCAGGTAGTGTTTGCGTTTGGTATGTTGAGAAATGGCTGTGCACACATCCTACACTATGGCAGCATTGCATACATGACAAGATGTCCCAGAAGTTTCAACATGACATCACAGTGTGCTCTGCCTCTGTAGCATTTGCTAAGGGAGAGTCTTAGAAGCCCAGTTTACCTCTGTGTACTGGTTTCTGTGAGATAACTAACTATAAACATTGCAGGAAATAAAGAGGATAGACCATTTCTCGGCTTTCACTGTTTGGTAGATTTTTCTTTTTAGACAAAAATGTAACAGTTTGGAGACAAAAGCAAAATTAAACTGCAGTTATGCCCTCCAGGCTATCAGCAAGTAGAGTATTAACCAGAAGTAGTTGGCTTGTTTCCTTGTGGCCTCTTTGTTTGTAAAGCACCTTACCACAGTAATTGTTAGTATATCTTTTCCTGGCAATCCATTTGAAGGCAGAGCAGGTGACCTCTGATGCTGCTCTATAATGTCTCGTGTCAGTTTTACCTTTTTATTGGTTTTCTAAGGCATTTCAGTGTAAGAGATGAGAAGGTTGTCTTATGACTGCCCTCAATCTGACTCTGAGCAGGTACCTAAATTTGGACAAAGAGAGAAAGAATGATTTTCATTAAATTAAAAGTCAAAGATGCATTAACCTACAACATTAATGTCTCTGGTGTCTTGCCAGTGCTGAATCCTGGAGATAACTGTATTACTATTACACTGGGAGTTATGGTGAGTGTGAGGGAAATGCAAATAATTTCTGTGGTTGATGCTTGTGTGATAGCCTTGATAATCCATCCCAATTACATCTGTTTTATTTAGTGCAAATGCTTACCTGCACTTCAGTGTTTAGGAAGATATGCTGCTTTCTCCTCCTTTCTTCTTAAGTTTCCGGTTCAGTTCCTTGTTCTCTTTAGCTTTCCACCATGTTTCTTCTAAACCTGAAATAATCTCAGCCTGCTATTTTTCTCCTATAAAGGGCAAGGCAGTTGATGGGAGAAAAAAGATAAGAAACACAAGCAAGAAACAGGCATCTCCAGCCAGGCCCTGAAGGGGATTTTGGCTTCTAGATTCTACCTGCTGCTGCAGCTGGGAAACAAATAACTATTTTTGTAGTAATCTTGCTTTTCCTGGAGAAACTGAGCAAGTGAGCAAGACTTTATCTCCTACTGCAGTATATCTGACACAGTACAGGCTGGAGGTAAATCCTGATGAAAGGTGTATTGTGTGGGTTTAAGGGAGAAGGATTGATTGGAGTCGGGAAAAATTGTTAGGGGTAGTGGTTAAAAATAGGAGAAAGACGATTTGAGTTACTTTGGTGAATGGTTCAATAATAGGGAATAATAGATAAAATGTTTTTTTATGGTGAAGTGATCATTTGAGCTCGAAAACTGAACTGGTAATAGAAGGCCATATTATTCATTTTTCTGTTTTGGATGATGCAGCACTTGAAAGTCACCTTTCTGTTTTAGAGTGTGCTACAGTACTTTGTGGCTAAAAAGAGAGGAAATGGAGACATTTGCTAGCTTAGAATTCAGCTCTGTTACTGACCTAAAACTAGTTCTTCGCTTTCACATATGTTAGCACTTCCCTCTCTTTAAGGCATGATAGGATTGAAATACAATAAGTGGATATTTTGGTGAGATAGGACACTTCATAAATTTTGTTGCAGTGTATATCACCTATGAGCATCTAACTGAGAGCAACAGCCATGCAAATGACCAGAACATCACACATCTGGGTAAGCCAGCATCTAATCAAAGACGTAAGTGCATAGTGTGCTGTGTTCTCATCCCTGACATGCACTGTACATTATCAGCTTAATTTTGAGAGAGGAAATTCACTGTTAAAGAGAGACTATGTGGCCACTTAGCTGACCCTATTTATTCTCTCTGGAGTTAGGTACAATCCACTTGCTTCATGGTCAATAAAATAAATCCATATAATTCTCAGTTTAGACCTTTCTTTTATAAGACAAAGACTATTCATAGTGCCTTGTTCAGGGCTTTTTTCATCTTCTTCATTACTGAAATAATGTAAGCGATGCAGTTGCTGAATGCCACAGCAGCAGCAGCAGCATGTCAGTTCTTTCCCTTTCTGGGGAAGATACAGCATTATATTGTTGATTCTGATCAGTTGAAAGATATTCCCAAGAGTGCAAAGAAATCTAGTGGCATGAGAACTGCAAAAACTAAGCAAAGGCTTAGAGTGCTGTGACTTTCAGGGAATCGTGCAGAAGCGAGTCCTGCTATGACGGCAGACTGCGTGTGCAAGTGTGGAATGACCCGCTGGAGTGCAGGGCTTGCCTTGAAAGGGTTGCAGACTCGCCCTCCTCCAGTTCAGCCTCATGCCACACCTTTCAGTAAGGCTATGAAGTTTTTAGAAGTTGCATTGTATGTTTCAGTTTGGGCTGCCAAGCATCAATTTCTTCATGTCTCTAGCTTTAGGATACAGTGAACATGCAGTAAATTGACACAGCAGCCTGCAGTGCCTCTTTTGTTTTAGGTTAACCTGTGTTTCACAATTGCCCATGCATGTATGTGCTTAGAGAAATGTCTTTTCTACAGCAGTTTAAAACCACCTGATGCAGAAACGTATGTGCTGCTCTGATTGCTTGATTAGTTTGAAGTTTGGTGTGGTGATTACTACAGTAAAAACCAAACATCATCTGGTGTTGACTAAGAAAATCCTTAATTCCATGGGGTTTGTAGCTCAGTTCACTTTGTATCAGTAATTGCAATGCAACATTAGTACCAAGTTACATCCCCATTATGGTTCAGATTCAAGAAAGACTATGTAAGACTAGCAAAGGTAAATAATACTGCTATTTCTGTGCCTGTCTTAATGATGGGTACCACAAGAAGTAATATCTGCAGTGGAAATAAAAATAGTATGGGCTAATGAGGAAGGCTTGGCAGAAAACAAAATAAAGCCGTGAAGTTTTGGGGCTTCTAGATGTAAAGAAACAAAAGATTAATAGCCATCTCATCCTGAAAGAAAACAAACCCAAAAAGTGTTTTCCTTTTTTCACACAAAGAACTACTTGATCTAAAATTTTAAAGAATTGCTTATCTTCATATCAAATAAAAACATGCAGAGATTTATTTTCTACTGTTTTTGCAACTGCCTATGGTTTTCTCTCTAAAGCTTTGGCAAGTTTCAGCATGCAACTGTTAACAATAGCAAAGTGATAGCTTGCAGTGCACTTGCACAGCCTGGTACTTTGGAGGTATCCCTTGCTTTTTCTCATTTATCTCTGTCACATTTCAAATCTAGCTTCATTATTATAGGAAATTAATACTTTAGGAAGGATTAGGTTGAAAGAATGCATGCTGATTTATAGATGGGTTTATTTCTTAACTCCTGGAGGTACATTAGCAGATTGAGAAATCACATTTAAAGAAGGAAACCCTTGCTTTGGTTGAAATTAATTCCACTAGAAATTGAATGAAAGGAATCTAATTCTCTTTCTGCTTGGTTGTTTTGGTTATATTTCACATTTTCTCCAACTTGGACAGAAGAAGCAGTGTCGTGGGTTTGACCCTGGCTAAATGCCAGGCACTTATGACGTTTGCTTTCTATGCTCTCTCCTGCTGCAGCTATGCAGAGGAGAGGAAAAACTAACACAAAACACTGGACTTATGAGTTGAGATAAGATCACTGATAAGGGCTGCACGAGATTCAGGGCAAGAGCAGGTGAGAGACTTAAAGTTACAAAGAAAAGTGATTTATTAATCTAACAGAGTCAGAGGATAAATTGGAGATAAAAATAAGCTCTTAAGACACCGTTTCTTCACTCACCCCTCTTTTCCCTCTTAAGGCACCGCTTCCCAGCTCACCCCCTCCCTCCATTCCAATTATCCAAACAACTCCCAGGCAGGGGCAGGGTGTGGGGTTTTTCTCTTAGGTCAGTCCATCGCAATTCTTCCACTGCAGACACTGTTTCTCTAGTTGCCCTCTCTCTCTATTCAACCAACAGATCTGGGCTAGGGCAAGGCATGTGGCTTTTCTTAATCAATCAATCCAAGGCCACAATTCTTCTGCTCCAAACACTGTTTCTCTACGCACCCCTCTCCCTATTAAGACCATTTCTCAGCTCACCCCCTCCCTCCTTCCTTCTAACCAACAGCTCCGGGGTGGGGGCAGGGTGTGGGGGTTTCCTTTGGTCAGGGTCAGTCCATCAGGGGGAAGAATCCTCTACTTAGCCATGGGGGTCCCTCCCACGAGAGACAGTCCTGTGCGAACTTCTTTGGCGTGGGTCCAATGTCACGAGCAGCCCCGCCCGATTGCTGCTGTCCGAGATTCTCTCCAGGCTGCAGAATTGCAAGCCGAGGCCAGGCTGGTTCCATCCCGGGAGCAAGGCCTTTCTCTCTCTTGCAAGGCCTTTGCAACTCTCAGTCTCTGGGACTCCCACTGGATCACAGCTTCCTGCAGGCATCATCTGCTCCGCTGGTGTGGGCACCTCCCCACAGGCTCTGGGGGGTTCTCTGCATCCCCTGGACCCCATGGGCTGCAGGGGGACCACCTGCTCCCCCCATGGTCTTCACCACGGCTGGCAGAGGGTTTTCAGCTCCGGCGCCTAGAGCACTTCCTTCCCCACTTTCTCCACTGACCTTGGTGCCTCCATGTTGTTCTCCCTCACATATTTTTATCTCCTCCTCCTCCTCTGGCTAAAAAGAAGTGCGTGCTCACATTGTTTTGATTTCTTCTTAAATATGTTTTCACAGAGGCGTAACTAACATCTCTAATTGGCCCAGGTTTGGCCAGGAGCATGTCCATTATTTTCAGAGCCATCAGAGACTGGCTGTGCTGGACATGGTGGAAAATTTCCAGAATCTTTACTCAGGACATGCAGGTGCCATCTTTGTACCCCACCCTGTTCACTGGCAAAAACTGGGCCAGGCAAAACTACCACAAGCAGTTATTTATCAGAGTGGTGTTCTAATCAGTTTCTTTCTGCACTGAAGACTGGAAAGCCCACAGATGTACAGTGCCTTTTACATTGTACAGCAGAGGACTTACCTCTCCCCAGCCTTCTCCTAGAATTTCTGAGGAATTTGACTCTTCAGATGATAGGTCTGCTGAAACCAGGTTCTTCCCAGCTTTCATTGCCATCTCTGTTCCTCAGGTTCTGTGGAAGCATAGTACTGACCAAAATTATGTTACCTCTAAGACCTCTTTTAACTCAATCTTAATCTCTTGCCAAAAGCCGAACTCTGGGAGGAATGCAGTAGTCCCAATAAGGTGTTCAAAATAAAATAAAAGCTATTTGAAGCGCATATTCATTGAGATGTGAAATTCCCTGCATATATATCTGCTAAAGAATGACCCCGATCTCCTGTGGAGTGGTAAGAGTTGTTCACAGAATGTCCCTTCCTCCACACCCAAATCTGAGCCCTGTAGGGGTTAGTGGGTCAGACTGCAAAGCTGCCATTCCACATACCTTTATTCTTCAACCCAATTTGCAGGGTTTTAGTTTGTCAGGATAGCATGGTTCCACAATCTGTGCTTCTGTTGGCTTCATTATTGCCTTCATGACACAGTCCTGTACAGCACAGTGCTGCTGTGTTTGGCTGAGGGAAGTATTCTGGATGTATTTTACTTTCTACTTTGGAACTCAAGCATGATAGTAAGAGTCATGAAGGCTTTTAGATTGACCCTATGCATTAGTTTTCTTATTTGATGAAATATTTGAAACTTGGCTTGTACAGCTGTATCTGTTCTATCAGCCTGTAGTACTATCTTTTTAGTGACCTTTTCAAGGTACTTGTATTCCTCTAGAGATGTTTGTTCAAAAATTTTTGTTTTCTGTAGTAAAATATTTAAGACTTGTGGTATGAAGTTATAGTGCTATGAGCACAGGCTGATGTTTCCTTGGTTTTCGTAGACTGAAAAAGCAAAGGAAGGGTACTTAGATAAAACACTTTTTCATGTTCTGGTGTGTACTCAAAGCCAGACTTCTCACTGCATGGCATTTGAATCATATTGGGAAACTTTCCCTGTGTGAGAGAACCTGAAACAGGTATTGTTGACATGTTGTGTTAAGTGGCTGCCATTGATGGGCTGTGGAGAGGATGTTAGAGCAGCCAAGTCTACTGACATGACCTCTGTGCCATAGGAGAAACAAGCCCCCAGTGACCCAAGGTTCAACTATTATCCCAAGAGCCAGGAGTACAGAAACAAAAGAACTAAACATCAGTGTAACAGCTTTGCTGCTGGAGTGTACCCAGTGAGTCTGGAGACTACCAGGAGGCCCTCTTGGTGCAAGTAAATACTATATTGTCAAGGTAGAGTCATCTCAGTGATTGATGAGTTCAATCATCTTGGAGGTCTTTTCCAACCATAATAATTCTACAAGTCTCTCTCTGGCTTCTTTCATTCTTCTAGTAGTAAACATGCTGCTTTCCTCTCCAATTTCCTCTAAAAATGCCTTTGCTCTCCCTAAAAGCCACCCCAGAGATAATAACATGCAACAGCTTGGTAACATTCAAGTCTGGAAAAGACAGCTGCTTTTTTATGGGTCTCTGGATTCAGTGGGAGCAAGTGTAAATATAGCAGTTAATGTTCTCTCACGTCTCTGCTCATCTAGTGCCATCTGCTTTGTGTCCATTCATTCACACTGGTGCCAGAATGTATTTCTGGAACAGGTTATTTGTGCATCAGCAGACTTGATCCCAGATAGTTAGGTGAGAACAAATATATAAACTGTATGGTGTGGGCAGGCAGGTGAACTCTTGAGATTTAATGTGGCTATTTATAATCAGCCATTGCCAATAGTTGCTAATCCTCAGGGTAATGGTAACAATTATAAATTGTCTCTGCCTCTGGTGGTGGTGGTGGTTCAGGAATGGAAGGAGTACTGTTTCCCCTCTGGGAAAGGCCTTAGTTGTTTGATTCCTCTGTCCCATTTCAGCACTTATGGCAGCACCAAACTTCTTGCAGAGTTTATCAGAAATCAAATATTTATTGTGCTGGGACCTAAACATAGTGCAGATGCTTTAATCCTCCCACTCGTTGATCTGTCTTTATTTTACAGGAGTGAGAAATATGTCAGGCAGGGTTATGACCTCCTCTGTCTGTTTATGCACGTTGTCCCTGGAGTGGAGTGGTATCAGTGCATTATTAGATATGGGGATAAGGGATATGTAGGTTCAGTTATATTCACACGAACATGTTTGCATCACTTTCTCTGATTCTTTTTTCAAGGTAGAAGTGTATTCTGTGTACAGGGCATCTTGATTGCACTATAATTGCAACCACACAAGCAGTTGTACTGGCTGTAGTTATTAAAGCTTAAACCATAACACTTAGCACTAAACTTAACTTCTGTGGCAATATAAATCTGGATGTGAATTAGACTGGTCTGAGGCTTTGAGTATTTGTTATCTTTCAAATCCAGCTGTACATGTGGAAAAAAACCACTGTTCTCAGCTTTTCATTCCCCTTTCCATCAGAGATTAGTCTCTCTCCTGTGATCTGCCAGCAGAATTGTTTGTGCAAGCCCTCCCTTTATTGTTTCTAGGACAAATCCATCCCTTTAGTGCAGACCAGTGGCCAGAGTTTGGTGTATCAGTCTGATTTCACCAAGCACTAGGTAGAAACCTTGAAGTCTTTTGTGGGAAGAGTGGAATGGTAACTTGCTGCAGAGGGACACCATGGGCCTGTGAGATTAATATCACCCAGCACAGCTGGATCTAGGAGCAGAGGTCTGCCTACAGCTGTCCTTGTCTTTTTGGGAAGGTTATTCTCTTCCTGTGCACATGGATGGTATGGCATTGCTTGATTACCTGTCAGCCTTGAGTGGAAATAAATACAGCATTTGATGTTGATTGTAGGCTGTAGCCTTGCTGGTGTGTAATCAACGTTTCCTCTGCAGTCATTTCATCACGCCTGATTTCACACTAGCACATGTGCAGGATTAAAGCCTGGGTAGCTGTCTATGTACAGACTGTCTGTTGCAGTAGATATGATTTAAGATAGCCATGTAAATTGTGTTCTTCTAAAACACAATGTGGCATTATGAACTGTGCATGGTAGTGTTTAAAAATTGGTCTAATGCTCAAAGAAGACAACACTAAAATATCTTTTATACATTTAAACTTCAGATTTGAGCCTGGTGGTGTTTTATTCTTTGTTGTGCAATAAAAAAAACCACAGCAGTCATATTTCAGGAAGCATTCAGAGATTTAATAGGTTCATTTTCTTCTGCCAAAACCAAAGCATACATAACTGCTTTCAACCCACTATTTTCCTTTATAATTATGCAGGAGTAAACAGAAGTACAATTCCCTCTCTAAAACTGAAGAGAAATTCTGCATCTTCTACATACTTTTGTTTAGCTCTTAGGAGACACATAGGTATTAGAAATTCTTCGTCGTCAGCTTCGAGAGACATACATAGGGATTTTTATTCACCATTCACTTGGACTCCTTTAAAGAACAGTTTCAAAGCTTGTGTTACAACATGGGAAAGCAACTTTTCACATATTGTTTACAGTTTTGTGGAAGTAAGGATCAGGCTTCTGTGCTGGTTCTTGCAGCTGATTCAAAGATTGAACTGCTTTTTCCTTGCTTAGCTGATTTGCAGATTGCATTTCTTTAAAATATGTAGTTTAGCTGCCTCTATCATGCTCCTGCTTCTCTTACAGTAGTCATCCACTCGGCCTGCTCAGCCAGTGTTAGCACTTGGTAGAAGAGATTTCTTTTCACCAGCTTCAGCCATCTGGAGCCACCTTCCTTTATCTCCTAAATTCATTAGGTCTCCATAGTTTTTAAAATTTTTTTCTGAAATTACAACTGCTTTCTTTCACCTTTTATTCCTTGGTGTTTGGACATATTTTGCTAGACCAAGTTGCTCATAGCAAGTGGGGTTTGAACTAGATGATCTTTATGCTTTCTTCCACCCCAAACTATTATATGATTTTCCCGAGAAAGCCCAGAGGGCACAGCTTCTAAAATTGAATGTAACAACCTGGATTTCTTAACTTGTCCTAACTCCAAGAGATTTTAACAAAGTTGCTACTGCCTTGTTTACTGAAAGAGTGATTTTTAAAGATACATCTATTGTTCGTGTGTCTGGTGCTTCCTTTGTATTGATATCTCTTAAAATGCTTGAAGATGTGGGGTTTATGTTTGTTCATTATCCAGAGGTCTTAGCAGCTTCTGGCTCTGTGGAAACTAATGGGGGAGAGGGCTGAGATGCACTTGATACTCTGTGACAGAGTAAGATTAAAATCTTCAGAAAAAATTGAGAGGAAATGAAAAAACAATGTCTCCCGTCACAGAAGTATGTATGATAGAGTACATAAATTGTTCCTAATACTGACTATCCTGAGTGCTTTTAGAAGGGGACAATGTGTTGAGGTAAGGTCAATAAAAAAACTGATCAGAGAACTGACTTTTATTCTGAATTTAGTAATAAACCTTGCTTTGTAGATGAGATAACTGTTTGGCACATTATTTTTCTTTCAAAATGCACTTGTAGCAGTGAAATATTGGATGTGCAGATTTTGCTGAAAGCATTGCTTCTAAAGCTGGAAGAGGCCGGTTGCTGTCTGGCAGAGAAAGTATCCTAATAGATGGAAAAATGGGGGAGAACCACTTAGTCCCATTTCCCCAACCTATAATAATTAATTTATTATGTAGAACATATAGTTTACTGCTGTTTAGAGATCCAGCTACATCTACAGTAACAGTATAAGAAAGGAATATTTTATATGCTTCGTATTGAACTTTGGATAAGGTGAAATTTCATAAGTGATTTAGTTTCAGTTGATTTTGTTCTGAAGTGTTTTCATGGGTTGCAGGTGTTTTTTTTAAATGGCTTATGATTTCCATGTGTTCCCCTTTTTTTTTTTTTGTTGGCTATGTCAGCTATAGGGATGATCTAATGTGCTCTTTTCATTCACATCAGTAGTAAATACAAACACAGACAGTGATAAATTATTCCTTTTGCTGCTTTTCAGTTTATTGGACAGTAGGAAAGCCTAGCAGTCTAGGGAAATGTTATGTTGCAAATAACTCTCTCACAGGAGAGGAAGAGTATATTTCATGCATTATAAAATATAGCAAGCAGTCAAATTAAACAAATGTATCCACTCTAATGGCACTTCAAAACTATGTAGCAAAGGAGTCTGCAATCTCAGGTAGAAAAATCTGCTTAAAATTTTGAGACTTGTGTATTGAGATGGTTATTAATTTTGTTGATTTTTCTATTTTTTCCTTGCAATGCAAGGACAAATCTCCCACATTGTTGAAGTCAATGTGAGTTTTGGTTTTGATTTGACTGGTTCTGGGGTTTCATCCCTAGCCTGTGTAACTTATGACTCTTCCACAGAGGTAAGATTTTACATTTGCTAATAATTATGTATCTGACTCCATTCATCTGAGCAACTAAATCATGAGAAAGGTGACAAGCATATTGATTTTGCTTTCATTTTTTGTGTTTGAGGGTGGGAGTCTTTGGCATAGTGGATGAGTTTCCCTCCATGATGAGTAGTCTCTGGCTTTTACAACACTCCTTGGTAGAGATGACAGAAATTATTTTAATGTAGCAGTTTACTGCTAGAAAATGCTGATGGAGCTGAATGAGAACATTCTGTGGGAATGTGTCAGTGTGATGAGATTTTCGTGGGAAAGCAGGCCGATTTCCACCCTGGCCAGCCAGTTGTTTGCCTACCAGCTTTGCCTATAGATGTTTCTGAAAATGTTCCTTGAATTATAGAGCCATAGAATGGTTTGGGTTGGAAGGGACCTTAGAGATCATCTGGTTCCAAGCCCCCACCATGGGCAGGGACACCTCCCACTAGACCAGGTTGCTCAAGGTCCCATCCAACCTAGTCTTGAACACTGCTGAGGGTGGGGCATCCACAGCTGCTCTGGGCAACCTGGGCCAGTGCCTCACCATCCTTACAACAGAATAGAATTTCTTCCTTACATATAATACAAGACACAAAAAATTTTGTTTCTGAATTTTAGTTCCAGTTTGGAGGAAGAAAAGAATGGTTTGGAAATGTGAAAGCTTTCCGGGATCCCAGTTCTGTTATCTGTACAAACCCTGCCAAGCAGTAACAGCAGTTTTCTACTGGGTTATTGCTGTTAGCCTTGGAATAGCAAAAGAGTGTTCAGGGAGTGAGATTGCACAGGTTTTTTCTATTCTTAACCAAGAATTATTATTGTTATGTCATATTTATCCCTTCTAGACGTTATGTAGACATGAATCCTTTGTGTGACTAATTCTCTGAGAAGCATCTTAGATATGTTAAAAATTGCCCTTTTTTTTGTTTTTTGTTTGTGTTTTGCATCCTCTGTAGCAGACATATAACTCTCTTAAACATGCTTTGGGCACAGGATCCAAAATAAATATTTTAATTCTGTTCTGAACACTCAGTGATATTTTATGCTTTATTCCTTCTGGTTGATCATGCGTCATGAGTTCTTTCGTCATGGCATTGAGTAGAGTGGGGATTGAGGGTCAGCTCTAAAAATCCAAAATTGTAGTTGATGGTAGTTTTAATCTTCACTTAAGTGACTGTTGAAAGCTCTTGGAGAGAACAAAGAGGAAGTGTCTGTCTCAGAAGTTCTTTTCTTGTATGTTTTTCATTGGGTAGGAGAAGCAGGTTGTATGTTTTCAGAAGACAGTTGTGTAACCTGGTAGTAATTTTTTTTCTTTTGTCTTTGTTTTTGTGCCCTTCTGTGATGGCATCTATCCATCTGTTTTGCTGTCTTTGTGATCAGCAAAAAATATGTGAAACAATCTCCTTGGCAGATAAGAATCTGGATGTGTCATTTCCAGTCAGCTAACTTAACTTTCTGCATTAGTACTCTGCAGATGCTGTAGAAGGCTAAACAAAACAAAAACCATACAGGAGAAACTGCTGCATGCATGTGACCAAGAACAAATGAGTTTGGGACAGCAGAAATCCTGTAGGTCTCTTGTATTTGATAGATCACCTTCCCTCTAAATAGCTGTTAGACAGTTCATTTAGTGCGCTAAAGAGAAGAGGTACATCATTTGCTATCTTCTGATCATATACAAGTATTTGTCTTCTCCCCTTGGGTACAATTTTGGTTCCTAGTTATTTCAAAACGTAAGGCATTTTTCTGTATGACTTTGGACTTTTCATCATGACTTTGGAATCAGGATTTGACTTACAGTGACAGCACTGTTCCTACAAACTAATATTCAGACAATATGGGGAATGTATCAAAGTTTTCATCTAAGCTAGTCTCAAAATACTGTCAAATGGCCTTTTAAGTTAGATGAGATAAACACTTTGTGCTTTGTTATTCTGGGGAAAAAAAGGTTTTAATTCTGCAACATGTACAGTGCTTGAGCAAAAAGAGAAAGTTTGGGAATTTTTAGGAGACATATTAGGTAGAAAAGAAGTGGGAAAGTAATACTGCTTTCAAAATTAGCCTCTGTTTTCTCATTGCATTAATGTGTTATTAAGTCAAAAGATTATTATAAAATATAATTTCTGTTGATACAAAGAAGCATCTTTGTTTTACCGACAATGTTGAGACTAATCACAGTATTGTTTTTCCTTCTTTTTGTAGGTTGCCTTTTTGAAGATGTGAAGAACAAAGATACCTGTGTTGAAAACTATTGTTAGATTTATTTTCAGCAGAAATGTGTACAGATGACTTCCAATGGTGTGACTTCTAGAAGAAAATCCACTGGCAGTACAAAAGAAAATGGGGTGTGTGTATTCTTCATATGTGAATGGGTTTTGAAACCAAAGGCAGAGTTTTGCATCCAGTGCATTCTCAGATGTCATTCTAAGAGTGACTTACCTGTCACTCCTCTGACATCCAACTGGGCTGACTATTATGATGTCTACATTGCCAAAAGAAAATTCCTTGTGTATCTTCTACTACCTTTATCAGTGTTCGATAGCAGTGTATATGTCCTTAGGAAAGCTCACAACTGGTAACAAATATTTTAAAATGTCATGGATGCCAATGTGAGTTTTTCACTTTCTTCTGGTGAAGTTAGAGGTCCAACTTTAAAACATAAAATTTGTTTTTTGTAAAACTTACATGTTTTTAATGTATATTGTTTCTGTAACTTTAAAGCATAAAATCTGTTTTTGGTAAAACTTACATGTTTATAATGTATATTGTTTCTGCATTAAGGTTTACCTCTCTGCTTGAGAGTGGAGGAAGTTCATTCCCATACCATATGTAGATTTTTAAAAAATTGATAATGTTTTGAAGAATCAAGGTTTTATGGTTACTTGGAATAATTATTATTAGTAGTATTTCAAGGAAAGTTAACATGCCCTTTGCTCATTAAATCATCCTAATGTAGGAAGTGATCCTACAAAGTGTTGGACACCTGGGTTTTAAACATCCAAAGACATGTAGCTGAGACCTCACAGCATCCAGTCTGGATATAATTTTTCTGTTGTTATTTTAGTTTTCAGTATTGAAAGAAGGACAAAATTATTCTGACTTTTGTATTCAGGGACTAAATTATCTAGCTCCAAGATATTTTGTCTATGCACCAATGTTGAGTCATTTTATGAATAAAATATATTTTCTAAATTAGTTTACCATTTGTTCTGCTTAATTTCTGTGACAGTTTTAGCTTCCCAGAGTATGACTGAGCCATTTGCAGAAGGAAATCATTCATATCACATTGAAATATTCCAGCTTTAATTTTTTTTTCAGCCTCTTTAAATGACCCCTGTTGTTGTTTTGCATGTATGGAGCAATCTTAAGTCAGAGAATTTTTATGCTGCTGAGGTTCAATCTCTGTTGTGTACTGTCTCATTAGATACTGTGGGCTTGAAGTGTTAATCTGCCTCTGGTAACATACATGGTTCCAGAAGGATGAATGCAGACATTTCACTGGGCTATTCTGGGGGGAAAAAGCCCTTTCAGAGATGAAATACAAATCAACCCAACCCAGTCCAGTCTGTCTCTCACCTGCAGGAGTTAATGGCTCCCATCATGGTACTACAATGTCAGTGCTGCAGCAGGCTCAGGAAGCAAATCCTGAGAGAGTTCACTGTGAAAGAGAGTGCAGAGAGTACTCTTAAACCATTAAATTTCTTAGCAGCTTGTCCTCTGCCTGTGTATGCTTTAAGCTTTTCCTGGTTGTTTTTGGTGCCGTACGTTGGTGAGCTGGGTCTGCCTGGGGTGGGGTTAACATTCTTCATGTCAGCACCTGTGGGCTGTGGACGAAGAAAGGGGAGAGGGGTGTCCTCCAAGTTTGTGGCTGCTCAGAGAATACCTGAGCATTGGTCTGTGTATGGGGGATGATGACTTGCTGCCTTTGCATCACTTGGTTCCTTTTTTAAAAAATCTTTTTTATTCTTTTCATTTATTGTACTGTCTTTCAACTCACAGGTTTTCTTGCTTTTTTTCTTCCTGTTCTCTGCCCCATCATACTGGTAATGGAATGAGGGCATGAGTGAGTAGCTTACCTGCTGGCCAGAGTTGACCCACCACAACTGGAAGTAGAAGTTCTAAAAGAAAAAGAATAAATCTCTCTGTTCCAGCTGCCCTCCCATCTAGGGACATTTTTGTTCCCCCTGTTCCTAATGCCCATAGTTGCCTGTCTGTGTCTATACTGGGGCAGGGCAATTTTACACATTTGGTGTCGTTTTTCCTCATTCCTTGGTTCTAGCTCTGAGACCTCCACTGACATATAACTATTGACATTATTGGAAAATATCAGACCACATATGATAATACGTAATTGTCTCAGATGTGTTGCCATTTGAAAATAGATTTATTTGGCCATGTTCAGAAAAGAAATGATTTTATGCTCTCGCAGGTACCAGGCAATATGTTATTCAGAACTCCTGTTTCTGAAGACAACTTTATTGGCTTTTTTTTCTCCCCTCCTATTTCCTATGTCACCTTTGCTACTGAGCCAGTAGTGGATTTGAGGTGTGACAGCTTCATTTGGCACTTTCTTACAGTCTCTCTGCTTTATAAAAGCAAAACTTGGCCTTTGTTATCTTTGCAGTGAGCCATGGGCTCTTATAAAAAATGGGCTTAGGTTCAGAAAGACTGTTGAGTTTCCCACATGACTTCTTTCTTGACCTTTGCCTATCACTGCTCTTGCCTCCATTTCTCTCTCTTTTGAATAGCATGATATTTTGTTTTGTTTTCTTATTGACATCAGCATTTTGAGAAGTAAGTGCAAAGTACAATTATTTTCTGTGTTACTTGCTTTACATCCAGAGTTAGTGGTACATTTTATACCTAAATACCGTATTTGGATACAACCATAATAGAAAGTTTGTTTAGTTTTGAAGTGTGCAGACGGTATCTCCATGAAGATGGAAAAGCAAACACCAAGACAGGGGCTGGCCTAGAAACTGGGCCCTCACAAAACATTTGGTACTTTTTGTTACTTGCCCTCTCTCCCCAGGCTTTTTCATCTCTTTCAGTCTGCATTTTTCACTGCAGAAGCTGTCTTAATTTTTGCTTTCTGTAGTGCCAAGTATGATGTTAGTCCTGAAGTAACAATAATTAATCAATAATGATGTCAAGAAGTCCCCAACTCACATTAACTGAGATGCGCATCCTTTCCTAATGCACTGTTACCAAATACTGTATGGCACCAGGAAGATATTAAAAATGTCAGCTTTAATTCTAAAATGTTATTGGATTATAAAACTGGCTATTGCTGTGGTGCAGAAAACATGTCTGTCTGTCCGACCAGTATTGTACTTGCCATTTGCAACAACAGACAACAATATTGTTGCTGTCATTAATGGATCACAGGGCAATTATATTTGTGTAGGGTTTGATATGTGTTTTTTAAAAGGGTGACCATTTAACTGAGATAGTAAACTGACATACCAAATTGAGTCCCGGTGGGTTCATTTTAATTCCAAAATTGTGGTGGCTTTCTAGTTCAGTTTAAATCCGTGCTAGAGGTAGGTTAGGATAAACTGAGTAATAATAGTAACAAATGGGTTAATTAGCTGTACTGGCCTTACCTGTGAGTTGAAGAGCAAGTTCTACCTTAGCTCCATCTTACTTTTCTGTGCAGAGAAACTTTTATGTATAAGGAACAACTTTAATTAAAATTGACAATAGCTGATTCTGCTCTCAAACATTCTGGGATTAAATGCAAATGCTTTCCAGTAATTTTGTTTTGCTTCCTTCATTTTCATTCCTCTAGAACATCTCTTTGTGATTTCAATTTCAGACTTTGTGTCCTCTAATTTCTCCCCTGGCCAACTGCGCTCCATTATAAATGACAGGTAACTTGTTTGAGGTACTGCTTTAGCTCATCAACCTCATTCCTTTTGGTTTACCTCCTTGGGTTTTCTTGCTACCGTTGAATCACTGTCATATAGGCACTGCAAATCTGCAGATGGACAAATTATAGAGATATTGAGCAACTCTGTTTTTTGAAACAGCTTTGGTTTATTCCTTCTGAGCAAGCTGGATTGCCTCATAGCAGATGCCATGGTGCATTCAACGACATTCACAGAATTTTAGGAATTTTGCAGATCCTCATGCAAATGTAGTAGCAACATTTATGTCTTCTAATACCTGAGTGTGACATTAAAGCATGACATTAAAGCATGACATTTTTCTTGCTTTGGATGGCAGTTGCTGTGTCCAGATCCCACGGTTCTGTGGTTCAGGGTGTTTGGCTGGTGTTCTCCTACCATGGCAGTAATGTGTCTCACTGCCACAGGTTTCATTCCCATTCAGTTGTCTGACACATGGGTTGTGCAGGTCATTTCTGTGTTCTTAGTGATAGGTGATGCTTCTACCTGCGTATTATTCAATGATGATTTATCAGTGTAAATAGTAGAAAACTGTTTATTTCAAAATATAAAACATTTCTAAGTCTATCTTACATGCTGTTAATCGCTTCCTCAAGACTACAAAGCATTTTATAATTTACCTTCTTTTCTGATAATTGGGTTTTCCGTAGTGCGGGCAGGAGGACAGAGCTGCAGATGGGCTCTACCATGTGCTTGTGGCAGCACCACCAGCGAGGGGCTTGTGAAACACTTTACACCTTCATTACTGACACTGGGTTATTACAGCCCCAATGGGCTGGGCATCTTGTCTTTTAGTGCATGCTTTTCCTCACTTTTAAAACTATGACTGTGTCATAAGACTCACGACTTTCCTATCAGCAACAAGGTCGTTTTCTCAGCAGTACAACTGGGAAAAAAACCCCTGTGTGGCCATCAACTGAGTTACACAGATGAAGGGCAGACCATCAAATATGATAAAGCTGATGTAGCTGTCCGGACTTTAATGGAGCCATTGCCAATTTACATCAGCCAATGATGTTCAGTGTAATAATAGGAGGGAGACGAAGTCTCTTGTCTTCCCCCATCAGTCCTGTTTCAGAATGGACAATTGAGCTGGCACATAGATAGAAACAGGGCTGACTATGTCTGAAAGAAACATGAGAACACATCTGGACAGACATGGAGTCAGTTCCATCATTGAACCATCATAATGGGAGGGCTCTGCACAGCTCACGAGTGTCCTTCCTGCAAAGAAAGGACATTGGCTGTAAAACAAGGAGAGAGAAGAAATTCAGTCAGCGCTCTATCAGCTCTGTGTGATGGAGTCCTAGATTAACAGGCTTATTGAGTTTATCCATGATGCAACAGCTCTACTCTAAACTTCTTTGTCAACCTCGTCAAAAATTTCTAGTTTCTATCTGTGACTAATGGGAAGCATGGCATGCAACAATCCAATTGTATAGTTAGTGTAGGCTGTTTGCTCCGATTACTTGACTTGTCCTTTACCAGGCTTTGATTTAGGAGGACATAATATGAAAAGGGCAAGAACAGTCCTTTGTTTGAGCTTTGAAAGAAAACTGAGGTATGGGACAATTTACAGCTTGTGCTTTGTTGCTGAAAGGAGGTTTTGTGAATTTGTTGGAATAAATATTCTCAAACACGTGAAGCAAGATGAAAATGCACTAAATAAAGAGTGCCTTTTAAATTTATGGCTGTTGGGAAGAAGATACAAGTTGCTGTTTTAGTTGATTCGCAGTAATTATTAAGATCATATTTTGTGGTTGAGATGCACAAAAACAGCTTGACTGTTGCAACCTCTTATCTCAGGAGCACAAAGAGCAGTGTCTGTTCCGATCCAGCAAACACGGCTGTGGCACTCAGGCAGTTCTCTGTGTAGGTAAACAAGGCGTGAGCGAACCCCACAGAGGACAGGGAACATTGCGCGGCAGAGGGCTCTGTGAGATGCTGAGAGGGAAAATGTATTAACAGCCTGCCTGAAGCAGACATTTATTCTGTCCTTGAAAGTGCTTTTTAGATTGCAACAGGCATATAAAGAAACATCTTGGTAAGCTGGGGATTTTGGAATTGGCATCATAATTTGTAAAGGAAAACGTATTTCCTAGCCTGTTATTTTTCAGTGGTCACATGAATGCAAAAGAACATCTTGTACAGTAACACAGATTTATTTTGCAAATATTTCAGTTACCTGTGGATTTATTAGTGCATGCATTACAATCTATACCCTCCTCCACTTCTAGATTCTGACACTTACTTAAGCAAGAGTCACCATTTACACAAAAGTATATTAGCTGTCACCAAATTTAGAAAGTTTTTCTTTGAAGTAAAACTAATTGCAAGTTGTTGTTACACTTACCAGAAGGCTAGTAAGTAAAAAACAACCTCACATGGGCTATTTGTTTTTCAGTGTACCATTTCACATTTTAAAGTGGGTTTTTGTCTCTTTTCTACTAGGCAGATGTTACATTATTAGAATAAACAATTTTTATTTTGGCCATAGAACCTAATTTTAAAGCATTTATGAAAGAGCTGGAATTCAGAACCTGTAGGACTTTTCCAACTCTTAAACCCAATCTCCTGTTCTAAATGACACTCTTCTACATGATTCTCTCTCATATGACTACATTCATGTCCTGCTGCACCCTAAAATGGATAAGTTGGTTTGATTTTGGGTTTTTTTGTCCTGCAATCCTTACTGAAAACCTGACCCAGAGTCTCATTCTTCTGATAGGAATCCTCTGATTTCTGGGGTAAGTGTATCCTTGGCTATATTGCCCCCGTTTGTTGTTGTGTCAACAGCATTCTTTAATATAGGCAGCTTCCTTCCTGAGTTCTTAAACCTTATTCTATGCTTATGGAACACTCCTATCTCCTCAATGTTAATTTTATTAATGGTTTCATTCCCCACGATAAACCTGGCATTCTACCAAATTCTGTGTCTGTGCCTGTTTGAATTAATCTCCCTTGTGTGGGAGTGAGCAAATTGTGCGCAAGGTGTGCATCTTGGCAAAGACACATTAATGCTTTTTTACTTCTTTTGGGAACACCTCACTTCATGCATTCATGAGTGCTTCTCTTTTTTCTCAAGTCTGCAGGACACTGGTGGCTCATAGCAAACACCCCAGCTCTTCTTCCCGTCCATTTCCAGCTGTGGAGACCTAAAGAATGCCATTATTCTCTGGCAGAAGAATCCGATTATTTCATAAGTGTGTGACCTCATGCTTTGTGTGTTGATCCTTTCCTTAGTTTCCCTGATCCTCATCTTTATTTATGATGCTTCTGACTGTGACATCAGCAAGTGTTCTTTATAACATTTCTAGTGGACCATGACGCTGTGCTGCGGTCACTAGTGAAAATGTTTAATAAGATCAGCTTATAGGCAGAACTACTATCCCCTCAGGCCAGTTGCTTCTCTTTTGGGTTTCCACTGAGGATTTGAACCTTGGAAGTTCATTTCAGACCTCAGCAGGAGTCAGAATCTCAATGCTGTCCTCCTGAGCCCTGTGCCAGGACTGACCTACCAGGCAGAATAAGCCCTTCAGCTGTTATTGGCACTCTCTGGGCAACACTTGTTCCTGACCGCACATATAAGACAAATGCTCTCATGAATGGAGTCCCTCCCGCTGTGGTAGAGGGGCGTTGGGAGTAGTATGTACTTGAGCTATTAGGTAAAAATTGCAGATTATCTCATTCTGGTTTAGCAGTGGGTTGCTGGTCCATTTGGGGTTGTTTAATTTTGTTTTATTTTGTGATTCTAATGACCAAACGCTCCTTAAAAAACACATTGTTACACTACATCCCTTCTGCCATGAGTACCAAACACAGCCTGATTATAAACTGAGACCAAGTTACAGTAGTGGGAGCAAGACAAAGGTCAAATTCCAGTGTTGTTAATGAAAAGTGTTGCTGCTCTGAGCTTGTGTGCTTGATGTTACAGCTTTGATAGCTGTGTGGCTATAGACAGGGCCTGGGAGAATCAAACTTTCCCTGCCTGAGTGTGTAAACTTTCAAAGAGATGTTTGACAGACCTTTGACAGATTTGTGCTTTGGTTTTTCCATATGTAACATTCTTTACATTGCGGGCTAATAATAATGCACTATATCCTGTGTAAGCTTTTTTTAACCATGAACTCTCCAGATCTGTCACTCTGCGTGGTGGGAGTTTGTCATCGCTGCCGTGTCGGAGCAGCTTTGTGCCTTCTGTAACACCGGCAGCACCTCGCAAGTGTGACCCAGCCTTTCTCTCTGCAGAAAGGAGGTGCAAAGTGCCTGTTGTCGTGATCTCGTGGGGGTGAGCACGGAGAGGTTGTCTGTGTGTTTTAAAGGTACGACCTTCTTCATGACTCTGTTAGAAGAGGTGAGTGACAGAGCGGAAGGTGTTTGGGTTTGCCATGGTCCAGAGTTTCTGTGTGAGGTCCCTTCATAAGCGAAGAGGCCACTGTGAAATGTTTTTCTCTTGTGGGAAGTGTGATAGCTATCCTGAGCCCAGGTTTTCAGGCGTCTTGGAGAGAGGACTGTGGGATTGTGGACTTGATTCAGTGCTCCATGAGAGAGCAGTACAGACAGCAGGTGTTAGGCCACTGACATGGTTTATTAAAGTCTGGTTGGAAGGAACTTTTTTATCTACAAACTATGTTTAAAAACATTTAATATACACTGCACAATTTTTGCCCTGTCACTAGTAGTGTTTCTCAGCTGCAGGCTACACTGATCAGCCAAAGGCTGCTTGGTCTGTCGCCAGGATGTTCTGCATTCCTCTGCCTACCATCACCAAATAGAAATGTTTGGTCTTGCTTAAGCCCATTTCAGGTACCAACCCATGTCAGGCTAGCCTTGTTCAAACATCAGCCTGCTCGGGGTAGTGGCCTGGCTTTATGAGAGGAAGGATGGATGAATGAGCATTTTCTGCAGATTAGCAATATGGTTTATATATTGCATCATGTTCTTTATCACCTTAATGCATGCATAACGAATGCACAGGAACACCACATGTACAGCTGCAGAAGGTAACCCAAGCTATTATTAGGCATTAATTTAATATGATCCTCTAAGCAAAGATGATACAGTAATGCACAGAGGGACACATGCACATTTACCTTTGGTGTTTTCTGCCTGGAAGTTTTATTCACATAATCTAAGCATGGGTGTATTTGTTGATGTATATGAAAATCTTTTTGATTATTTAGAGGAAAGCATTAAGGAATTCTGAGATTGTCGTGTTTAGACACAGCCTCTGAAACAATTTCAGGGACAAGGCTCGCTATGTCAATTAACAGTATCTTGTGCATCTGATTTCATGAAGAATTCAAGATCAAAGGTCACATTAGAGCAGCCTTAATACTGACATAATTTGGTTATAATAAAGCACAATTTTAGCTTCTTTTCCTTGTAATGAAATGGTGTTGCTCACATTACAAAATTATGGTAATTTTATTTTCCTCTAATTCATAAAGAGAATAATAGGCAAGCAACAATGCACTGCAGCATTTTATTAGGAAATTGAGGGCCCTATTCACCATTTTTTCTAGATAGCTTTCCGTCTCCCCTCCGTGTTGTTGTTTTTCAGAATGGCATTGCTTTGGTACCATCTCACTTCTGCAAAAGGCAATTTTGTTAAATGTATCCCCAAATGCACTGATGAAGTTATAACTGTTTGGCAAAGGCTTGGAGACAGAGATACTGCTGTGAAAAATGAGTCTTGTCAAAAGAAAACTGATTTGTGAGCACAAAATGTGGACAACGTGGTCAATGCTGTGTTATCTGTTTCTCTCCCACTTTCAGGTGCATCCTCTATCCTGAGGTAGTTTTTATGTATCAGGAACATCTATATTGACTCTGTCCACTCTTCTTCACTGTCAAGTTATATCAGAGTAGAGACTTTTTCCATCTCACAGCACTATGGCTTTTGCCCAGTGTAACTGCATATCCTGGGGCTTTGTGGCTGGCGCTCTGGGGTTTGGACACTTAGTTCCTCTTTGTGTATCTGTACCTGTCTATAGCTCTGTCTTTCATCTGTGCTTACAAAATGAGAGAAAATCCCAGTCTAGTCTTGAAAGAGATATTATGAGGAGAAACATATTAAAAGACTGTGAGTTTTGGGGTAAGCAGTCAAGGATTTAGTAGATGAAATATGGATTTGCTACAGACTGGTTCTAAAAGAAGGCCTATCTTGTCCCAGACTAATAGTTGTGTGGCATTTCAGCACATAAGTGGAAAGCTGTTGCTCCCCGTGTCTGCTAGGAGATCATATTGTTTCCTTCTCTTAACTCGTAATGTGTTTACCCTGCCTTTGATTTATGTAGTGAGGAACAAGAAGTGAAGCACTTACACAGGGGAGATGAGTAAGTACTTGTATGGGTTCCTTGTATGCCAGAGCTGTTAAAGGCTAAATCTTCAGATCTTTAACTCATGACAGAGTGTTTCTAAGGAGGACACCTTAAACTTGTTTGTGTTTATTTATTAGTTTCACTACTGTTTTATTTCTGCGCTGTTTAACAGCAGCTGATCTCTTCCTGTGTTTTTCAAGATCCCAGGGTGTTTATGGTAGTTGAAATTGTTCTTTCACTGAGATCCTCAGAGTAGCTGGGCTCCTTCAGCAAACAGAGACTGCAGGTCTATTTTAGCCAATGAGCCAATAGTTCGTGCAAGTCTAGGAAATCATGCTTTTTGTTTAACTGCAGCAGCACATTTATAGTGTCACAGAGTTTTCATTAATGTAATATCCAGTCTTCTTAAAACATGTGCTGCTTGTTTTGTCCTAATCCATCTGTTTGAAAAACAAAAATTAAAAGGGTTGTGCAGTATGTGTATTGCTTTGATGACAGATTTGGAATTTCCTGCCTCATATAAAGGAGCATGGATTAGATGCAACTTCAGTCTAACACCCACATCTAACATTTGCCCTGCAAAGGTGGGGAAGGTCCTGTCTTTACAAGGTGTTCTAGGAGACCCCTTTTCCAAAGTGGAAAAGCTGCACTTCAGATGCCCTGAAAAATGGTCAGGGGTGTCCCTTCTTTTACAGGCAGCTGCTAAGACCTGGGAGGGATGCTGTCTATCCTTGTTGCCACCGACGGAAGCATAAAGAGGTGACTTCTCAAGTATGTGCTATTTTTGTATAGTCTGAGTTTCATCATATTAGCTGGGCTGAACATCCTACAGGTCATTAGGAAGGGTATGTAATATAGGAAGGTTTAACAGAGGTACAGGCAGAAAAATGTCCTGTCCCACATATAGACAACACCTGACAAAATTTCGCGTATTTGCTGATGTTGTTTTGCTGCTTGGTACCCCACAAGAGAAATCGCACCTGAAGAGTAGGGCAGCGTCCAACAGCAAATAGTACATGAAACAGGGTAGAAAGCTAAAAGCTGAACTCCTCCAGTGAGCCGTGATGACTGCCTACATTCTCACTAAACCCCTCCTATCCAGGCTTTTTCCTTTCATGCTGTTCATGCACCATGCAAATACTCTGATGTCTGTGCAGCTTGTATCTCTTTTGTCAGCAGGAACATGGCCCTCTAACCTCTGGAAGTGACAGCAGCTTCCCTGGGCAATTACTTTGGCCATTTTGTGCTAGAAATGGTCCTTTAGTACTGTGCTAAATTTAAGAATAATATGTTTTAAATCACCCCGAAGGAAACTTTAAAAGGTAACCAGCAAGGGGTGAAGGAGATGAGGGGAGAAGAATTAGAACCAGACTTCAGCTCGTGTTCTGCACACAACAGAGCCAGAATAACATAACATCCCTTTCTCTCTCCAACAGAAAAAACCCTGCAGACTGGTTCTCCCGTGCCGTTGCAAAGGCAATTTAAATACAGCAGAAATAGACTCACTGAAAAAGTTGTGAGCAGGTTCAATTTCCAGCATCCTTGTTCAACTCAGGCATCCAAAAGGTGCACAAGCAGAAGTCCCTATAGCTGAGTCCAACCCCACACTGATTGTCCCTTGTGTAGGTATCAGTGCCGAACATTTTGCCCACCCCATGAAACGCAGGAGGGCTTTTGCTTTGCAAAGTTTAGAGTTGTTGCATTCTACCTGAAATTCCCCTGGCCAAGGATACATGTGGTCAGGGGTGAAGCTGAGCTTCCAGAGCGGCACATAGGAGGTATGGAAGGTATATGCTCCTGGGGACGCCTTTCTAGCTCTTTCTGGTGGTTAGGTGGATGAGGAAATTAATCAACATGGGTCCTATTATGCCTTTTTAAAAATAGGAGTTTCAATTAAAGAAACATATGCTTGGGAAATGTTAACAGACCCATGCACTGCTTCAAAACTGAAACAAATAGAATCACTTGCAAAACACTTTGGACGTGTTTGTAAAGTGCTTTGTAAGTAAAAAAATGAAAAATAAAATTACACAGAAAAACATAATTAAAAAATATTAATAATTTCCTTACTAATGTAAGGAAATTCCAATTGGAAACTATCCAGGGTCAGAGGGGCAGCACTGAATGCTGTTGGATATCTGAGCTCCCAGCTGACAAATGGTTTCTAATTTAGGGCCAAATTAAGCCCCCATTTATACTGACATATGTCCCCAGGAACTCTTTTCACTTCATCAGGGTACTTGAGTCTTACCCCTATGTAGCTGAGACCATAAATGAGCCCTTATGAAGCTTTTTGCTACTGAGAATTCTTTCAGAGACTCATCATTATTTAAGTTCTGTCCTGAATAATGAGCAGGCAGATACAGTAGGCAGAAAAGACTGACAGGCATGGATGTGCTGTTATAAAACCATGAAATGTGCTAAAACTTGATGATTCTGACTCTATTAGAGATAACAACCTTAAATTTAGTCCTTACTGTTTACTTACCACATTTAAGTCCAATAAACATTGAAAATCCCAAAATTGCAGATTATTAAGGTGTTGAATGGACCTGATTACAACATATACCACTTTGTTATTCATGTGGAAGCTTTTCAAAATTGTCTTTCAGTGACTTCTTTCCAAGCCTGGGTAGAACAGGTCTTTACAGCTGGACGTTTGCGTGGCATAGGAGAAATGTTACACGCGAGTGTGACCTTCAAGCAGTCGCTGTTATGGGCACGTCTCCTGTGGTTGCCATGATAAATGATGCTATGCTGGCTAATTAAATCAATGCACCTCATTAATGCCTTGCAGTTTCGGAATTTCTTGTCAGTCTCTAGTCCCATGGAACGCTTTCCGTATCTGCTCTTCTCAGGCTCATGTGCAATTTTTTTGCACTTTTTTCTCTGCAGGGATACAGCAATTCCAGTACTCTCCATCTGAAAGTAAGTTTGGGAAATATATTTAGTACATCTAATAAGAGAATAGTTTAAAGGTAACCAGCAGCATCTCCTGCTTCCCCATTAAATTTATTTTCACCATTTCACAAATGAAGACCCTTCTGTGTCTTTTGGACTTAAATTGTAAGCTAAACAATGGAAATAACTTTTTTTATTATTATTTAATGTGTTGGGAATTGTGTTAATGCAGGGAGAGAACAGCTGCTGAGAGATGTTACAGGAAAGTATGTAAAGAATCCTACAAGGATTTTCACTCTCTTGCAGCACTGACAAGGATCTGAGTTAGGAATATGGTAGACAATATTGTCCCCATGCCTATTGTGTGTCTGTGCTTGCACATAATAGGAAGCCTTTTCCTGATCCCTTCTTGACTTTTGCCATCTATTAAATACATAATAAAAAGAGGTTTAAAACTTTTCCACAGAAAATCTCCCTGTTCTTCCACAAAACTAGTAGCCTAAATATCTTTTGGAATATTTTAATTCTCTTGACTATTTTTACCTTTTTTTCCCTCACACTAAATCACATTTTCAATACCACTTCAGGATGAAAACAAAAATAATTTGGGGTTTTGTTACTTTTAAAATTTTTTCCCCTTTCTCTTCAATCTTTGTTTACAATTTTTTTTCACAGGCAGAAAAAGGGAAAATGAGGGAAGGAATTTCATCAGTTAAGCATTTCTCTGGAAGAACTTGGGAGAACAACGTTTCTACGACAGCTAACCGAGCAAGAAGAAACAAAAAAGAGCAACTGTCTATGTTTTAGCCAAGCCTAGCAACAGCCCTTGTCTGGATTGCTTGTTATAATTCAAGTGCATGTTTTAATAGGAATAAAACAACTTTGGTTTGAATGCACCGAATACCAGTAATTCCAAACAGAGATCTTCCTGGCCATAGGCGAACACCTGCCCTGACTTGGACTCTGGTATAACTTGCAAGTGCGAGATCATCACACACTAACACCTTTGCACATGGACTTGCCCCCATCCCTGCAGCACACCAGGGTGCAGGAACACAGCCTGGCTCCTCCCTGGGACTCCTGTCTTGCCTTGCTTGATTATTATAAGGAGACAAGGGAAGGATTCTGGAGTAGAACCTGGGACAAAATCTCTCCCTGCACCACTGGAGCCACTAACTCCAAACCCCATAGCAGTGCTGCAAGCAGGAAGGGAAAGGGGAGAAATAACCAACCTGACCTGTAGGTATGTTAGGCTGGAGTGCTGCAGGGGAAAACACTGGGGATATTGCACCCACAGCATCTTGCTTAAAGGTTTGCCCAGGAAGCCTTTGGCAGGTCACTGAAATCTGCTTTCTGCTGACCCTGGGGTTCTTATGCAGGACTTGTCCTGCCTTTTTTGCACAATCTATAGTAGGTGTGTTAGTAAAGGCTCTGGATATAAAAGAAGTCCTCAGGTTGTGTTGCTTCATCTACCACTAACCTGTCACACCACGGTTTGTCCTATAAGAATCTGGGCTGCATTCTGAAATCCAGCTCATTATTCAGAGGTGATACAGCAGCTTTCTCCTGTCCTGTTTCTGCAGCTAATAGAACTGTCAGCTCCGCTGTCATTCCTTGTCATCCCACCCAGAAACATATAGAAAGCCTTAAAGTAAACAGGTCACCCCGAGAGCTGGCTCTTGAAATAGAATTGACCCTTATTCAAGTCTACATGCAAAATACCTTGGACTTTTCCCTTGGATTGCTATCTGTATTTGCCTCTTGTTCCACAGAGAGTTAATGTGGATTGAAAATATGACATTTTTTAGGAAAATATCTGTTACAGGTGCCAAAGGCTGTTCTGTTGTCAATGCTTTGTGATATTTTCATGGCATGTTTGGAAGAAAGTCTTTCCTCTCTGTCTCCTTCATTTGCCTCAAGCCCAGCATTACCATCTCATTCAAGAGATGATAATGACTATGTTCGCTTGTTTCACTGGATGTTTGTGCCAAGGGTATTTACGAATGTTCTAGCTCATTTTAAATGCAAACTTCAGTGCCTGGAGACACCTTCATATGAAAAGCAATTGAGTCACCATAGTGGGGAAGGAGAGGTTCAGCAGGTAAAGTGGCACTCAGTCAAGAAGGTGCTTGTTGGCTAGTAAAGTACAGGGGATGACAGCTGCTCTGACAAAGTGACATTTACGTCTCCAGAGAAGTGAGACTTCTTAATTTAACTGGAGAAGTGTCAAGATCATCTGCTGAGTAAGTTAAAAGGAAGTAAGTTTCAGATGGAAAGAGAGAAAGTTTCTAGAGGAAAAATTAAATCTGCTCAGAGCCCCTGTAAAGAAGATTAGTTACAGATGGTGGTGTGGAGGAAAGGTTTTTCTCTAACAAGTGCAGCCTGTGACACAAGGCATGCAGGGAGACAGTGTCTCTGACATGTCAGGAGACTACCTGCAGCAAACAAGAAGGCTATGGAGTAAAAAGGACCTTTTATTTTCTCTTGTAAGTAGGCTGATTATAGCATTCTTTATTATGCCTTAAAATCTTGTTACTGCAGTGTCTGTTTTGGATGCTGTAAATAAATGTTCCCCCGTGGATTTTGCATTAACTCAGATGGCGTTAAAGTACTTGGTTAAAAACAAGATGTTCTTTGATGAAGGCTGCCACAGCCCTGATAGGCAAGTGGGGATGTGGTCACCTAGAGAGGAGTAGGGGAAGTCACCTCTTCCCACAATGAGGGTGCTTAGCAGGATGCTGGTGAGCAAATCTGAATCTCGGTGATCCTGTGGGAATTTGTTACTTGTGCACTTGAATCGTGCTGTGTTCTTATTCCTCTTTGGAAGGGTGAACACCTGATCTTTCTCCACTTTCTTTGTTCATAAGCAGCTCCTGGATTGCTGAAGGTACAAGCAATTTACCAGCAATTATGTCAGAACATTTGCTAGCATCTTACTCCGACTTCTAAGTCATAAAACAGCAAAGGGAATTATTGCTGCCACCTCCAAAGCAAGGCCACAAAGGCACAGATGTAATAACGCATGCACCTAAGTATTTACCCAGTTTTTTTCCCATTCCTCTTTTTGTTTTCCCAAGCAAAAAGCAGCACTCCCTAGCAACCGTTTTAAGACTGAGGGCACACTGAAAGCAAGCTTGACAAATGAAAGTGGAATGCTGCGACACGTGGGACTGGTGGAGCAGCCCTGTGGAATTATCAAGCCTGCACTGTGCATAGCCCCACAGGGCTGCATCGCTGGGGGTCACAGGGATGGGAAAAATGCAAGCAGCACCTAAGCTGGCAAGCAAGAAGTTCTTAGGAGACAGGCTCCTGTGTCTTAGCAACTCAGAATCCTTTCCCAGAGTTAAGCACTGGTTTTTTTTTTTGTTTGTTTGTTTTTTTTAAGTCATAGTGAACATTAGGCTTACTTCTTACAGGAACGGAGAAATGAAAGTCCCAGTTTTAAATGCTGACCAAGTGGGCAAGACACTTACCTGGGCTGCGGGAAGCACAGATTCAGATCCTACCTTTGCCTCAGGAGATCTGACCAGCACTGTGTCATGAACAGACTCATCAGGAGGATGGGGTATCAAACACAGGACTCTGCCTGGTGCTGTCATCTAAAGACTCAGTGCCAGCCATGTAGACCTGCCCTTTTCTCTGTGCCACCTGTGATGGCTTTCTGACCACACAGTACACTCCTACTGTTCACAAAGCAGGAGACATTCACCTTGGTTTTGTTCATTTAGTTTCTCCTGGAAAGGGAGAAAAAAGGAAGACAAAGGTGCTGAAGAGCAGGACCTTGTTCCTTGAGTATCCATGACTGATTGGACTGACTCAGCTCCACCATTTATGATCTCACCTGTCAAAGCTGCTCACTCAACCTCTCAGGGAGCTGTAAAATGTTCCCTTAACTTGATAAAGACTCTTTAGCCCATAGTTGAAATGCTCATCCATAAAAGGTAAGACTTTCTTCTCTTGCCATGTATTTCCCACTGTATTGTTCTTTTTTCACTTGAGATCATACTGAGCACATTTCAATTGCTACATTCAGTTGTACAGTTCACATACAGTAAAACTCAGATTTTGCAGTCTTAAATAACTGGCCAGGGCTCTCAAGCAAAGAAGTGTAGGATTGATTGTGTTTTGATTGTGTAATCTTCAGTTAGTAAGTAAACCAGGGCAGCTGAGCACTCCCTTCCAAAGTCAATAACATGTATAATTTTGAGGGACTTCAGTAAATGTCCTGGTTTCCTTCCTTTGGCATTGCTTCCTGTATCACTCAGGAGTACTGAGCTTGATAACAGATAGCTGGAAGTCTTAATATTCTCATCTGTCATTTTGTGCTCCACTGGGTTCTACTAGCAACAAATGTTATTGGAAATGTATCAGCCCTTGGAGGAGATGCATAGGAAAATAATAAGGTGAAGTAGGTGTCAAATGTCTAGCCAAGATGATATTAATACCAGTCCCCACTAAATAAAGTGTCAAACCTGTCAGTGTGACCATCAGGCAGGGAAGTTAAAAGGTAAAAAAGCAATCAGTGTAGCTGACTTTTAAGTATATCTTCCAGTTCTTATCAAAAATGGTTGTCATCATTCTTGGGGATCTTTATAGCAAAAAATAAAGAGGCTGTATAAATGCCAGATTTTTTTCTCCAGAGATTTTTTAATGCCAGCGAAAATTTGCTGTTGCCTAGATCCATTAGTGTTGGTAGAGGCTGAGCATTAGAGAACCATATTCTATCCCTCCCTCCATGCGCTGTTTAGGAACTTGAGTGATTCAGAACATCCACTGACTGGTGTCCAGGATCCTGGCTTATTAGACAGGCAATGACTAAAATAATTTCAGTGTCCGTGACAGGCATCCATAGCAGAATTCCGCCCTAAATCTTTTTGATGGTTTTGAAATCCTTACAGGACATCTGATTTGTCACTTCTTTGGATTGGAAAAAAAATTCGAAGTTTTATGTTAGGCACTGTATGGTAGAACTATGAAGGACTTAGTTGTTGTCTAGTCATTGAGCCTGAAAATATTAATATGCACAAGGGTAATAAATCCTGAGTTATTTTACATTGAAGATGGTAATTGAGCCCATTAAGAGCTTAGTCCTCTTGATTTCATTTACCTTGTTTCTTACACTTACTGAACTGAGTCCTACCAAACTTGCCCAAAATTACATGGTAGCGCTCAGATATTTTGCTACTTACTGTTCTTCATCAAGGCACAGTCCTGATTTGTTATTAAACCAATGCTTATTTTCTTTCCTCATAGTTTGTTCTGTTTCTTTAAATGTTCTGCAGGTGAAGTAATAATTTTTCATTAGTGCTGGCATTGAAGGGAAATTGCCAGATTGTAAATGATCAGTTACTGAAGCAGTATCAACTCTGCTTCAGGACATATGTCTTGGATATGAGTGAATAAGTTGCTCCATAGCAGCCAAATTTAGGATTTTAGGAACTTCCTTTTAAAGCAACATGTTCTGGCTTCTGTTGGAAATAAGACAGATGACAGTTCTCACACAGCATAGGAAAGCTTGTGTTCCTTAACCAAAGAGAATTTACCCTCCAAAATAAACATTATCCAAGGTAATTTAGGGACTCCATGTATTTCTACACCTGATTCACTACAGCATATATATTTTATACATGCAATATAAATTTCTATAAAAATATATAATATATATATGCCATATATATATATGCTATATAAGTTATATATGCTATCTTAGCATATATAACCTTACAGAGTAGGTTCCACTCAGACAGTGAAACATCAGTTAGTATTGTCTGTATATTTAGGTTCAAAGGACTTGTTATAAATACTCTGGAGCATAACATAGTCAGGTTCTGTTTGTTTTTGGTAAGGTGACTCCAAAACAGATTAGAGACTGGGTGGCAGCTCCTGAGGCAGTCACAGTAACGCTAGTTTTATCAGCACTCATTCACCATTTTCAAGAACAAAGGTTAATAAACAGGAGATAGAATATTTATTCTGATATAGGTCCCTGGGGTACTAAGTCACCTTTAATGAGAAATGAGGTAATTACCAGTTCTGTCACCTTTCATCTCTCAAACACACTTGAAACTGTTTAATACGAGGCCTGTGTTGTTAAATAGAAAATAAAGACTGAGCAGCAGAGACATGGATTTGCTGGAACCTGGCTGCTCCCCTGGCAGAGCTGGGAGTGGGACCCAGGGCTGGACCCCAGCTTTGGCTGCGGTCACGGCTTCCCCTGCAGGTGAGGGGGGTCAGGGGTATGAAGGTGACGCAAAACGGGGTGGAGTGGCTGATACGCCAGATGTTGGTAGGACCTGGACAGTCTGGAGAACTGGGCTGACATTTTGTGAGGTTCAACACAGGGAAGTGCAAAGTCCTGGGTGGAGAGGCAAGGGTGCTGGTGGGATGGCCAGAGGATACAAAGGACTGAAGAGGAAGGGAAAAACAGCACCCATAACATCCAGATGAGGAAAAGGGCATCTGGCTGAAGATTTGGGGAAAAGGCAACTAGCAGGTTCCTGTCTTTGGAAGAGAAGTAGACATGATTGTGGAAGAAGGAGTGAAAATGTCTTGGGTGGCAAAGGCAAGAGAAAGGTCTGGTGGCCCTGCTGTAGCCTGTCAGCTGTCAGCCCTGTATTTTTGCAAAGGCATTGTGGGGATCAGTGACTTTCTCAGCCTCCGTGTCCCTGGCCTCTGGGAAGGGGGCAATGGGGACATAGAGCACTCTTTGAAAATTCAGACGTATATCCACAAAGAAATTGTGTTGCGTGCACTTCCACACACCCCCCCTACACACTTTTCCCACTTTTCTTCATGTAAACATTTATTTAGCTTTAAAAAGTTACTGGCAGATGGTTGATGAGGTTGTTCCCAGGTTATAGTTGCTAAGCCAGCTCCAGGCTTGGTTCATTACTGAGTAATTATGGCTTTGCAGCTTCTTGTTTGCTATTCAATAATTGTCCTCTTCAGTGAAAGTGCCTATTGACCTGAATAAAATATAATTGTGTCTCAAGTTGACTTTCAGCTTTTTAAAAGCATTTCTCCATTGAATTGACTTTCTCCAATAATGATTGTATTTGTTATGGATTTCCCTGGCAACATAACAGGGTGGAAATAAGCATTTTTACTAATCCCTTGTGCTTCAGTTCTAATATGCAATAGTCATTTTTATATCAACAGTCCCAGTCTTGCATTCCCCTCAGTCTAGAGGTGAAACTGCTCCTCAGCATCACTGGTGCATCTCAGCTTCTCTGTGTCGCAACTTCTCAGAGCTCCTTGTCCCATAAAGGGGAAGGTGCCGAGGCATCTGCAATAGGTTAGCACCTACTTTCAGCCTCCTCCATAAAGAGATCTTCCAGAAGTGCTACTACTAGTAAATCGACTTAAAGACACTGGGAACTCACAGACTCTAATCCATCCACTTTCCTTTCTCATTTGAAGGTTTCGAAAGCTCCCAAACCATTAAAAGTTTGGGGCCATATTGCTCCCTCTCTCCTTGTGGTGCAGTAGCTTGGGAGTAATTGGGGAATTTGCTTCTGGGGAAATGCCACAGCAAACTCCCAGTTAACTGCTTGATTTAGTTCCTTCTCTATACTGAAAAATCAACAGGTTTTTTCAAAACTGTGCAGTAGTACACTTCTGCACAACTAACTACTGCTGCCAGTGATCCCTTTGATTCCTTAAGAAAACTACACAGAGCACTTCTGAATGCAATTTGATGTGGTAGATTTATTAATCTTAATATGCAGGAGAAAATTTTCAAGACTACTCCAGGCAAGTTTAGCTGGTTTTTTATAATTAATTAGTTAATGTGATTTTAGTGTAACACAAACAGTTAGATATTCAGAAGTGGAGAAATAAAATGAAAATCACTTTTTCTCCAAACCTTATGATTTCAGGTTGGTTTAAAGACTAGAAATAGCTTCTGCTAAGAACAGCAAGTTACTGACCAAACCAACACATTCAGTCAAATTATTTTTTAAAATTTACAGTATGCTCACTAGGTGCAGGAACTTAAATATTTAGTTTCAAATTCCAACATATGCTTGTTCCACTTGGAAGGCCTCTGCAAACAGTTCAGATTACTGTTAATTGATTTAAATCTCAGAACTCAGTAGGAAATCACAGATGTTAACTTCTCAGCAACGCACTAAAACTTCCTGAGTTTCTCACAAAAAAGATTTGGTGTAATTGCAAGGTATCTTTTTGAGGTACAGGGATTATATAAATCTGTTACGGTGAGAGCTGTTACATGGAAAGCACTGATGTTAAGCTTGTAAGACTGTTAAGGAAAATAACTTTATGTTTGTTTTGAGACCTTCACCCTGTAGAAGACCGAAAAAAAATCTCTAATGCTTCTCTGCAAAGAAGAGAGAAACTCCTTCTTTTTTGGATGCCCATGAAAGATTTCAGAACCCTTTAAAAAGAAAGCTGGTCATTTTCTTGAAAAGCTGAAAAAAGATGTAGCAGAAAGACAGGAAAAAAAATCTAGCCAGCAGAAAATAGGTCTCCTGAACTGATATGCAATGCTGAAGTTTGAGTTATAGGGCAGAGAACACAGAGAAAATGTTCTAGGAGTATTTAATTAAAAAAGCATAGAAGTTGTCTATGAGCTTAAACAATGAATATAAGCAGTATGCAATAACCACTTAAATGTAAATGGAGACAAGCTTGAGCAACCAAATTGCCTCTAGAATTAAAATGACCCTTCTCCCTTCCTCATCCATAGATATGACCTACAGACTTTATCTGCTGGGTAACCCTCGTTTTCATTTCCCTTCCTGTGCCAGTTATGGTGATGTTCTCTGTAGCAGAATTGATTTTCCTGAAAGTTAAAGAAAAATTAAAAAAACCCATAACAGCACCAGTCACATAAATTCTTTAATATCATTAAGAATTCAGTAATATCCCAAGCTGACGGGGATATCATCTTGCAGCAAGATGAAGTGCTGCAGATCAATTACTGGCAGGTAGCCCAGCAGGTGAATCGGGAGCTCAGCTTCTATGGCTTAAAGCTCCAGGGCATCTGTAGGCTGCAGATTATTTTTTTGCAGGGGATTCAAGACCTTAGGCTTGGTGGCTTAGGCACAGCACAGACTAAAAGCAGCAGCTGCCTGAAGGTAGTAAGATGGACAAATCTGCAAATTGGAAATCAGGAGAATTGGGGACTTCTGTGTGAATGCCATTTTCCCATGCCTCTGCATGCTGTTTGTAAAACAAAAGCGCAATCTGTCCCCTGTGAAGCTTTCTGGATCCATTAGAATGTGCTGTGAGCCAGGAATGTGGTGCTCACAGAGCCTCTGAGGGTTCCAGGCACGGCTCCCAACTCAGAAGCTGACAGAGGGAGAATGCCTTTCCTAGAGAGTGCTCTGTGAGACAGTAACAACAGCGCAAAGGAAATGAAAGAGGCCACCCTGCTGCAGCTGAGGTCATGTTTATGTCTGTACAAGTCTGTCTGTCTGGCAGAGGTGTCTGTCCCCAAGCGCACTGGTCAGAAATGAGCAGCCTCACGGGCAGACCACCATTTGAGAAATGTGCTCTGCCTCCAGTCACAAGGGCACTGCCTGGCTCTGCTGGCAGGATTAGGGGATGCTCTCTCCCTACAGTTACCTGCCAGCCCATTCCAGGGCACAAGTCTTACTCTGCCTCTCGTCCCCACCCTGTTCTATCCAAAACCCAACAAGACAGTAACAAAGCATCAGTTAACGATCACCTTCCGAGACACACAGGGTCAAGAAGTTGTGGAGCACTTTGTGGATCATCCAAATCCAAGAACCCACCTTCCACCAGTTCCCTCAGCCAGGCAAAGGGAGAGCCTTTGTAAAGCAGGAGCACAGGTAAGGGATATTAACAATGCCAGTATCTTCTTCCAGCTTGCCCCTCAGTATTTGCTGCCCAGCGTTTTATCTTCCTTGGCAAGTCTGCCAATCTTATGGGCAAGGTCCCTGGTTTATTCTGCAGACACTTCCAAAGGTGTTGCTTGGACTGGAAGAATCCCTCAGCCTCCATCTCTACTGTGCTCCAGTCCTGACGAACGTTTTATATTGTGACTTTCTTAGATTATAATTTTAGGTTTGTGAACTGAAAGAGATCCATTGTGTGTGTTGTCTTCTTATCCATGGCTTTTAAAAATAGAGATGAGAAAGCAAAGATGGACAATACTTACACTAGGAAAAACAGCCTGAGAATCCAAAGTAACATATTTGCCTACGTTGTTATGCGAACATTTCAGAAGTGTTATCCTGCTGTTCTTTTAATGAGATTGTGCTGGGGAGAAAGGGAGCAGGATACAGGCATGGTGAATGTGTCTAGCAAATCTTTAAATGCCTGAGCGGTGATGATAATGCGAGCATGGGTTTATTGCTCTGCATTTTAGAAATACATTTTAAAAACTTCCAATTTTACTAGGCATTTATTTGCATACAGGCACTTCTGCCTCTACTTTCTCTAATTTTATTGCCACTGTTATAGAGATTTTGGAAATCGAATGCACTTCAGTATATTTCAAGGCTCTTCCTATGCTATTGGATGATATTTGATTTATGAAAAGAAGGCATTATTTGCCCTATCCTCTGTGTATCTGATGGAAAAATACAGTAAATTGAGATTAATATATCCATTCCTTGTGCATGTGGGTGGATATAGGGGAGATACAGTCTTCGTCTCACAGAAGTTTTTCCTCTTGCCTTATGTAAGGTTGAAGCACATTATTGGGTTTCTTTCATCTTTACTCCTCCAGTCTCATGCTGGGTGCTGATAATGGGATGGTAGGTTTATTTGCCATGGAGTCTTCCTTGAGATTGTTTCAATTGCACCTTAGTCCTTTGAACCTGTCTGTCATATCTGACTTCAAATTAAACAGAGAATGGGAAGGGAGGAGCTGGCCTCTTCTTCTCCACTGAACTGGCTACTGTCATTATACAGCTTCCTTTCAGACTCCCTGACAGTCCTAGCTTCTATTTTTCTGAAAACTTCTTTCCAGTCTGTATGTTTTCACTAATTGGAGGCATTATTCTTAGAAGCACCTCAACTCTAATTATTTCTGTAAGTTATATGTCCATTTTAACTTGAAAGTGGCACTTGAGGTCAAATCTTCTCCCACACCGCTTCCCCAGATGCCTACAGCCTGAGTAGAAAATATTGAGGTGGTCTCTATGGAAAAACCTTGGCATTCTGGGATTAAATTGGTGTATGAGAAGGGAGAGCTTTTGTTCTCCATCCTTGCCACCCTCCTCTGGGAGCAGCAATATTTGGTGATGAGCTGCAGCCTACAAGAAGTCTCTCTTCCCAATTTATTTTTGGTTACTGTACAATACTGGATATAATTTCATTACCCATTTTGCCTTAAGTCAAACTCTGATTACCTGACTTGAAATGTTATTGTGTGGTTTCTGAAAGAGTTATTTTAAAAATCATATTTAAGCATTGGAAATAGAGCTGAACAAGCTGCAAAGAGAATATTGTGTTGCTAAGAAGTTAAGAAGGGTGTTGATGGAAGATAATGTCTTATAGAAAACTGGATAGACTGAAAAATAACCCTGCTACATCTGGATACTGGTTTTGTCATGGCATTAGATAGCTATTGCAGGACTCTATGCTGTCTTTTCCACTGGGAAACAAGAGCTAAAAGAAGCAAATTTTTAGCTATTTTTGCATTTCATTAACAAATGCTCTTACTCGAAAATGCAGTTCTCTAGATCTTGGCAGTAGTGAGATGCCTGTAGGCAGGAGCATAAGTTTCCCCTCGAAGATTTGTGTGGATGGACATGGAACCTTTGAAACTCTGAGCATACCTGGCCATGTACTGTAGGATGAGAGTGCTGGTAGTGATGCTGCTCAAAAATACCCTCCGTGAGAACTATACAGTTTCAGGGCTGTGTATCAAATTGCAGCCTCCTGTTGTCAGACTTGCTGACTGTCTTCCACTTGAGCCCAGTACTCAAGAAAAAGTAATATCCAGCTTATTTTCTAACTCCTGTAGCTCCTTAGGCCTTGCAACAATATTATTCTCAACCCTGAGAATAATTTTAATCTACCCTTAAGATACTAGAGGCTGAAAGTAATCATGTAAACATTATTACACACCTTTCCTTCTTCCAATTACTTGCAAGGGATTCAGTTATTGCAAGCAGGGAGTGGGTGCTGGGGCGCTCATATCCCCTGGTGTGTGGCTGGGGCTGGTCCAGGGTCATATCCTGGCACTGCTGCTGGGGGGAACATGACATGTGAGGAGCATGCCTGTGGATGCTGCTCCTCTGCAGAGCTTTCTAATATTAGATTTGTGTTATTGATCTCTGCTCTCCCTGGAGCCAGGAAAAAGCCTCCTGCAAAGAGGCAATGAGAAAAGTAAGGCAAAACCTAAAGAACTGACTTATGTTTGCTGTTATAGAGTGCTGCAAAATGCTTGCTGTGCAGCTTAGATCATCTGCAGAAGTGATGAAAATCGCACTGGCATGGGTGTTTGCAACAGTTATGCCTTTGTTTTTCCTCTTAAAATGAACAAATTTGGATTACAGAGAAACACATGAGATTCTGAGGCATTGTGCTAACTGAATTTCTCCCCAAATGTGTACAGGTTTAATGGAATATATCCCTCAAGCGAAACTTGCATCATCCAGTGATGAAAAGGTCTATTAAAGTTTAAGTTTATACTACCATTCTAAAAGTAGAAGTATATGAAAGGCCACTGAAAGCAGGAATGGTGTTCACCTACAACTTTGTAATTAAATATTAAAAGTCACATTCTAGGCTTGAGTGACTGCAGCGCGTTCCTTTGTCGCCGCCAGCCCTACATCAGCACAGTGCCACATGACAGCATGCACAAGCAAGCGTGCAAGGGGATCACAGTGGAGACCAGCAAAATGCCAGCCTGAGCTGTGTAGTTCAGGGCTTCCAGCGTGGGGTCACAGTGTGAAGATGCAGAGGACACTATGGCTCACATTTCTGTCCAGGCTATTCAGTCCCTGCTGTTGCTGCTGCAGCAGTACTCATACTGCATAGTGCACATCAGAAATCTTGGTTGTTGTAGTGTTAAAATATCAGAAACCTCTTTAACTTTTGACTAACCTTGGCTGGTGTTAATTTGGCTTGCCTGGAGTCAACAGACAACAGTCTCTCTAAAGAGTTCAGGTGAATTCATAAGGGAATAACAATGCAATAAGGGAATTAACCTCTCTGTCACTGTGAAGAGGCTTCCTTGGACTTCGGATCATGGCATGGTATGCCTGGCTCTGGGCTCCTAACACTCGACTCAAAATGATACAGTGGCTTGGCATGATATGAACTCACCCTGTGGGTTCAGATTTGTTCCAGAAAAGTTGGATGTGCTAACTTTGTACTGAGAAGCTTTACACAAGACCAGGTTTCAGCTGTCCTCTGCAGCCAGTGCTCATGATTCCATAAAATTGGAATAAATCCATTGCTGTTTGTGGAGGTTATTCAACAGAAATATGACCATCTGCCTGTGCCTGCGCTCGATCGTCTTAGTACTGCTGAATTACCTGATAAGCACATCGATAAGCATGAGTGATCTCAGAGGTGTGAGCCTGAGATTAAAAACCATGTTGAAATAGTTAAATATTTCCCTTAACACTAGCTCAACTCCTATTATTTGAGATATTCACTTGAAAAAGACTGGGGGAGCATTAAAAACAAAAGGGAAAGAGTAAACCCAGCTTTTTTCTGTGTGATTATCTTTCATGTTTGTGAGAAAATGATCCTTTCTACCTTCCTCTCTCCTCCCTAACACACAGATGAATCATTAAGACTCTGCTAATAAGTCCATCTAGGTTGCCTGCACAATTTCCTATGAATTTAACAAAGGGATAAATTCAATCAAGCATCCATGGGCTTGCTGACCAATGTCTACTGCAAGCAAAAGGCAGCAACAATGTTCCGTCCAAAAGCAGCCATGGATTTTAATCCACTGTTGAAAGTGCAGTATTTTACAGTGCTATTTCATCTGTCCTCTGATGTGTCTCTAACAAAGGCACTTGTTACAGTCCTGCTGTGTGTTACCTACCTGTAATTGTTACAGAGCACTGAAATTTAGGATGCTACATTAAGCTTGATTCATTACTACTCTCCTTAGTTCACTCACAGCAGTCCTGTTTGTGTCAACAAAACTTCATGAGAAGCATTACCTGTTACCCTTAGGGGGACTGAGGGTTGTATTCCTTGTACCATGACCCTGTTTTTCTAAATAAGATTTTATCTACAGCTATTTCAGCTTTCTCTCAGTTCCTTTGTTCTGATATATGTTCAAAATTGTAATAAGAATTTTCCAGTAGCTTTTTCTGTTAGGGCTGTTACTAGGACAAAGATAAAATGTTCCTGAGAACATTTTTCTAATGAGTATTTCAAGTTTGCAATTCATTATGATGCGATTTACCCAATGCTAATGGAAGGAGAAGGAACACCGGATGACATGATGCTGCAAAGCTGAGCCTAACTTAGCAGAGCAAGCAAGAGACAGGCTCTGACAGAAACAGCTTTTGGCACATTCAGACGCCCCCATTAACTGAGACCTGCCCCTCTCATCTGCTCCACGATTTAGTGATGCTCTTCCAGCTGGTCCCAGTGCTGGGCTTTGGGCACTGGCTTGGCTCCAGCCCATGATGGTGCCAGCTCGGATGCTCCACGGTGTCAGACACCCATGTGACAGTGCTGCCCTTGCCACCAGCCCTGAGGGCTATCATAGCCATGGGCCAGCACTGGCCACCAGTCCCTCTGGCCATGCTGATATTCTGCTATCCCTCTGTGATTATTCCAGATGTGCTGTCCTGTCAGGCGTTGGCCCTTGGCCCACTCAAGGCTCACGCCAATGTCTGCATCGCGCTGTCTTCTGCGGCTCACCACACTGAGCTCTTGGCTCCTGTGAGAGCACAATACTCCTGTGTCACCTAAGATTGTGGAGAGGAGCTTACTGCAGCTAAGCTTTGCATCTTTTGGGACCCTGGGCCTAACTCTCTCCTTTTTGATTAAATACAGAACTGATGATACACACACACACACGCACACGCACACACACACACGTTATTACTGGCTGCTGTATTTTGACAAAACAGACCAGAAAACTGACTAAAAACCCCCAAAAAACAGAGACAAGTAAACATCTCCTTCCTACTCTCTCTGACACATTGCCACTTCACTGAATTTCCCTTCTTGCAGTTGCAGGGTCTCTTCTGCTTGACTGGATGAATGTGAGGCTCTCACAGATTCTGGGGCAGGGACACACACTGCATATGCCAGCCTTGGCAGACCTTGACTCAGGTGTACAGAGAGAGGCCAGGGCATGGGTGGCCACCTGGGTCCTCATGGGCGTGTTCCTGGCATCCACTGAAAGTCCTTCTAAACTCAGAAGCTTGTGATGTCCTGTTAGGCTGTCTGTGAGATTGGTCTGTCTGTTTGCCAAAAAGAGAAAGGACATGAAATGTGTTTGTGTAAAAAAATATAAGGGGGAGGAACAACTGAGAAAGAGCTTCAGAAACAAATCCTTTTTCTCGAGTGTGTTTAAGAAGCAGCTGGCTGCAAATGATAATTATCCTCTTTTTAGGAACAATAAATTAAAGCAGAGGGAGATGAAGGCAAAGACCTAGCTGATAATTTATAAAGGCTTGTAATCACTGTAATTAAAGATATATTAAAAACCTATAACTACAGTATGAAGCTGATTTAAAATGACAGTTACTTTCTTTCTAATGATGACTGGTATTTGACAAAGTTCAATTAACAATGTTTGTATTAAAGTGTATTTCAGTGTATGCTTGCTGCATGAACTTATCAGATTGGGTAATGACATCCTTTCCAAGAATATCTCCAGACCTTAAAAGGACACTGGGACTTCTGAGTTGGGAGAATACTGAGAAAAATCATATATAACATTGTAAATATCTGTGGGTGCAGGACTGTGCCCAGCAAAAGCAGATAAGGAAATACAAATTCTAGCTCTCCCTGTATGCCTGCAAAATTAAAGAGTTTCAGAGCAAGGGTGATTGTGTTCACTTCAAGAGGTCACTGCCTGTCACACTGCACATTCCCTTCAAAATGATATGACATAACAAAGCCTAGTTTCAGGTAGTGAGATTCCTAATTAATTGCAGAGTATAATATCAAACTAAAACTTACAGTTTTTTATAGCTAAGGGGCCCAAACTGGAGGTCTGGGAACCTGGAGCCCCCAAGAATAGCAGCAGTCCCTGGAAATGCAGTAGTGAGATTCCTTGCTGATGAAAACTAGTCTTAGATCTTCCAACAAATAGCGGCTGTTCAGTGGTTAACTATGTCTGAATGTAGATTTCTCCTGTTTCTGTGTGTGTGACTACTTACCTTCCTGCTCTCTGTGGAGATACCCAGGGAAGGTCTGTTAGTTTGTTAGTTTGCATTAGTTTGAAATGCAGGCCAGTTTAGTATTCTGAGAAAGCAAGCTAAGTAAGAATAATGTGGCACACTTCTGGAGGCCTCCCAGGAACTGGCAGAAAGAGAACTGAACCAGTATTTCAGATGTGAAAATGAAGACTATTTCTAATCATTAATGCCTGAATTCTGCTCAAATGCTTTGCTTAGCTGTTGTATCTAAACAGATTGTTGAAATGTTTGAACAGGAATAAGAGGAGAGCAGAGCTCAGGTAGGGCTTGAGTCTTGTTTCTGAAATTTTGGGCTTGATGGAAATTCTCTTAGGTCTGAGTGATTTAGAACACAAACATCCAAGCAAAATCTTTTTGCTGCGGCTTAGCCACGGCTAACAGCCAAACGCCCAACCAGCTGCTCGCTTCACCCCCTCCAGTGGGATAGGGGAAGAAAATAGTACTTGACTAGGGGAAAATTACTTTTAATTTATTGCCAATTAAATAGATTAGGGTAGGGATAAACAAAATTAAAAACATTAAACCAGCACCTTTCCTTCCCTGTTTTTCATGCTCAGCTTCACTGCTTCACTCCTGGTCTTTTACCCCCCAAGAAGTGCAGGGGAGCAGGAAATGGGGGTTTTCCATCTCTACATAAAAGCTCCTCTCCTGCTGCTCCTCGCTTTGCCTGGAAATGTCTGTGCCCAGCACATGGCAGCTCATGGCCATCTCTTACACCTTGCAGCCTCCCAGTGTCTTGATATCTATGCCCAATGTGGTGCCTTCGCAGTGAAAGAGCAATTTTGGTGCTTTATTGAATTGAGACCAAGGTCAGAAGTCAGTGCTGGTTTTGGTCTCTTTTCTCATGCTGGATAGTCACCCAGAAAATTAATGGAAACCCTTGGAGAATGAAAGGCTCACTGTGCATGGTGCATATGTGCATAAGAAGTGGTGCACGGTTAGGTAAGATCAGAAGTGCCACCATTGTCTTACTCCCCCACAGAGGAAAATAATTAGTAGTGAAACACATATGAAGATACCAGTGGATCTGAAAGAAATGTTAACATGAAAACTGAAAGAAATGTTAACATGAATGTAAGCAAGGCCACAAGGCAACAGTGAGTGTGCAGCGCAGTGAGCAAATGGGAACTTCGTGTGAGAAATGGGGCAAAGAGGAACTTTGTGGGTGCCTTATTTCAACCAGTCCGTGCGTGCCACCGCTGTGTCCTGGCATTTCTGAATAGCATTTTGCCAGAGAGTTCCACATTGCAAGTTCTAAGTATATTTACCCAAATTACATAATTATGCACCATTATACAAGTAAAATAACTGCATTAGTATTAGCAAAATTCTATATAAGTGCTCTCCTTCTAATGTAATTTCTATCAGAATAACCTAGACACCCACTGAAATACAGAAATAGGCACATTTGGGAATATTTTCCTCCATGCATCCATATGTTTCTATATTTAAATTACAGCTGATTATGTATATATACGTAGTTTCTTTATTGCTGTGAACAAACAGGAAGAGCTCTGTTAATTTTTCAGGGAAGTAAAACGAAAGAAGCTGTCAGACTGAAGTGCTTGTTACATTTTCATACAGATGAATAAAGAGAACATTAGTAAGCATCTGTCAAGATTTATATTTGATGTTTCTCATTTAAACTTGTAATTTTAAAGCATGAATAAAATATGAATGGTACAGGTAAGACTTAATGCTCTTTTCACTCTTTCAACCATTTTAGTGCAAATGTTGAAGGTACTGAGGGTGCAGATGACTCTGAAGATGCACAGCCCTCCTCTCTTTGGGGAGAAGTTTTAATAAAATCAGATAATAATAAAAGATAACTGCTTTCCTTCCCTTTCCTAAGACTTGTTTGTGAAACAAATTTGTGCTCTTGCTCTTCAGGAGTGGGACTCAAAGCCTGACCAAAGGGATCCATTGCAGTTCTGCAAAATGTAGGTTTTAAGAGCTGTGTTGAGTTTGCTACAGTTTCTCCTCTTTACGTCAGTGGACAGAGTTTTTCTGAAAATTGAAAGCAGAATCAAAGATGAGATTGGCTGGAGAGTCTGAGAGCAAGTGGGATAGTCAAAGGTAATGGGAATGCAGCACAGGACCAAGGCCATTTTCTTGCCTCCTTTTTTACCAGAAGATGCCGAAAAGAGGCTTGCCCAGTCTTTTTCTGTTTGGAAAGGAGAACTGACTCACTGTTAGAGGTTAAAGATGTCAAGAGAAGATGTTCTTGTCAAACCATTGAACACTACATACACTTTCTCTCCAGTTTCTAAGCGGTGCTAATCTCAGCTTTAAGAGTTTTTTATCAACTTGGTACAGACTTTAATATTGCACCCCAGAGGGCTGGCAAATGCCAAACACTTATTCAATAGAAAAAGAAAGCCCAAACAAAAAATCCCAGTAATAATGGCCTTAGCAATTATGGACCAGTAATTCTTTCTTAAGAAGTTACAAAAAAACCCACTTGAAACAATGAGAAATTTCATGCACTGCTCACATGTCACTCTTTAAACAAATATATTCCTATATAAAACAGGAAAGTGACAGCTCTTAAAGAAGGAAGACTTTCAAAAAGTTTGAGATGGAGACACATACCAGGCAAGCCACATAAAAGAGCAGTGCAGTCTTGCATACCTCTACCAGCCAGTTTCCTTTTAAACACAGAATTACTGGAAAAAGTTTGTGGGGAGTGCAGGATAGAGAGGGTGACACTGCCCTGCCGTCCTTCCTCTGTGTGCAAGGCCATACCCGTGGGCCAGTGCTTTTCCTCCTTTGCACATTGCTCCCAGAGAGTGAGGAGAGCAGACACCAGAGGTGCAAATCCATCAGCATTTCTGTGTGTGGAGAGATGAAGGCATCTCTGAGGAGTCATTCAAAGATTCTGAACAAGTGCTGAGCCAGCACCTTGATGTGGATACCTTCCCCTCTCCTTGATATTAACTGCAGAAACTGTCTGAGTTACCTTCAGTAAATGGGTCTGGAGAACTTCTCGTGTACCAGAAAAATCTAATAGATGATATCTTGACTCTTTCAGGAAAATACAGTGAACCTATCTATGGACTTATCTTTTTGTTTTAAACACTGTTTGTCCTGAATTTACTCTCACATATGTGATTAAAGTAATGTAAATAATGACACTTCTAATAGTGGATCGAAATAAGAGCAGAATAAACACTTCACAACCATTTATTATCTGCATAATCAAATCAAGGCTGTGAACAGAAAGTTGTCGAAAAAACTCCCTTTTTGGGATGTGCGGTTAGAAAGGAATGCAAAATTACCCCAAACCTAAGCAAAATTCTGTCTCCTGTTTAGAAGACAGCTAATTAAATCTTACTCTAAAACTCTTGCTTTTTCCTTAGCCAGTCTGATGACTTTGACTAAATACATTTCAAGTGTTTAAGGTTGTTGGGATAGAAACCAATGGAAAATTAAAGGTTAGGTTGTATTTGTTAACATCCATAACATGAGTTGTTCTGTTTGCTGCTGTCACCCCTGTACTCATGATGTAAACTCCTACCTATTTGTATCTATTATTGCAATAATGTGTGACAGAGGAAACCAGGTTCAATTGATCCATCTTGATTATAGAACATATACAAAGTGCCTCTCAAAAAAACCCCAAGAAAAACCAAACAAAAAAAACCAACCAAAACCAACCAACCAAAAAAAAAAAAAGATTGTTCTAAAAAAAAAAAAAAATCTATCAAATCTGATGAACTGCCCACATTTAAAATTATTCTGCTTGAAGGACTGCATTATAACAGCCAAATTTCAATTACCAGTATTTATTCATGTTGGTGCATGCAATCAAACCCTTGCCATGCTTTAATCCATTAGTGCATCTGAGCTCTCACAACTGAAGGACGCTTGCTTTAGTTTCTGTACCATCAAGACACGCCTCATAAGGGAGAGTGACTTGCCTAATCTGCATGAGGAGCGTCAAGATGCCTGGATGGAGCAGGTGGAGAGAAAAATAGCCAACCACACGAGCTTTTGCTTTGATCCAAAATCCGAGGAAGACATTGATTTTACTGGGCTCTGGAGCAGTGACTCAGACCTTGTTTCAGAAGGATTTCAGACGTGCCTTCCTGCATGCCTTGTTGAATTCATGAGCCAGAGCAGCTTTCTGGATCCATGCTTAAATTAATAAGGGAGGCAAGAGAGTGGAAGTGCTAAATAAAAACAGCCTTGCCATGCAGAACCACTCTCCAGGAAACCTGAGCAAAGGCAGCCCTGCTTCATGCAGGTTGTGGGTGGTTACCAGGGCACCAAAGAGATGCTGATTCACGTGGTCTTTCCAGGCTGTCATGTAATGCTGATGGAACAGAAGAGCTCATTTCAGTGTTTTCATGTAGAAGAAAACTTCCCTGATAGCACAAATGTAGTAGAATATACATAACAGGTCTATTTCTCAACATTTGTCTTGGGTTATAATTCCTGTCATTAGCATGATTACACTTGTTGTGTGTACAGAGATCAGCAGTGTTTGTTTTCTCACATATCTGAAACATCAGGATGATGCTTATATGCTGCATCCTAAATATCAAGTTACTTAAATCCAAAGTTCTTACATGGACTTGTCACTTTCTTGGTCTAATAAATACTTAATATTTTTACAAGATTGAAAAATCACAGTGCAAAATGTTAGATTTACCAGCACGGGTAGATGATATTTAAAGCAGAAACATTTATAAAAGCGGAACACATGTGAACCAGGAAGTAGCAGCTATTTCACTTTGAGTTTCCTTATTTTACAATACTTTCTAGTCCAGTCCCCTTCCTGAGCAATCCCTAGATTATCACCTCACAGCTTTGTGCAGCAGGTCATTTAACCTGCTTACAGCCATGAGAGATGAAAAGTGATTTTTTAAAGCTTGCTTTGAATTTAGTTTTCTTAAACTTTCAATTGTGCTCTCCTTATTCAGCCTTCGGCACTGAAGCTAAAAAGGAAGCTTCTGTTATCTCAGTTATTTGTTATTTTGGTCACTTCTATTAAGTCCCTATTTATGAACATAGTTTTCTGACTTGTTTTCATAACTTATGTTTTTTAGTCTTGGGATTGCTGCTGTCCTTCTTGGTCCTTTCTGATTTTTCACCAAGAGATGCACTTGCAATAGTTTCTTGTAGGGATTTTTATAATTCAGATTTGGGTGGAGATTTTTGACTTTTTTTTTCCTTGTAAAACACTTGTAAGAAAGAAAAGGAAGCCATAGGCTTGATCAAAAGTAATGACCAACATACTGTCCATTCATATTTTTCTTTTTAGTAACAAAACAGAAATATCTTGGGTGAAGAAACTTCTTTGGAACATGCAGTTCAAAATTTTTATTTTTTTTTTTTTTGCTCAAGTACCACTTGTGTTATAGTTCTCTCTTTTTAGGAAAGTCAGTAGCAGCCCTATATTTAGGATATTATGTGCTATTATAAGAATTCTTGGAGCTTTTTTATAAGACAGTCTAACAGTATTGTTTGTGTCAGGCTTTTGAGATTTTCAGCTGAAGAGAAGTGCTTGGGGTAGATAACGCTTTTTCCTCCACTTCTGCACATGAAAATTCATTTATACTTAGCTGAGATGCAGGCTGTTAAATTGCTGTTCCATTCTTTCACTGGTGCTCTGCTGGAAAGCCTTGGCATCTCCCCAAATTAATAACAGACAGTCCTTCAGCACCAGAGTGCCACTGCTGGACACTGGAAAAGGGTCTCCTAATTTAGAGGACATTATTTTTGCTAAAGGAGCTCCAGTTTCTCTCTGTGGGAAGTTCGCTTTGTTCCATCCCACTTCAACTTTTTGTCTCTTCTTCACCACTGTTAGTTGTAGGGTGTTTGGGTCTCACCCCCTAATGTCCCTCTACCTCCAGTCTTCAAACCCTTCACTTTTTCCTGCCCAGTGGCTGTAGGAGAACCTGCCTTAAAACGAGCCACTTTGTGCTGCACAGCCATGAAAGATCGACTGAGGGAGGGGCATGTCATATGAATATTGTCAAGGAAATCAGCAAATAGCTTAATATTTTTTTTATTTTTCTCATGAGCACTGAGTTAAAGCATGTACAAATAGTATTTGAATTCATGTTCAGCAGTAACAGATGGGTTTTAAGGGCTTGTTGTTTTAAATATATTTATTCTTAAACACATACTTGATCTCATTTGCTTTTAAAATGCTTCAAGGAAGACTTCTTGACAATGCCCTCTGGAGACAGGGGAGAGAGGGAATGAGGCTTTGGCAGCACCTCTGATATTTGGGTGGGCTAGGAGGAGTAATGTGGGACTGACAGGCTAAAGCTCTTCACCCTGCACCGAGACAGTGCTCAAACCTGCCATGTGTAGACTCAGCCCTCATGGTGCAGCTAACAGCCTTCATTCCTCTTCCTTGCATGCAATACTTCAAAGTGTTTATGGAGCTGATGTACAGCATTAACCTCATGGTTGGGTGAGACTTTGGCTCCCATCAAGACGTTTTTGCCAGTGTCAGTTTGGACTCAGGGTGGTGTTGAGTAGGGCATAAATCACACTGTGACACTGAGACAAAGTTTCTTCCTTTGTCTTGTGGCTGGAGATGAGAAGGCTAAAACCAGAGTTTTTCCAGCCTGTGTGGTTCAGCAGGCTTGTTTTTTTCACAGGTCTTTCAGAGGAGATGAATATTACAATGATGGGCATAAGGCACTGCCAAAGGGGAGAATCCTAAAAGCTCATGTCCCTCACTAGACCTTAATCCCCATAGCCTTTTCCTGTGCCATGGTTGTAGGAGATCTCACCTTGCAACCAGTGTTACTGATGAAAACACGATTCTGATTGACCAGGATGACCTTTTAGTATGTTTGACCTCGGGTGCTCAGAATTTTGGTGCTTTGGACAGGAATGGAACTACCTGAAATAGTTGAACTGAAATAATTTTCTCAGCGTATGAGCAAATTTCTTGATTTCTGGACTGTATTTACTTTTTCCCTTCAAATTGTACAGCTTAGGCTATCTCCTTTTCTTCACCTTTTTTGCATTCAGACAGCAACATTTCTTTTAATAATATTTTCCTAAAACTTCCAGCTTTTCAAAGGAAGTTGCTTCAAATAGCTTCAAGCAGCTTTGCCAAGACTTTTGCCAAGAAAAATGCTTTAAAAGTCCTTTGTAATGAGCCATATTCCCTTTCTTCTAACACATCAGTGGGTCTAGAGCATGAATTCTCTAGGGACCAGTGCTTTATAAATACCTTTGATAGATAAATTACAAACTGCTACACACTAGAGCAGGTTTTACTTGTGTTGTGCAGAGAAGGGCAAGAGAACTAACCAAAATAAGCCCAGGGTTGCTGGTGGAATGGAATATATCATGAAGACTTGGTTTGCCAACTATTGTCGCAGCTATTTTCTTTACCTAAGCACAGGGATAGAAATACAGTAATTACTGTTGGTAAATGCCATTTCATTCTGCTGACTACTGCACTTTCCAAGGAGTCTCATTACTATACAATCATTGCCAGTTTTGACAAATTGCATCTGATTAATGAAAACAATATTTCTAAATCAGCCATACCTCCTGAGGAGTCACCTCCTTAGTAGGGAAGAAATATGGAGGCAAATTTCAGTGGAGCTTTTCAGAACTATGGAGATCCCAGTTGTGCTGCCTGTGGTGTCAGTAATCATCAAATATCCCAAAAAGGGACACTGATTGAAACAAGTAGAATGGTTCAAAACAGATACAGGAAAGGCTGCTGTGAAAACAGGTGGTGAGCTTCTGGAGCTTGGCACCACTGGACATGAACGAGGATATGTCAGCAGGTTGAAAATGGGATTAAACACATTTATGTCCAACGAGTATATAAACAGAAACTGGCAGGAAGATGCAGTAATCTAGCAAAAGTAATGTATGAGAAAGTGTTGAGGCTTGCTGCTTCTATTAATAACCTCTTTCGCCGTCACCATTGAGACCAATATTGGGTGGGACAGTATGCTGGTCTAACTCAGCAACACATGATGTTCTCAAAAACTGGAAAACACACAACTGCTGCTTCTGCCATAGGTGCCAGCACAGAGAGCTTTGGTATGTCCCCCTGGAGTGGAAGGTGGAGGGAATGGGACAATCAGCGTCAGGACTTTTTAAAAAGTCTGAAAGTACACTTCTAAAAATGTAGGAGGTTACTCTGAAATTTAGTTGTTTACCTGTAATGCACTATTTTTACATGTATGTTTCTACAGCATATTTTTCCTTAAATTTTTGTTGTTGTTTTCATTTTGTCTATATCGTCATATGTTTATGGTGAGGAAACCCAGTGAGACAGTGTGAACTTAAGTGTCCAAATTTGCATGCGATACCTTTCAGTTGCCTTCATCTGTATTGGGATCTGTTTCTTTCTCTTCTCTTAGAAGTCTTTGGGGATCCAACAGTGGACAGAAGACACAAATATAACTGCAAGAAATCTTTTGTTTACAGCTCCCTTCCAGCTACTTAGACCTGCTCTCAGTGGGAGGTTTAATCTAGTTATCACTTTTTGCTGAGGAAAGCACATTTTTAGGATTTACTTTAATTTTAATGTAAGTTTACATCCTCTCCTTGCTGAATTGAAAGCACAGTCTTTGTTCCTTCCATGTCATTCATCACAGCCTTAACAGGGAGAGACTGAAGACAGGTTCCACTGGGAGACATCTGTGCAAACGTTACTGCTGCCTTTCTATCCATCAGGTTTTAATCTGGACCACTGCGTTTTTCATTTTTCCTTCATTCCTATGCTTCTCAGAGCCTGTGCAGAAAGCTCTGGTTTCCTTATTTATGCTCATCATAAACTGCCCAGAAGCTACTGTCATTGACTGAGAACCCATTGTGTGAGAGGAAGGAGACAGCTGCTGTCTCCAAAGCTGTTTTGGGGGTGGATTTGAAAGCACTCGTGCCTTCAAAACTCTAAGAATAAAAACAGTGTGTCATATGCAGCTGTCCAAGTCATAAAAAGCATTTCAGGGTAAGTTAGGGCTCCTCCCATAGAGGGGTTACTGAGGTGAAAATGCAGAACTCTCTTGTTATAGGAAAAGGGGTTAAGTCCAACTAACCACCTGAAGCCCATTTATAACATGTTTTCAGTATTTTATTTCTTTATCTAGCTTAATTTAATACTAATAATAGAGTTTAGAGGCAGAAGTGAAGAGTAAGGCTCATTGTGTTAGTTTCTCTGTGAGAAAACCAATAATCTGGAGAGACAGAACTTTCCTCAGAAATACCCAATTTTCTTGTGGCACTGTCTAAGCATTGAATTTAAAGGAATCCAAATTGAAAGCTGTATTCATAGGTTCTCGAACTATCAGAAACTTTGATGTCCACAATTTGCATTAATTTCAAAAAGAACTTCGACATCTTTCTGAAGAAAAAACAGAATGCTAGTTAGATTTCTAACTTGTCATCTGAACTCATAGACCAAATTCTCAGAAACTCCTGAAGTTACGTCTTCGATGCACAAAGCTGAGAGCTTTTACTCTCCTCTTGCTGACAGTGGCTTTATAATTCTGATTTATTCTGAGCTTTATTCTCTGTGCTTTTTAGTCTTTAATAGAATCTTATATTTTAATCGCAGCTGAAGTCTGCAGATTATGGTGCAACAATAAATTATTCGGATGGGCTACTTAGACTTCATTTTACTAAAATGATTCCATCTCTATCAAAGATTGACAGTTATTTCTGAACATTATTTAGCCTTTCACATCACAAATCAGGACTCCTGCCTATTGCCAGCTCCAGCTTCCAGTGCCAGATTCCCATCTGGCATTGTAACAGGAAGTATTTGAGTAGGACACACTCCCTTTTTTTTAGTATCAAATCCATAAGGCTCACAATGAAAAAACCAGCTTCTTTTATCTACTGAGCTCCAGCTTATGTATTCTGTAAATCATTTTAACTTTCTCAAATGTCAAGATGACTTTAACAGCCCTAATTGAATGGAAAACTGAGCTGAAACTCAGATGCTGAGTTGGAATTCTTGATGAGGTAAAAAACATCTTTCTTAATAGCCCCTCTATTAAGAAAAGAAAGTTAAGCACTGTGTTATGTAGACATTTCCATCATGTTCCTCCCTGAACAGCAATTAGTTCTGCTCCTGCCAGGCCATCCAGCTGGGGCTCTGGGGGATTACAGAGCTTGCCAGCAAGGTGTGAGGATCCACACCAGCCGCGAGCACCCTTGCTGACCTACCAAGCCCTTTTGGCAGATATAGGCTCTCATGACCTCTCAAATCTCTCGTGAGGAGCACAGTGTCCCCTGCATGACTCCCTCCTCTTTCCCCCCACACAAGGAGCTGTCTGTGCTGGCCAGGTGTACACTCAGGGTTTTTTGTGGTCTGACTGCGAGGTGCCTTGAATGAGACCTTCACGTGCCCTTGTCTGGGGGCTTGTTAGCAGCATGTGTCTCGTGCCCAGCCAGCTGCTGGCCCAAGGCAGTGCATCCTGGGGAGATCTGTGGGGTATGCTTCAGACTGTATGGGCAGGGATCTTGCATCGCCAGTCTAAGCTTAGTGTGCTAAGCCCCAAATCCCTCAGCCTTTGCTGTTATCGCATATACAACAATAAGCGAAGAAAGCAGGCAATCTCAAGAAGTATTAGAGGATCAGAAACTTCAAAGCTAATTTAAAAGAAATTGCCTAACAAATAAATAGACAATTCTCTAAGATGATTCCTCTGCGCCCTGTTTTTTATTAACCCATATTTTATTTTTCATGATTGAGAAAAGTCACTTAGTCTCATCAATGGCATTTTTTGGTTTGTTGTCACAAAATTATCTTCCAGAATACTTTCCTCTCTCTTTATGCTGAAGTGTTTTACCAGGCTTTTCTCCCTTTGAGGGAGTTTTTTTGGTAGTAATTTTCCTTAGGAAATGCATGAATGCGTACATATCATCTTCTGCTGTCAGAAATTCATCTGTCAGGTTTCACGAGTAAATGCAAAATGACATGAGGCTTTTAAAATGCATTGTATTAATGTATCTCCCCTTTCTTTTGGAATTGCTTCTAAAATTCAGTGTCAAAAGTTCTTCTCTGAGAAATCAAAGCAAGTAGTTTTAGTGTTGCTGTCAAGATTTGTCTCTGCTCCTAATATCTTAACGAGATATCAGGAGAAAAATTATCAAACCCAGCTGATTTTTCAGACAAGGTTTATGTGAATTACTAGAAAATTGTTGTTGCCCTGTCTCCATTTCCCATTCCTTCCCCTACCCAAACCAAAGAGAACACCTTTGTTTCAGAACTAACCCCTTTCTCTCCTTGCTTCTGTCTTACTGGAGAATTTCTCATTGCTTCCTGTAGGTGAGTAGGAAGATTTGGATTTCTACCACATTAGCTAAACTATTTAGTGCATCGTTGTTGTCCTATGGCAGAGGCAGCTCCTGTCACATCCATTTCATGGCTTCTTCTAAACTCAATACTTTGTGTGATGAGCGACATTGTCTCTGTGAACAAACAACTGATTTGATACATGTACAGGGTTAAATTTGAACATGAAGTGCATGGTATAAGTCTGATTACACACATTTGATACGTCATGTATTAAGAAGTACTGGTAAGAGCCAGAAACTGTGAATATTTGATATTAATGATATCGAGAGAACAATAGCCTTGAACAACATGAATTTCTGTGTATTTAGCAGTGGAAACAGAAATTGACAGAAAGATGGAATCCTAAGGGTTAAGCATTTAAATATATTTGTATACAAAGCACAGCTTATATACTTAAATAAGTGGTATAGAAGTAGGATTTGACAGAAAGTTGGAATAAAGAGCACGAAGGAGGAGTGGAAAGACAGATTCTATATGCAAAGGTGGCTTCCCAACTATTGCTGACTGCTGCTTCCATGAAGCATAAATGTATACATGCATGTGCATGTATAATGGATATAAGTGTGTAGTGCTTTCTACTGCCTATTCTTGGGCATTAAGAGGGCATGAATTAGCTCACTTGGAGGAATCCTGACTTGTTCTGAGCATATTAAATGTCTAATGTAATATAATTCATTAAAATGGACTGTACTGGCAACTCCGCCACTGCAAGCTCTACAGTAACTTCATTGTCTGGTTCTTGCCAAGGGAGAGCAGCATAGTTGTTTTGTCATATTGTATTCCATTCGTTCTGCAGCCTGACATAAACAAGCTCGTGTTCAGCATTATCCCAAGCAGACCACAGATTTGCCCTTTGTTTGACCATCTGTTATGTTTGCAGTTCCTAGAGAACAAATTCTAATTATAGGTTGTAAGTCTTTATGGATGTAGCCTTAAATGGCTGGAATAAGAGGCCTAACGCTATTAAAAGAGGTTTTCAGTTTTCTGATTTAAAGCTATTTCTGGTCTCTGACCTAAAACTGTGTCATTATTAAGGTCACTGGATGACTAAGTGCTGAGCCCCAGGACTTTGATAAGTGGTATGTTTTACCCAGTTTTGAAGAGGGATATTGAGGGTGCTGACCAGCAAAAGGGCAACCAAGGGCCAGATTCTTTTTCATATTCGGCCCCATTAATCTGTGGAGGAACATATGGATAAAAAGAGCAGGAAATTATATTAGAAGTTTCCAGAGAAATAAGATGTGTCATGGTAGACCCATTCTTTGCACAAACACAAGTTAAAGCCTTTGGAAATCATAATACCTCTTTCAGAGTAAAGGAAAACAAGTTAACATGGATGCTTTTCCTTACTATTTGAGAGCGTAGCCTTATTACCATCTAGAATTTGTACTAATTCACTATGAAAATTTCAATGGCCTTGTTCCACTGACCAGATGTTGGGAATTTTTTTCCTGCACTAACTGCAGTCTGGTTGTTGTGCCTCCTGTCAGTAGGGTCCTTGCAGCGCAAGCGAGTCCTTTCTAATGAAAGCTGCCCAAGGAGCACTGCCTCAGGGATGACTTCCACATCTCCAGAACTTCCACATCTGAGAACATCTCCAGAACTTGCATGAGCACAGCCAGCTTGCACTGCCCTGCCTTCTGCCTGTAGCTCCTATCTGGCACAGAAAATGATTTGGGAGCTGTTTAGACAATAAATATTCTTTGGTGAGTGAGCTGAGTCAGCTGTGCAGCTGATTGTAAAGCCCTCCTGTGCCCTCACTTTCTTGGCTCATGCTCGTTATTAGCGGTATCAACAAACCACCTTCCTCCCTCCTAATTCATCCCCTGGCAATAGGACTTAACGAGGACAAGGACTCCCTCAATCGTTCCTAACCCGAGGACACCACTGTAGAAATCAACTGGAATGTGAGACTGTCCTTGCCAAGTGGTCTCCTGGGGAAAGGTTAGGACTAATAGGTATGTTTCCATAATTTTTTAAAGCATCTATCAGGTTTAAGCATTTTTTGGCCATCAGGAGACGTGATGATAAATCTCTGCTGCCATGGTCAAGGCAGACAGTAGAAGTACTAGCCACAAACCAAACTCCCTGCTTCTTATGTGACAGAAAAGAAATGGTACCAGAGGAAAGATGATGCCATGAGAAAAGCAGACTTCTTGTTTCAACAAATTTTTGAAAATTTTCAGCATATGAAGGGACGGGTGTTTGATTTGTTTTTTGATGGTATGCTGCCTAAAAGTTGTGATTCTCTATTCTTTGATTGCTAGTGACTACAAATGATACCAACCTGCTGTGCGGCCATCCCAAAACTGCAGTCTTGGTGGTGACACTGGCTGCCCCCCTCGGCCAAGGGGAGACTGCACTGCTTTGAGGCTCAACTTGATTTTTCACAGGAGCGAAAGGAAGATTGATATATGAGGAATAAAATCCTGTGGAGGCTGATGATGGCAGTATGGAATTCAGCAGGTTCATTTTGGGTGAAAAGCAGCAAGAAAAGTTATTTCAGTGAGTGATGTTAAGCTGAGTTTGAGCTGCAAAGCACATTTGGGGGCTGGAGCTTTCCTAGAGTCTCACCACAGATGAGATGGGTGCATTGGGAGTCCAGGGGATTTGTCCTTTGCAGTCCATCTGTCCCTTACACTCTCTGACCCATAGGAGTGTCAACTTTGGCCACTGCTGGAGCTGCACACCGGACAATACAGGACCGTCACCTTGTACGGTGCTGATGAGAAACAGGTGCTTTTTATGCCTATACTATTATATTGTCATGCCTGCAAGATAAAAATTATTCTCTCTTGAGTTAAATACCATCTGCTGATGACTCCTGTTGAATGGCAAATGTCTGAGAAGTAGAAGGCGATTTTTTTTCTGGTGACTTTAACCTTCTTTAACAGGTATACATACCTATTTTATTTAACAGATTTACAGGATTGAAGCACAGAGAAGAGATTACAAATCAGAGCAATAGCTACATACCCTCAAATTTTAGTTTTATACACATCTGTCTGTCATCTTGTATGGGGAAATGCCGCCTGGCACTCATATTGGTAATATGTTGCTAAATCTTTCTGGTCACATTCAGATTTCAGAGCAGATTCCATCTCTCAAATAGATGACAAGGGGAAGAACAGGGAAACTACAAAAACGTTTGAAACCTGCTGAAGACCTTGGCAGAGAAAGACAGGAAAGAATATAAAACTGTTCAATGCATTTAATACTGACCTTAAATTTTTATAAGGCTAGTTATTCTGTTCTGATTTTTTTCTAATATCAAGAGGTAGTATTAAAAGTGTCACTCTTACAACACTAGAAAGGAATAAAAAAAAAAGGCCATAATATAAAATAATCTAAATATCTCTGAAAAGTAAGAAAAGCTGATTTAATTAAATATTTTAAAATGAATTTGCCATGATTTACAATATTATAGTGCAGGCAGTTCTCTTTAGTGGATTGCTGTTGCAGTTGAAAACTGCTGTTCCAGCATTGTGCATTTTTTTAAGAAAATGCCTCATTTTTTTGGTGATGCCTTATACTCTTTTTTATTTTTCTTCCTTTATGTAGTTTTTTCTAACACAAAATAAATGGAAAATGTCACACCTTTCCAACAGAGTACTTTGTCATAACAGAACTCTTCTGAGAATTACTTTGGAAAAGACGAGGACAGCAGTGAATTGATGATTTGGCAACACGCCTGGTCTCACAAAATATATAGTTTAGGTTAGAATCAGGGTTTCTAGAATATTTTATCATCCCATTCCATCTTGTCCCATCAGAAACTTCCTCACAAACAGTAACCTGAAATAATGTCAGCATACATTGTGTTATTGCTTTTTAGGTTTTTCCCACCTGTCATTAGGCAAACACAGTAGAAGCTATCTGAACAGGTGTGAAAACAAAATGTCTATGCTGTTGAGGGTCATTCTACTCCTTGAAACACATTTTGTTTCCTCTGTTGCATATTCTCCAGGTACATCTGATAAAGCTAAAACCATCATATGTCACAAAGCTGCACTCTAGCTAAATCTGGCCACTGATCGGTGATCTCAGCTGGCCTCAGCACTGGTTACAGTGGATTAATAAATTCACTGTGTGGCATTGAAAAAGACTTGTACAATGAATTACATTTTTTCTGGCACTGGAGCATCCACACAAATACTTTCAGGTTAGTCCTCAATGAAAAACAGGCTCCCTAGTCTCTTGGTTTGAAACGAAGACCAAGCAGTAAGGAGATGGACCAAGAGCAGTGGCAGAAGCACCATAAAGTGCTGGTGAGTATATGGGAAAGAAGTACCTTCTTGGGGGCATCTGAGTTGTGGATCTGTGCCTCTGTTAACCAGGCCTGGGGATTTCTGGTTTCTAACCTGTGCAAGGGCATTGTATCATGTTTGTTGGAAATGAAAGATGAAAAACAACTTTTTTCCCCTGACAAATATTAAGGTTCTGCCTCATTATACCTAGTGTTTCCAAATAACAGATGATGTAGAGAGGACTGGAACATGGTGTTTTGTTTGTCCTGGCGTTAATGAGCATTTGAAATGCTGATGTGTAGGCAAATCTATTTTTGTTTTAATATTTTGCATATATATTACTATATAATGCCTTGTGGGGGGAATAGGAATTTAACATCTAAATATATTAATATTCAACAAATAGTGGTGTGTACAAAATAGAAGAAGAAATTATTTTTTCCCCTTAAAACATAACAGCCGATATTAGTTTGGATTCATGCAAGCTATTACAATGATTGTACTAATTCATCTCTCTAATCTGGGGTTGATAGATGTTAATTTTTGTCTTCAGGAAATACACAGCTCTTTGCTTGTTTCCATTTAGGCCACCTCATCATAGTCTGAAACGCTGTACACTGGCAGAAAGGGGTTTGGTATCCCTCTCGGTTTGGCAGTGGGAGATTTCACAAGTGCCTTGAGCCGAATCAGCACAAACCCCAAGTGGAAATAAGATGCTTGTTTTTAACATGCTGTGGGCATCCGGAGGGACATGGTGTCCTTAGCTGCTCTGGAGTGCCATGGCCTGAAATCTCTGATCAAGCCTGTGTGTCCCTCTAGAAGAGTCGTGCTGGCATCACTTCATGACACTGATAATGGTGACCCAGCAATAACTGGATTGCATTCCACACACTCGTTTATGAAGACCAGAATACATGACCACAGAAGCTCCTTCTGCTCTCAAAATACATAAATTAATTAACTTACTGGTTTACTTAATTTGGTTTAGATAAATTATAGAAATATTCAGAAAGTGGGAGGGAAGGGGAGGGAGGTTTATGGTCAAGTGAGAATCAATAATTTATCAGCTGGTGTTCTGCTGGTTGCTTTTGCACTTGACTGATAGTGGTGTGAATATGACATCATTTCTGTTGGGCTTTGCCATCCACTGAAGTTAGCAGAAAGAGTTTCACTGAGCCTGAAGGGCACTTCTGTCCTCCTGAGAAGTCATACAAGGCTTTCATGAGGACAGCAGTGTTCAGCAATATTCAGAAGTTTTGCTGGCATGAGTTTAGGTGGAGTAGCCAGGCAGTGCATGCTCTCTCCAGCTCTGAGTGTAAATTGTGTACCCAGAATTACAAATAAGTATTGCAAGATCCTGCCACTGTATGCCATCTCTATATAAAGGGTGCCAAAACCCACAACTTTCATCTGGCTCTGTGACTATGACAAAGAGCAATGAATATATGAATAGATTGATTTCAGATAAATTATATGGATGAGTGTGTTTCACAGGTTACAAAATACTTTTTTAAAAGCATACAAGGTATGTTCTTAGCTTGTAAGTATTTAAAACAAAATACACACTGAGCTGTTGTGGAGCAGAAAGGCCTTGCAAAGTAGGGCCTTGGTACCCTTGTAAAATCCTTGCTCACTTCTGTTACTTTGGCTAACTGGAAAAACATTCTGGGAATGACTCAGCTAAACTAGAGGTGAAAAACAAGTTACATAATTGTAAACCAATTATTAGAACCAGTAAGTGCTCACACCGTGGTGCTCGTGGTTGGTTACAACTGATGCCTGCTCCTATTGTGGTCCATGGTGGTTGGTTAAGCACATTTGTTGTGCCTCACAAATATGTAAACTCATAACAAACTAACAGTTTAGGAGCCCTGGATTTTTGCAATAAAGTGTCTTCACCATACCATCGTGGAGTTGGTGTGTGCCTTAACCGCACTGAGCTCCTCCTGACTTTATTCTCTTTGCTTCTTCCTCATTCTCTCTTGTATGGGAGCAACAATTTATCATGCAGTCTGCTTATCTTCCTCATTAACGAGATTTCAGTTCAACCTGTTATGTTCCCACCACTGTATTTTTTTCTATAATAGTTCTTGATTCATGTAATCCCTTCCTAAAAAGATGAAATGCTGGGAATTGTAATTGGAATAACCTTTACTTATGAGGTTGTAATGTTTTTTTTCTCCTCTAAATTGATTTAAATCAACACAATTCAATTAATTTCTTTCTTGAGCCTCTGTCAGTTATACTAAACTAATATTCTAATATTGTAGTGGGGTCTATAATGTTGTTTATATAATGTTGTTTCCTGCCTTGGCACAGGGGTTACTGGACTTGCACCCTGTGCAAGATTAATCTCCCTTCTACTACAAAAGCCAGTCTGCTCCAGCTAGCTATTCTCATGCCCTAGATTTGTACTTTTCCCCTGTACTGCTACATGCAAATATAGTAGTACTCTCACTTCACTATTTGTAGACACCTCCAGTTTTCATTTGGAGTGTTTTGGTAAGCTGGAAACTGCTTTGATATTTACTTTAGCAGGTGGTTGGAATACAAGATTGTTCATTTAGAAGTACACTCTCTTTTAAAATCAAATTATTTAAGTGGAATGTGAAGTCAGACAAACCTTGAGATATACAAAATACAACAGCTTTAAGACAGGGGTTTGGTGACTGTACACAGACACTTCTTTCTTTTTTTCTTTTTTCATGAATGGATGCTTTTGTGACTCTTTTGTTCCCTTTGGAACTTCTTTTTACAAAACCCTAATTAAAATGAACAAGTCAAGGATGACTTCAGAATATTTATATTTTTTTCTGCTTATACCTTCTACTGGGATATAGCTCCTCTAGAGCAATGGAAGGTTATTGAAAGAGGAAAACAACTTTTCAAAAAGATTTTGATTAGTTTTTATTGTTTAAGTTATTTCCAGGTGATACTTTATACCAAATCTTTAAAAATCAATATTATTTTAATTTCTCTCCATCTCAGCCTACACAAGTCCCATCTGCATGAAAGCTTTTTTTACTGAGTGCAATAAAATGAATCAGATTCTGAGGGACTTTTCTCTTTTTTCTTACTCTCTTTTTGACTTCTTAACTTTTCAAGATTTCTTTCACTTTCAAAAAGTCTCAGAGGAAGAAGTAGAAAAATTAAAGCTGTGATTAATTGCTATTTTAACACCTTTGAAACTGGTACTCAAGTTTGAGAAAGTTTTCATGAGTTCAGAAAAACTGGGATAAAAAGAAAGAAATTAGAAAATGACAGGCATTTGGTGATAGAGAGAAAGAAAAGGGAAAGAATAAAGAGAAAACACTCCCCCAGCTTAATTTTTGGTTTTCAGCATCTAATAGTGAATGAAAATAAAACTGTGGAGTAAAACAAATTGAAAATATTTGTTTTGTTTTAAATACTATTAATGAAAACACCTTATGAACATCAAAATGAAGCTAAAGGCACCTAAAGTAGCCCTGATTTGGAAGTTTGCTTGGAATTCACACATTACTTGCAGACACGATTATGGCAAAATCCAGTCTGCCCTTTGCAAAACACCTAAGCAGCTGAAGCACTTATCCACTAGGGAGGACTGAACCTATGTCTTCATCCAGGTGCTCCCCGTGTGTCCTGAGAGAGGCACCTTTCCAAACTCTGCTGATATTTATAGCATCACACATCTGGAAATGCAGTAGTTGAGGGAGAGGTTCGGAAAAGCAGATGTGAGCAAACATAACTTAGACTTCGGTTAGGGCAGGCAAACAGCTAGAGCTAAAATACATGTGCATTTACATTAGACCAAAATTAAAAGGCAGGGAATAGTTCTGGCACCTCAGACAAAGCACAACTGACTTTAAGATGAGTATTTTCCATGTTTTCCCCTTTAAATTTGACATCACAGTTGTGGCAATAAGTCTGCCTGCCCAGTGTGGATTGAGAAACCAGACTGACCCAGTCTTCTGGCGAAGGACTCACTCCAAAGTCTAATAAAGCTGCGCTTGGGTGTCTGGCAGGGAAGAAGTGAGCAGTACCCACGTGGCAAAATGCTGCTGGTGGCTCAAGAAGTGACTGCAAGCTGGAAGGCACCCAACACAGTGCAACTTGGCTCCTCACTCCCTGGAAAAACTTCCCATGGGAAAAAAAAACCTATTTAAGATTCCAAACACAGGCATTGAATGGGTAGGAAAAAAACACATAGAGAACATCAGAGACTAGACATGAGACGCAAGAATGCCTCAAAATGGTGAAATGCCCTTGAGTATACAATGGATTTTGTGCCACTCCAAGTCTTTAAACTGGGACTACACTGTGTGGAGAGAAATATTCGGTGTGTGGGAGAAGTCAGCCAAGAGCTCCAGATTGAATTCATTGTGTCATGTGAAACTGAGCACTGGAACTGATGTTTTGGTTAACCATGAGTACAATTGCAGTTAATAAGGACTTAATTTCATTGCTTTGGCTTTGAGTTCTTTCCAAAATACTCACTGTATTTGATCAGCCAGAAGATACTCAGGGCAACAGCTCATTTGTATACAATATGGATATGGATATGGATAAATTGTTTCCTCCATGGTTTCTTCATGGTGGTCTGACACGGAGAAGAGCAGAGGCATGGCACTGCTGCTGATATTCTGAGCGATTAGATATGAAGAAGCCGCTAAAAGCCTCATGAGATCTTCCATATCCTGTGTATATTATCAAAACAACTCCGCAGAAGGTGTGAAACTTGGGATGTAAACAAGGAGAGCTAGTGGATCATTAGGACAGGATGGAGATCAGGACAGAGACACTTATAAGCTACTTGTTTTGTGATGGACTGTGAGGTGGTGAGAAAATCCGCCATCACTGAAAATATTTGAAACACTGGGAGTGAACCTTATTGGTTTCATGCGCTTTTTCCTATACTTGCTACAGAGAAAAGAAAAAAAATCCAGGTGCTTGGATCAGTCTGGATGTTTATTTGAATAAATTCCTAGCAGAGTGCAAAGCATTTCTGAGAAATGAGAAAAGGATAGAATGGCAATTCTGAAAACAAAATTGCAAGAAAAGGTAATATAAAAGTAATGCACAATTTGGTAATAGTGTGCTAAGTAAGTTATTAGAGTGCAAGAGTTGGGGAGAAACTAGATGTATTCTCAGGTCTGTTCAGTTTAAAAAGAAACATAAAGGTTCTGTAAAGAGTGTTAATGTGTTGCATATATTATCTTCTACCTGAAATGGGAATGCTAACGAGTTGCAAAGAAAGTTATTGTGAGACTAATTTATTTAAAAGAGCTCTTTGAAGCTTGTGCTGTGGGCTGATGTGGATCTTGATTTAGGATGAGCAACCAGGACAATTGCCTCCAAAGAGGAGCTTTGCAAGCTTAAAATGGGGAAGGGAGGAGCATGTGCATGGCTAAAGTCTGATGTCAGCTGTAGGCAAATTCATGGTATTGCATCAGTTCTAGGACAAAATACTGTGTGGTTTGTGGTGTTTTGTTTTGGGGTTTTTTTGGTGTGTTTGTTTGTTAGGTTTCTGGTTTTTTTTTTTAAATTGCTGCTTTTTGTTTGTAAGTATATAATTACAGTTGTTAAAAATAAGGAAAATTTCATGAATATTAAAACTTTCATCAGAAAAGACAGACCATGGAAGACCTGAAGCTGGTACATATCAAAGAGAGAATCAAAATGTAAAAATGAGCTGAGGCTAGTAATATAAAATTAATCACATGATGTTTGTTCACATAATAAAGCCTTTGGTTTAGAGGTGTTCAGGGCCCTGACACCTTGACCCAGGATAGCCAGTGGGAGAGCAGTGGACTTACTGTCACCAGGATTTTCGGGTAAAGGGTAAAAGTAAAGGCCTAGATGCTCTCCTGAAGAAAACATGGTGTCTGAATCCTTAGAGCTCTTCTAAACAAACATATGCCATGGTGGCTGTAGCAGGGGTAGGTAAAATGCCTCCACTTTGCCAGTCTTCACCTTGAGGGTTTTTCTTTTGTTCAGGTAGGTACCAAAGTTAAGTGAGTTGGGCTGTTGAGAAGTTTTCATTCGTGTAATTTCTGATCTTCCAGATGCAGCTCATAAATTGATGGTATTTTAGCTCTGCCGTCATCCTTGTGCCTGTGATAGTTGCACCAGATGGGAGCTTTTGCCAGCAATCCCATGCCAGAACCCTGACCAAACTCACTTTCCCAGGCTGCTCTATACCATGCGCACACATGAGGCTCTGCCTTGCATTGCCTTGCCTCTTATATTCATGTTCTTTTAAATAAAGGAGAATTATTCTCTTTCATTGGAATAAAAATGCAGTTTGTTTATATAAATGTTTACTTAATCCTGCTCTGCATTCCTTTAAGCCATAATATTAGATACTGTAATTGTTCCTTTTGTAACCAGCCTGACAAGCTGAAGAGAATTATGACTTTAGGCAGCCTAGGTAGAAGGCTCGGATAAATTTATCTTCATTGATGAAAATAAATTCCTTGAGACTACTTCACGGATCTTAGATTTAGCTGATCTTTTTTATGTCTTAATTTTTCTTTTTACTTTAAACTTTACTTAGAGTAGTATTCTAAATACAAAAAAATTGAAACAGGATTTATTCTCTGGCCATTCCCTGCACATTACAAGCCCTCTACAACTCAGAACACTCGGACCAGCACAAGAAAGTCGCTTCTTATGCATTGGTGGATCTCAGTTGAAGACTTTAATGCATTTCTTCAGGTCAGTTGTAATGAAAAGGAGGGCCCAGATTCCCCTGCCTGGCAGAGGATTTGGTGCCCTGTGCTGGCAGGAAGGGTCAGCTGAGGGGGGAGTGAAGGGCTCAGGTGGGCGGTGAGAGCTGATGTGAGAGGGCTGGATGGCCATCTCCAGTCTGCAAACTGAACGGGGCCAGGACCCAGCCTTTGCAGAGATCATTCACATCTATTCAGTTTAGAGGTACCATTGCTTTATCACACCACAGAACATTTCTTCACCAGCTTGACATTTCTTCCCTACTACCCCAGGTTCCCTTCCCTCTCACAGCCAGATTCACTTGGAAATTTGCTGTTCACAAAAAGCAGCTGAGGCTTTGCTACCACAACCTGATAGAAACCCAGGGAAAGGTCACTGTACATTTGGTGTTGTGGCAGCTTTACACTTTCTTTTCAATTTGGTATTTACCAATGACTGCAATGCTATTGGTAACTTTCTAAATCTTCTGCAGCCTATGCTGCAAAAGAAAATGAAATGAAAACCTAGAAAGAGATGCTGCACACCAAAGTAACTTCAGTGTCCCTGAGACAGTATATCTTGAAAACAAAAATGAGCTCTGCTTACTTCTGATATAGTCATCCATGCTGAGGTATTAAGTTACACTGATGGATACAAGTAAAATGGAAGCTTACAAAATGAGAATTCAAATATATAAACAGGTTTCTGTTGATGGCAGCCTAATAAAGGAGGTAATTCTCTAAACATATTGTTCCCATTTTGTTTCTAATTACAGTGAACTACAAGGTTTGTTCTGCTCTTTAAGTGCACTTTAATTACTCTCTCAATGTTGACTTTCTGCATTATGATTCCTTTAACACACCATAGGAAATAGACGTTTAATTAACCAGATGTCACTCAATAAATCTTGACTTCTACTCTGAATCAGAAAAGTCAATGTTAATGGGCATAAAAGCACCAGGATTTTAGAAATAATTTACTTTTTATGTTCCTTGAGCTCTTTGTTATACTAAGGAAAATGTCTGTAATGAAGGAAAATTAAACTGATGCTTGTAAGCATTTAATTTAATGAAAAATAGGTCCACAAAGTAAAAATATGATTCCAACATTATGTAAGCATTGATGTTTCATAACATGCAGGAAAGGCAACTGATAACAGTGACGTTAACAGTGTGGTATGACTGCAGCCAGATGTGTTGGCTCACTGTTGTACTTCACCTCATCTTGTGTATACTTATTTATTAATTCATAGAGCTACATGCAAAAAACATATTATACATTATTTCACTCTTTACTGTGAGTGTGGTGAGGCCCTGGAACAGGTTGCCCAGAGAAGCTGTGGATGTCCCACCCCTGGAAGTGTTCAAGGCCAGCCTGGATGGGGCTCTGAGGAACCTGATCTAGTGGGAGGTGTCCCTGCCCATGGCAGGAGGTTGGAATGAAGCGGCCTTTAAGGTCCCTCCCAACCCAAACCATGCTATGATTCCCTGAATATTTTTGGCTTTTAGGGATTGGTTTTTGTAAATAGCTACATAAGCTCACACTCCCTGATTATGCCATCGTGGTAGTGTAGAAATATTAGCTGCAATATTAATACACAGGATGTGTAGCAAGGCAGAGTGACACAGATTCCTAACATGTCAGCTGAGACCATTTCCTGGCTTTGGAAGAGGAGGGTAGAATTTTCCCTTCTTAGACTCTGCTGACCATCCCAACAGACCTATATAGAGATGTGGTTTGCACCACGCAGTATCCATCATGGTAATGGTGCACCTGTTAATCCTCCACTTGGAGGTTTTTAAATATTTCTGGCAGCCTTAAGGCCACATGAGCACAGCCAGGTTTTCAGGTTGGTGACAGCCTGAAACATTTAAGTGTTTCAACACCTGGATGATCTCTTCAGATGTATTACTCTGCTGTTTCTAGAAAAGTAAATGGGACTCTCGACAGTAACTTGCAGCAGTACCATCCCTTTCCTTGACCTCCTCTTCTTAGGGTCGGTGTCTTGCCAGAGACCTCAACTTTAGTCCCATTTCTTAAGTAATCTTGGTTTATATTATAGGAACCTCTCGACTACAGCTGCTTCATTTCCTTTCTCCATTCCCCCTACGTCGACAGCACTTCAGCCTTCCTTTGCAACGTCACTGAACACAGCCAGAGTCCCCTAAAAAAATACAACAGGGCACGTTCTCCCATTAATAATTGCAGTGCAAAACTCCTATTAAAATTGATGGGCACTTCATGGACACTGAAGTGCAAAAATAGCCCCCCTATTCTCATATGCTATTTTAGTCTCTTCATTTTTCCTAACCTATGTTTCCACTTCCATTGCACCTAATGAATGCTGTGGGAATGCAGTTCCTCCTCCCTGAGGTTAGTGGCATCAAAGCTGTCCCTCAGGCTCAGATTTATAGTGTGACTGCCCAGAGTCTCTTCAAAATGGAACCAGGCACATGTTCTGTAGCTCTTGTGAGACCATGTCTTAGTATTTTCCAAGAGGGATAACGTATGATAATAATACTGAATCTTTTTAGAAACCAACCCAAATGCAAAGGTAGTGTCATCAGGAAATATGCTATTCCTGAAAGGTATCTGTCAAGAACTAATTGCTTTTCCAGTCTTGGTATTTGTCTCTTTTGTAATGTCCAGCCTACTTTTTGGCAGAACAAGGACAGTTTTTAAAAGTTGGCTGCTCGGCTGAAAGTTATGTTTCTGCTAATCTGGTAAACAAACTGCTAGTTCTCTTCTTGCTCCTCCAGAACAAATTTTTCCATAAGTTCTCTATGCCCTGCTTGGAAATAGCAGCAGTCAGTATATTTTATAAATGGTATGATTCCATCCAACTAACATAAACAAAGAAAATTAGAAAAATAAAATCAATTTTGTATGTGAATCCTTAAAGCTAGGAAGTTTGATAAAGCTTCCAAAAACTAGTGAGAAAATATTGCATACATATCTCTTTCAAAATGTGAAGAAAATATTTCAGATGGGCATCCACAGCCTTAGTGCAGCCCATTGAAAAGACAAAACCCCGTCATTCAAAAAATCTTTAACAAAAGATTTTGCATAATTGAAGAGAACACATTACGAAAACCATGCCTCTGCATTTGTTAGCACGAAAGACATGAAATTTCTTGCGTGATCTCCCCTGCTCTGAGCTGTCCAAAGGCACCAGTGGCTGGAGTGAGGGCTCAGAGAGAGCTGCTCCCAGGAGAGCCTGCAGAGCCATGCTGCAGCACTGCGAGGCTGTGGCTGCTGGTACAAGGGGAGTTAATGCAGCCTGACGCTGGCTTTGCTCTCATGCTGGCTGCTGGTGAAACATCAGAGGGCTGAAAACAGGGAAAGGAATCCCAGGAGCACTGTCAGAGCTGTTTTCTGGCCTCATGTGGAAAGATGTCTTTGGCTATCTGATGGCCGGAACCGCAGCAGAGCTGTGGGCATGCACAGGGAGAGCCCGGCGTGAGCTCCTGCCTGCTCCTGGCTGCCTGTCCGAGCAGGGGAGGCACTGGGCTTGCTTGGCGCCATGGATCAACGTGAGGCAGGACTGAACTCCTGACTCCCTTCACAACAGCATAACCAGGTAGTGGGCATGAGCTTTCCTGGTGGGACTTTGAGACAACCCTGAGCACTTTACTGCAGCTCCCTGCATGCCTAAACCCGTGGGTAGTCTGGGTGCCCAAACTCGTGCTCTGCTGAGTGGGCATTGCCTCTGAAGTTTACATGAAACTTCTTCATTTTTGTTGTATAAAAACGAATTATTCCCAACTGATTAAAACTCCCTGTTAAACTCCAGATTTACAATACAATTTCTGGGCTGGAATTTCCTACCCAAATCTTGTTACTTACTTCCACCTGAGCCTAAGCTCTCCTAAAGGAAATCACTCTTCAGTTGCTTAATTGAGCTCTGAGTTTAGGAAGGCATTACCATTCAGAGAGCCTCCAGCGAATTGTCGTTTGTGCTAAATCGATCAGGTGACTCATCACCACCTTTTTAAGATAAAAATTCCCATAACTACAGTAATAGCTTCAACCTATAAAAGTGAATAGTATCAGGCAAAATAGCCTTTCAGTGATGAAATGGCATTTCTCAAAAGATGTTTTTTTGGGACCATACAGTGCCCTCTTTGTATATGTGTCCATCTTATGACTGTGCCTTTACTTGCCTCTTGAGAGCTGGACTTTTCATAGGGGTTCCCATGTGGCTGATTATGCTGTTATATAACTTAATAATATACTTCACATGTGCCATCTCAGAATATGTGAGGTGCCTTATAATTACTCTATAATGACTTACTCTCCTCACTGAAGTCTAGTGAGCCCATTGCGAAACAAGATTCTTAAAGCAGCTGAGCTTTTGCAGCATTTCTTTTACCCAGTGAATTTCCTATCTCCCAAGGGACCTCTAGTTTTCAAGAGTGTTCTGTCAGAGGAAAGAAAAGGAGATGGTCACCTATAAGGAACAAACAAAAGCCATTGATTCTGGAACAAACTGAAAAAATGAGATTTTGGGTTGTGTTTCTTTGGTAACAAGCAATCATCCAAGGCAGGTTTCTCAGTAGCATTTGTTTCCTTCTGAATATTCAGTTCGGCTCATTGGCTGGATGGAGATCTGAACTTACCTAACTTGTTAACAGCCACTCTGCTTATTTCATAAAATGGTTTATACATTTCAGCAAAAGTTAAATAAATCAGAACAAGTGAATTCAAAGAAGAAAACCATCTTTACTGAACTTGGAGACTGTGCTAAGGTTGTGACTGGTAAACAAGAATGCAAAGCCAGAAATTCATACATGCAGTGCTGTGTCAGGATCGTGTGGCAAGGTTTTGGTAACAAGGGGGCTACAGGGGTGGCTTCTGTGAGAAGCTGCCAGAACCTTCCCCCATATCTGACAGAGCCAATGCCAGCTGGCTCCGAGACCAGTTAAGGCAGACACCATCAGTGACAATGGTGGCACCTCTGGGGTGACATATTCAAGAAGTGGAGGGGTACGATACTGCCCAGCAGCTTGCAGCTGGAGAGAGGAATGAGGCGCTGTGAGAGGAACAGCCCTGCAGACACCAAGGTCAGTGAAGAAGGAGGGGAGGAGGTGTTCCAGGCACCAGAGCAGACATTCCCCTGCAGCCCATGGTGCAGCCCATGGTGAGGCAGCTGTGCCCCTGCGGCCCATGGAGGGCTATGCTGGAGTAGAGATCCCCCTGCAGCCCCTGGAGGAACACATGCCAGAGCAGGTGGACGCCTGAAGGAGGCTCTGACCTTGTGGGAAGCCTGCACTGGAGCAGGCTCCTGGTAGGGCTTGTGACCCCATGGAGAGAGGAGCCCACATTGTAGGAGATTTGCTGGCAGGGCTTGTGACCCTGTGCGGGACTTCCCTCCTGAAAGCCTGTTTGAGAGATATCTCTGAGCGAGGGAAGGCTCCAGGTGTCAGCTGGGGACAAAAACTTCAGGACAGTTTATCGTTTTCCTTCTGTTTTCCAAACTCCAAATCTCTGCTTTTGGTTTCTGTTTCAAAAGTTGTCTTTGACCTGCTTGCTATCTTCTGCAACATTGCAGTAGCCCTTACAGCAAGGGCAGGCACTCAAAACAAAGCCTTCTTAACATGACTTGAAGCTGACATGAGCTTGCCTGGACTCAGGAGGGATGACAGCCTGAGTACTGGGCTTGTCTTCCTCCAGGAGTAAGTCTTCCTCTGATAAGAAAAGCTGTCCAACATGGAGATTAATTAAATTAATTTTCTCTTTATTGTTGATTTTTCTGTTCTCTTTTTTCTTTTTTTTTTTTTTGGTGGGTTTTTGCCTTTCTCTGTCTTCAAAGAAACAGAGCCTCTCAAAAATGACACAAATAGCAGACGTTCCTGTGCATCTCAGCTGTTTCCCTTTATCCCCAAAGGAACCTTCTGTCCGTCTTTGATAACATCTAAAATGACAGTTTGGGACTTTAAGTCTTCTCTTATTTGGTTAGGGCTTTTTTAAAAAAAAAAAAAAGCCACCTCAGCATATGGCATATTTCATGGATGAGGATGTGGCTTCATGTGAAATACGTATGATATGTTGATTACTCCCTAGTACTTATTCATCAATCAGTTCTTTTCCAGCGGCCTCTCCTAATCATATCACTGAGACTGAATCTGAAAAACACTCTTTTGCTCCAATAGACAATAAATTAGTAGAAGATTTTCCCAACATATTTCTTTAAAATTGAACAAGAAAGTAACATTGTGTTGGGTTGCGCTTCTGTTTCTTAAAAGGAGGCGAGTGCTCTTGCATATTTGCAATAGCTTCCTGAGTTGTCTGGGCAGGTGCAGGAGATGGGGAATTTGCCAAGGAGCACAGAGTCATTCACCGTTTACACCAAGGCTGTCAGCAGTAGTGACACTGCACCCTTCTGTGCTCCTGAATGACCACGGCAGTTGTGTTCACATCCAGGTAATTATCAGTTGCCATTTCAGTCATGCTGAGTAGGAAGCTGCAGCTGTAATCAGTGGCAAATTTTTAATTAACAAGTTAAGTACTTCTTATCAACAGCTGTTTGAGAAATAAGCCAAGATTATTTAATGGGTCCCTTGAACCCCTGAAATATTACACTTCTGTTTTCTCTCTTATCGTGAATACTGCCCTCACATCTGTGCACTCACCTACAACCCCATATCTCTGTAAAATGTGTAAGGTCTTTTTATATATATGGGCATTAAGAGCAGGATCTATAAGTGTTTGATTTATATGAATCATCCCACAGATAATGTAATTACTGAACTCCTATTTATTAGCACGAAACCTAAAGAGCAGGTTGTCTTAAAAGAAATTTATGAAGACGAAGACTTTTGGGGAGAATAAATAAAGGAATCAGGTAGTGTTTTAGCGTAGAAGTATGTGATTTGTCACTGAGAAATTAATTTAGTTTAACTATATTGGTGATAATTGTATTTATTCAATCTAAAAATAATCAGAGAAGTATTTTGATAAGATAATTCTTAGATTATATTTTTCTCTTGCATACAACATATAATGTTGCATTGTCCTCATAGGAAGTTTAGATGAGCACACCTGGGTTAGAGGTGACAACATTGATGTAGGCCGCACTATGCCAGAGGGCATCAGGAATTAGAAAAAGGCATGTTGCATTTGGTACCAAAAATATGCCTTTACTTTTCAAATCTATTTCCTAGTGATCATTTTCATTAATAGTCTAACTCTGAAAATTTTCCAAATACATACCAACATTTTTATTTACTTGGAAAAAAAAAAGGCAAATACTTTGTTATACCCAGAATCTATGACTCCTTTTCTAATGGAAATCTGAGACCTTAATGTTATTGCATGGCTCATCTAGCTCTCTTCAAGAAAATTTGATGAGCAATTAAAATACACATTGTCCTTTTAACACTGAGATATTTAATATTTCAGATTCAGGGCAATGTCCCCTTTGCTCATCCAAGCACTGCTTTCTTCTTTAGTTGAAGACATACATTTATTTCCAATGGAAAGAAAACGTTCTGGAATGCTCTGTCTTGTCAGCGGAGCAAGAAAAAAAGACCTGATGAGACATCATCTTGTCTCTGATGTTAATTCATGACAGTCAGGAGGGAAAATTGTATCTGTGGTCTGCTGTGGCAGCTGGTAACACTCTGAGATACAACATTCAGAGGGACAGTGGTCACTGGGTGGGCCAAAGTCCCCCTGCTCTGCTCTCATTACACAGCATGGAAGATGTTTGCACCCAGGGGCTGAAATGGGACTTGAAAACGGTCTGAGCATTTCTAGATATTGATACGTGGGAGATAAAAACATGGTATGCCATTCTTCTAACCTGTATTTTAGTGTCCAGAAGTGCTCCTTGGCATCTTTGCAGAGTTAATTAGGGTACTTATTACACTAATTGTGGCCACTCTTTCTATATGAAAATGGTGACTAGACAAGCAACAAGGTGAACAGAACTGATTAAAAAGGATCAACAGTTATCCTTGCAGATGGCTTTGATTTGGTAAGATCCCCAGAGTCCTGTGTTCACCAGGTGCCCTGATGATCTGACCAGATGATCTGAACTTGCACATAGTCTTGTGCTTCTTCAGTCTTCCCAGTCTCCTCCTCTTCTCTTTCCTCTGAATGTCTCCAGTCTTCTCTCATCCATGCAGTTATGAATGTGAAACACCCTGTTGCCTCTCTGAAAACTCAATACTCCTTCCTAGTCATGGCATGGCCCTAACTTAACTCCAAACTCCAAGACAGCACGCTAGTAGATAATATCCGTTATTTTTATATCTGTGCCTTGAGGGCATTCTTTGTCTTGAGTAGAACATTTTTTTGATGATCTGGGTAGGAGTTTTTCTAATTGTGAACAAGTTTAGAAGAGTGCCATTCTCTCAATTCAGTAAATCAAATCAGCCTGTAGACAGTCACCTACTGCAGGGAAATATTGTTTGCATCTCCTGCTCATGCACCAATATCCCATTGTTTGACGTATTTCTGATTGCAGAACCTGGAAAATACTATAGGGTCAATTGTGTTCAACAGGTCATGCTTGTCAGTTTTCATCAGAATCACAATTAAGGGTGAGCAGCTGTTTCCAACTGAAATAAAAATACAGTGAAAACCTTGCCCTTTTATCATTTGAAGCCTATCTTGAGTTTTGGGAAGGTTCAGTCAACTTTTTCTCATCCATTTTAGTTTTGTTTTTCTGCATTCCCTCGTAACAGGCAAGAAATGCAAGTAAAAGTATTTAAACACTCTTCACATGGTATAAGAGAAGTACTTTTAGGCTGGACAAAAAAATATGAAAAAAAAGTAGGAAAAGGGAGCTTGTTCCTTGAAGACATAAACTGGGTTTTAGGCTAATGGAAGTAGAAACCCTCTGCTATTCAGTGGACACCACCCTAGGTTTTGGCTCCTTTTATATGGTTTTCACAGAATCTTAAAAAAGTTTTTGCCTCTGTTACTTTTTCCAGGGCTTCATTGTGCTTGCAAATGCAATTCAAGCACTGAGTTTCAGACCTGCACAGATTTTGTGCAGAGTCCCAGTGCACCCCAAGCTCCATGTGCCAGTGTGCATAGCCCCAGCTTGCACCAGTCCCTCCTTGCTTTAGCTCCCTGCTATTTTAGCTCTCTGTATGGTTTATAATTTCGTGCATTGCTTGCTTTACAGCAACCTAATTTTCTCCTAGGATAAATTTCATTTTCTTTATATTTATATTCTTTCTGATCTTCATTATATTACCATTTCAGAGCTGCGTGGTTTTGCTAACCTCTCCATCTCAGCACTCTCTATACATGGAATGTGTCTTCTAGATCATCAGAAAAATTGTTTAGGAGGCATTGGTAATATTTACAGAGGTGTCTGAGTGAGTAGGAAATTAAACTAACTTCTGATTTGTTTTAAACTCCTACATTTTCTTTCTCAAAGCCAGCTCTGCTCCTATTTGATTTGAAATACTATTATGCCCATAGGTTCAAAGGTGTCTCCTGGGATTTTCTTTGGTTTTCCTCCATAAGGAGAATCAAAATCTCTGTATTTAAGGGACTAATGCTGTCTTGAAATACTGTCAAAATAGACAGTATTTTTTCTGTATCTCATCACGCAGCTACTGACATTTTATCATGAAAATTATGTGTTATCCCTTTTTACAGTTTTTAATCTCTTCAAAACCATTTGTTCATCTCTTAGCCAATCCTGATGTAATCTCTTTGTAGATTTCATACACTTTTTCACATGCTTTGCAAAATCGAAATAACCTATCAACCTTATTCCTATTTCCCATTTATTTTCATAATTCCATCAAGCACAACAGTCAGATTTTTGGTGTGATTTACTCCTTATAAACTCGCTCAATTTTTTTTATCACAGATTACATTATCTTCAAAATAACTACCTGTGTATTAAACTTGTAATGCAGATCTTGATCGTAACTCCTGAATTTCTATGGCTGTTAACCTTGTGAATAAATAAAAAGTTTTCAGAGTGGAAAAACCAGCACTTCGCATGCATTTATGCACCAGACACTATTATTTTGGCAATATTTTGAGCCTGAAAAAATGATGATGAATTGCTCATTTTTCACGTTTGGTGATTTTAGAGATTTTACACAATATTTTTAAAAAGCTGCAGGGCAAAAAAAAAGCTAACGTTGAAGACATGCCAAGTAGGAAAACCAAATGAAAGGTTAATTTCCACAGGATGGGAACCTGCTCTCCCTTCAGTGTATAATGCTGCTGTACTGGGTCAGAGGAACAAAAAAGGTAGACTAATAAGAAATGGATAACTAGTACAGGATATTCCAGCCTGGGGAGGGAGAGGAAAGCGAGTTAGCGACTTTGGGTCTGCATCTGGTACCTGCCTTCCCTTGCCCTTGAAAAAGGGCAGACACCTTTGACAAGGGAAAGATGGGAGATAAAGCCTGAAGTGAACAGTTTTTAATGGCATATCCTATAGGGTTTTTTAATTTCCTCATCCCTCTTTCTTCATGTTCTTGTTTTTCTTTAGTAAGTGTTTCTAATATTCCACTTAAATGTCTACCACTTTTTCCATGGCAGAATAAACTCAGTGTTTTGGATCTTTAATAATAATTTTCAAATAAAATGCTGTGTGTTTGACATGAGAAGCACATTCCTCAAATGTCCCCTGATAAGTCAGTGCCAACTGGGGAACTCTTGGAGCAGTTTTTGGTGCAGAATGCAGGTGTTCTCTGGAGCAGAGCACATCTTTGACACTCTTTGTCAAAGGCAGGGTGCTAGAACCCAGTTAGGGGGCTTTAACTAGTACTGCTTGGGCAAAAAGTGTAATGGGTGTGAAATGTCACATAGCTCAGTTACAGGACTCATGTCTCAAGGCTGTTGAGGGGGTTTGCACAAGTGAGTAATAAATGTGGAGCTTTTAATTGGAATTGTGCAACTATACAGATCTGAAAAGCAATCCCCGTGAGCCAGGCATTCACTTGATCTGCAGCAAGGAAGAGAGGGCAAACATTTACATTGGTTCAGTTCACTCTCAGCGCAACAAAATCCATGAATTATGTTTTCCAGGTCACTTTCTAAATATACACAACTCCCCCTCTTATTCTCATGTGCATTCCCTGGAGGTTGTCTGTGAGCTACCCTCTCTAACACTTTATCCCTCTAGACTCCTAACCCAGATCCCATATCCTACTTCCTCTACTGCAGTGATCCTATACCTCTAATTCCCCACCTCAGCCTCCTAGATGCAGCCAGGGACTTGCTTTTATAAGGATTCTGTGGGTCTTCTGGGCTGCTGGTCACGCCCAGGCAAATGTGGCTTGGTACATATAGAATAAATCATATAGAATAAAGTAATATAGAATATATCCTTCAGTTTGAAGTCAATTGTATTTATCAGTACTTCTGGCATGACAGGTATACCACCTTTAGAATTTCATATAATTTATATTTACCCCATCTTTCTCTTACCTGTGGAGCTAAGCACTTCTGACCCCTTTTGAAAAGGATCCAAAATTGCTAATAAATCTCTGAGATTATTTGTCAGTGGGAGCAGAGGCATGTGCTAAATTACTGACAGTAGTCACAAGGATGAACTAAAAGGTGCATCTGGGTGTACCCCTTGGGTCAACCTGACTTTGGTTTTACTCTAGGCTTGAAGCACATCTGGGAATATTCTTAGTTTCTGCATTGCTCCTGTTCAAGTGGTTGGGACAAACAGAGAAATATTGAGTTCTCTCTTATTTTAAAATACGTTTTGCAATTTAAAGCTGCAATAGGGGATTTTCAGTAAGAGATCCTGTTTTGCTCTTGTTTCTTGAGTTTTAGCTTCACATCTATCCCCTGATTGTGGGATGAAGGGCAAAATGTTGTGACTACTGCTGATAGAACAGTAGTATCACCCAGGGGATATTGCCCAGGTGGCCGTGGCATGTGAGGCTCACTGTGGGCACCCTGTCTGACTCCTCACCCAGAGCCCAGAGCAGACATTGCATTCTGTGCTGAGGCTGGGCAGCTGCCATGCTCAGTCCCCAGCACAGCTCTCTCCTCCCCAGTCATGTTACAGGTGTGGATTGGATGTACTCTGAGAGCATTGGAACCAGGCGGTGGGACGTCTATTTCTACAAGGTGGGGACAGAATTTGTGTGCAGGGTGAGGATGGGCCTTGAATAAAATGTACTAGTCCAGGATAAAGCAGGTAATATTATCAATAAAAACTGCAAGGACTGTGAGGAGCCAAAAGGCTGTGCAAAGTCAGAAGTCCAAGCCTTTAAGTGGGAGACCATCAGTAAAAACTGACTCCAGCATTGAAAAAAGGGAGAAATGGTTCCCTGTTTAGCATCACCAGAATAAAATCAAAGAACAGGAAAATGTATTTCTGCACCAAACCTGGGGCTACATGACTTCTGTGACTGGAAAGGTAAATGTTAAAACCCCTGCCCTGTCCAAACAAAAAAATATCTCTCATTAGAACTTGCCCACCTATTTCACTGTGCTTGTAGCTTAAGTAAAATTTAAAATATAGCATAAATTACATTTTTTGATTCTTTTTTAGCTGTTCTTCTTAAAACCATCCATTCTAGAAACATTTCCTACAATATTTCCATTTTGCATGAGCATCTTTAAACTTTTTGTGTTTCTATGCAAAGTTATACAACTGGATTTTGGAAGAGCCGTTCACAGCTGTGGTTTGGTGTTGGAGATTCCTTTTCTTCAGTTAACTTTGTTGGATCACGGAACCTGGCCAGGAGAGAGGTCAGCTTATCTGCATGTGCATCAGTGGAGATGACAGATGACTCAGGTGAATCACCACAGCAAGATCTGCAAGGTCTGTGAGGGCTGTGAGCAGCAAGGGGGAGAGGCTGCTGGCACAAGGGACCTGCCTGAGCCGATTTACAGCTCCTCTCCCTGCTATGAGAGGCCCACCACCAAAAGGAGATGGTCTTGTCAGCACAGCAGCTACAGGAATGAGTGCCTGGTTTGGGAAGGTGTGCACTGGTGGGGCTGTGGCCAGTACATATGTTTCTTTGTATTTTAAGAGCGGGGAGGAGGGCAGTGTTTGTGAGTCTCACCATCCCTGGTGTCTGCTTGACACTCCAAACTGCTGGGTTGGGAATCAGAATAAATGATGACAATTGCATAAGCAGAACAAGGGGAACTATTAGTGTACAAAACAAAAGCTCTTCTTCTCAATGTTCAGACATTTTTAGTTTCACTGTCCCAGAAATGTCAGTGAATTAAAGGAACGACTTCAGCCGTAGCTCAGCTCCATTGTCATTTACATGTCAGGTTCTCACACTTTGCTAACTGAAGGCGAAGGAAGTGGGTGTGAAGCAGATTCTGGGAAAAAGCTTTCAGAAAATGGGTGCCTAAAAAGTTAGGCCCCCAGCTCTGCAGAAGTTGCTGGATGTTCAGAACTTGGAAAAATCCGGTCACTCATGCACATCCCAATGGAGGCATGAGGGACCTTTCAAAAAGAAGTAATCTTGTTTTCCAAGACCAATCCATCCAGTATCACTTTCAGGTACACCACAATTGATGGTGCCCAGTTCTGCTGATTCTCCACAAAAACAAAGACAGAAATTGCTCAGTATCTCAGTGGCTGATTTTTTATCCAAAGACCAGAATACTTTCCCTTGGCTTGAGAGCTAGTGAGAACCAACACTACCTTTTTGCCAGCTGTCCAGTCCATCTGCACTAAGGGAGAACGAGTAATCTTAGAGGAGAGATCAACCTTTAGGAAAGCTGGAAAATTGAGTTACTTCTGTCTGAGGCATTGTTACTTCAAGTCAGATCAAAGGCACGTTGAGAGGAGTCAATAAATAGATGCTGCAAAGCTGAAGCCAGCATTTAATTACTTCTGAGCTTTGTTCCAGGCTCTTCCAGTTCAACACTTTTTGTGGGAGTTATATTAATTTTAAAATAAGATTACAAATATGGGAATTGAAAAGTGAGAAGAAGCTTATGCTTATTTCTGAGCTGGTTGCCTCACCAAGGGTTGTTTCTGTAAGCACAGAAGTTGCATTGCTCCTGATTTATTTGGCTGAAGTGGAAAGTTTCTCTGCAATTTTAATGGCTTGCAAAACTTGTGATTAAGATTTAATGGATGGTTAGTAAAACATATTTTTGGCCTTGTAGTATGATTTCATGCTATGATGACTACATTGACTGGCGAGTTACAAACCTGCTCCAATTCTCCTCTACCAATAGGTTTCTAATTTACGCAAGTATGGCTGAAATATTGAAAATCTCCTCCTTTATCAAAGAGATGCAGGACCTGTAATTATTCTTCCTGTTTTCTCCTTTCCCCTTGCCCCCCCTCATTCCCAGAAAGGGATTTTGTGCTCAATCTCTCTGCAACCTGCAAACCTCCCTCCAGTTCCCGAGCACTGCACTCCCCCTGTACGCGGGTGATTTATTAGAGCGCTGAGTCCACAGAATTGCTCACGCAGAGCACTAACGCCATCATTCATTTTTTATTTAAAATGCTTTACAGGCTGTTTATGGCAGGATGACAGCCGGGCACTGCTGCTTACAAGAGCTCAGGGATCAGCCTGATCCAGCTCCCACAGTGACTGACGAACCGCAATGGTCTTGGTGGAGGGAGTCCCTTTGCTTCCCAGGGGCCAGGTGTGGACTAGGACCCCCAGTTCATAGATGAGAAGAGTGAGCAGCTCAGACTGCCAGACCCTGGAGCAAGGGAGAGAGGGAGCTTGGCATTACCAGAGAGAGAGATTTAACTTCTCTGTGGCCCTGAATAGCAGAGCTGCTTCAGGCAGCCCTGAGCAGTGGGACTGAACTGCTCTATGAAGCTTTGAACATTGACACCATGACAAGCTTCCAGAAAACAGCTGTAAAATTTCTTTATCATGGTGCATTCTGATCAGGGGATGCAGGAATGGCTTTGTGAAGTGGTGAACTGGATGCTTCATTGACTCCATTTGTCCTGTGTACTTTTAGGCTGCTGAAGTGGGGAAATACTATTTAGAGGGCAGTAGCATGACCTGAGCCTGAAAGCGTGCTGCCCTGAGAGACAGTAACACTGAGTCCTCATCCCAGCCACATTACTAAAGGGCTGACAGCGTTTGTGCTGCAGAAAGAAACACTGAGGCTTCAAATAGAAATGTACAGTGTGCTGTGATTGTGGGGATACAACTGGGGGAGAATCACAGCACAGAGGACTTCAAAAACATGTCCTAAATCGCAGCTAGGTGGGAGAGGAGGCAAGGAAGGAAGAACAACAATGTGCCGCTGGTGTAAGCCCATGATTCACACGTGTCTTTAGTGCTCTGTGCTGTTGTGATCCTCTGGCTCAGCAGAGGTGCAGTGGGGGCTGGAAGGGGTCGACAGGAAGGTGATCAACACAATTTCGGTGTGACAAGCACCTGACTGAGCCAGGACTTGTCAACCTGGAGCACGGACTGCTGAAGGGTAATTATGACAGAGGACTGTAAAAATGCAAGATTGGTGGAGGATAAGTGGGTAGGGATGGTCTGGCTGTTTTCTGTCCCTATGAGAAGGCATCAAATGAAGCTAGTAGGAGCTAGGAACAAGCCATACCAATCAGTTGGTTCTGTGTTAATCAAGCAGTAGAGGAAATATAAGGAATTTGCACTCAAAGGGAGAGAAGATCACAGAAGAGATACACCAGGCACAGTTGGTCTGGAACTCCTCAAACTTCAAGCAGTTGGAGGTTGGGCATGGCTGAGTTTATGTCTTGCACATGTATATTTTTTTTCAGTACTCTTGTATTCCAGACATTTGCTTTTACCCATGTGTTAGATAGAAGACACTGAACCTGGTGGGCTTTTTATGACTAAATTAAAGCTGTTCCTAGAGTCCATGTTTATGAGAGAATCTTAATACTCAACAGAAATCTGATCCACAGTCACAGGAGTTAAATTGCAGGGACTGTCACCACGCATTCAGCTGAAGCTTGTGTATCCCCATCAGGATGGGCTGAAGCAGCACTGGTTGCTGGATATACATGCAAGATTACTGAGTGGAAGCATCATTTCTATGCTGTGTGTCACATATACTTCACTGTATGTGACAATGACTGTTATTTGCTACCAGTCCTGTTTCTAACTTGACATTTTGAGTTCAGTAAAGATGATGAAGAAAAAAAGCCCTTTGGCTATTGTTACTTTTTAATGTTAAGAATGTGCAGCTGTTGCATGGGATGTGTTTTGTCAAGTTCATAACAGTTAATAGAAAGCTAAAATAAACAATGTCTGTGGTCCAATATTTTTGAGCCAATGCTCAAACTCATTCACCATTGTAAACAAGAGACATAAGAACAACAGGAATCTTGAACTTTGTTTTTCTACCCTGCTTTATGCAAAAGACCAGCACTTTTTGGCTTCTAGTGTATATTCTGGCTTTGCACTATAGTGCATGCAAGCAGAGCTGTCAACTTTACAATTAAATGAATATGGATTGGGGAATGTTTGGTGCCATTACTCAATAGGACCATTTTGCTGGGTGTTCAGGATTGTAAAAAACTTCCAGTGAATCAACACTCCATCACGCTGTTATCCATCTTTGTCACTCTACATCCTGGCAGAGGTAGCATTAGCTCTGCATTTAAATTACTGTGCACAGCTATGAGTTGTGTAAAAAAAAAAAATGGAAGGGTAAAAATCCTGCTGTTCTACTTATCAACCAAACAGAGCTGATATAGGGCTATGCATTCCTAATCTCTTGTTTTGACAGCCAGTGGTTTCATATTTTAATTTGTAAGGCTTCAGTGGGAGTTACTTGATTTGTAAAGAAAAAAAATCACAGCTCCAGTAAAAGTTTCTCAAAAGATCTTAATTTGTATTAACCTAATGGTTTTCTGTTCAAGAAATTTGGCACTGTCCTGGGTGTCTCAGATTCAAGTATCTTCTTCTTTTAAGGCATATTAGTTTTTAGCTGCCTGTCAATTTAGAGATGAAAACTATTGGTATTTGAAAAGAAACTGAGGTTTTGGAAGAATTGTAAGCATATGAATAAATGGTACTGAAACCTGAGTTTCCTGTATGAGTGATCTTGCGGTCCTCTGCATTTGGGTCTAGTGCAGTCACATTTACTCATTGGCACCGAGGAGTAGTGGCAATGATCTCACACCTCCTGTGGTGCAAAACGTGTTGGTCATCACTCTCCTGTGGCCATCTTGGTCACTACAGCAAGTCTGAGTGACAGATCTCAGCTGCAACACTGGTTGCAATATTTTGAGGGTGACTATAAAAAGCAGAGCAGGATTGTGACTGTAGTTCTTCAAATGCTTAAGTCACGAAAGGCAGTATTATTTCCAAGTCTAAAAGATCAGTGGGAGCACTAATATCCCTCAGACTCTTTTCTTTGCCCCCTGTCATCAAATGTCTGTGTTTTTCTCTCAGTCCCACCTGCCAATGAGCTCCCATTCACTCTGTGTTTCTGAGGCATCAATCCAGTGTTTCCCAGCCTGCCTACCAAGTGTGTACGTTCTATTCCTACTGATTTGCAAAACCCTTCTGATGATGGCAGCCCAAGCCAAGAAGCCATGCACACACCCCTTTCTTAATGGTGCCGGCCAGAGAGTGACAAACCCATTCCCTCTCTGGTGTCTGAGTGGCAAATTCATCAATGGGAAAGAGGAATGAAGTGACTAATGGGATTGAGGTGAAACTGCTATGTAGGAGATGTTGCCTTTCTGGAGATATTTCCTAGGAATCAAGGGCTTGGATTTCCTACTATTGGTGGAGACATAGAGTTCTTACACCAGAAAAAGACAGAAAAAATGTAAAATGCTGCCAAGAAGCCTGAGAGATCTTGCAGAGGCATTTCAACCCACACCCTGCATAATGGGAGGGGTGCATAAAGTCTGAACCCTTAGAGGAAAGTCTCTCCCCTCTGCAAACCTACCATTGTAACAGTGCTGATCAATCATGGTTCTCTTCAGCCTGGTGTCAGAAAGCAGCCACACAGAAGTTTGCTTCCTTGCTCCAAGGAGACAAGGAGGAAGGTTAGGAAGAAAGTATATATCTTTACTAGTGTTTTCCTTTCCTTTACAAAGGAAAATTCAGTGTTGCAGATTGTAGTTATTAGAAAGAAATGTTTCCCTGAACCTCCCTTCTCCATATTCTGCTATCATACAGTGTTACGGGACGACAGAAATGGCCCTAGGGTAACTCCTTGCTTTTCCTTGTCTTTTGGTGTGTACCTGCTCTTTGCTCTACTCAAATTGACTAATCATGCAAATAATCTTGTGGCCTTTTGAAAATGGAAACAAAGTAAAGATTAAAAAGGTTAAAATCTGCATCCACACAAATATCACCTGCACCTCAGGGAATGGAGCTCCTCAAGCATCACAGCAGTAACTCAAGCCAAATTAGGAAATTGTGGCTGCTGCTTCCTGTGTCAAATGAGGCTCTGCTCCTCCCATGGGCTTCCCTGGCCACTCTCTAGGATATCTTCATCTTGGAGAATCAGTCCCACAGTGATGATCAGGACACAGCATGAAAGAAGTAAACATTTTTTACCTTCCCTTCTCTCTAATCTGTCTCCATAAAGATGCTACGGGACTTAGGGGATTGATCATGGAAGTGGGTCTCCTGGTTTTGAGCCACAGATGGAATTATCCATGGCTGAGTGACCTACAACTAAACCACTGCACTCAGCATGAATGGTTGTCTCCAGACTGCATAACTGTAGCAGTGCCTTAGTTATGTTGCTTAAAATTCTGGTTTCATCATAAAACCCTGTTTTCATGTGCTAGTAGCTCTGGAAAATTTTCTTCCAGGCTGAAACTCCCCGCACCATATCTGTGGACTTTAAGCTGAATAGTCTCAGCAAATTGTGTCATTTTTTTACTAATAATAAGCCAGGGGAATAAAGAAAAAGTACTATTATTAGTAAGAGTTACTGAAGCTGGTAGATTCACTTGGCATGCTTCATTTAAAATAAAGTTAACTAATTCACTAAGCTCATTTATGAAAGCAAGTGGCTGAATTACCACAGACTCTAGTGCACAAAATTGTGTCTGCAGGAACAGCCTCTGTGCAGTTGTGGCCATCTCCTGTGGTAAGGGAGCAGATGCTGTGCAAGCTGAGCAGCCAGTCAGGATACAGCTTCTTCAGCTGCCCCTGGGAATCTGTGCTTGGTCACCTCTGCCCAGACAAAGGCAATGGGAGACTCCATAGGAATTTCAGACTGTCTGGTAGAAAGGCTCATTTTGAGCATGGATTTGCAGAGGAGTGTTGGAAACTCGAGCAGCTTTGATTCTGGCAGCTAAAAACATCAAAGATGGTGCCAAGGTTGACCCAAGATGAGTCCTGAACCTGGGAGCAGTCCACAAGGTCTCAATCTAAGCAAATATATGGTTGAAATGGTTACAAAATCACAGTGCACAAGATATCCTGCACACTAAAATAGGCAGGGAAAAAGCTGGGATGATTAAAGCTGCAGTCATTGCAGAGCTTGTGCTTAATAGAAGGAATCAATGTTACCCAGTCAAGAAAATGAATATTTGACTGCAGACTTTCCTTCCTTCTAGACCTTTTATCTGGTATGTTAATGGATATTATCTAAATTCCAGATAGAGTCCACTACCTCCTAGCTTCTTGAAAAGGGTGCCTCCAACACACTTTAAAAGAATAATCTCTAATTGTATGAGTCCATGAGTCCCTGGGTTGTTTCTTCTTTCCCAGAAGAAAGAGCACATCACACAGCTATTCCTGGAAAATGTTTGCCTCTCTTTTCTTTTTTAAGAACTGTCCACCCTGCTGATCAGATTTGCTGCAATTGAGTCAAAAAAGATCCAAGCTACCATGACATTTTTCCGCTCTTATTTAAACAGGCTGCTCCTATAGGGCTGCCCCTTTGTCCCTCCATTGCCTTTTTGGCCTTTGCAAAGGACTTCTGCCAAAATCCTCCCAGGAAAAGGATGCACTTCATAACATAAAGAAGAATTTTGGTCTCCACTTTGTCAGTTCTACTGTGAGCCAGGCCTGAGGTACGCCCCGGTGCCTGTCAGGCAGATGTGCCACAGGCAAATGTCATTTATTCCCTTTCAGCACAACAGAGAAGCCCTCCTAGGGCAGCAGGACTCATATTGCTCTCTCCCATAAACTGCTCCTTCCCTGTCACCATTAAATTGCCATAGCATATCATCACAGACCAGGGAATGCTGCTGCTTTCGCTTGTATCCCATATCCACTGTTTTCTCTCCCATTCTGGTGCTGGATCACGTCTACAGGAAGATAAGACGTGACACGCATTTTCACTTTGTGTATCCTGCTTTCCCAACAGCATTTCAGATTACCACTATTTTTTTCTCATCAGAAGTGACAGGGTGCAATAATGTCCCTAAATCTTCACCCCAGGATTTCTCCCTACTTGTGTCAGAAGCTGTTATTCAATCACAAGAAGTGCCCATTGCTGTCCCAGCAAGGCTTATAAACTCCAATCAGCATCATGAGGCTGAAGCAGCCCAGACTGAACAGAGAGAAGTTTTTACATGCATTTGCTGCCTGCTTTGTATGACATTAATTTCCCCAAACTGCCCCTCTGCTTGTTAATAGCTACAGATAAACAGGGAGCTTTAGACGGGTAGATTCTAGACTGGAGAGAAGGAGCCTAGGTTGAAGTGCAATGCCCTGGACACACACGTGCAAGCTGAAACCTCATGTGTGGCTTAGATCACCCAGAAAGCTGGAGAGTGACGGAGAATACCCAGAATACTAGCCAATATCATCACTAGAGTCAATGGGAAGAGGGAAGAGATCAATGGGAGAGAATAACACCGTGAAACACTGTGGGGGAGGCAGCACAGGTTGGAGGAGCCATATATGATTATGCAAGAACAGCAGAGAGATCAAGAGGCTGCTCAGGCCCTGGAAAAAAGCCAAGATGAGGCTAGAAACTCTAAGCGGTTTGTGAAGAACGGTGAAAATCAAAAGCAGCTTGGAAGAGATCCAGGCCAAAGCTGGAAATAATAATTGCAGACTAGGGCGACAACTGAGGGGTCAATGACTTTCATGATCCAGGGAAGAAATGCAGTAAAATGTGAAATATAGATTACAAGAGCATGTTTTGCCGAAGTATCCTTTTCTTTGAGAAGAGAGGCAGAACCCAAACTATATGGGAGAACAGGGTTCAAAGAAGAAAAATTAAATCATAAGGGAGAATGTGAAGTAAACAGTAAAGAGGTCAGGTGTGATTTCAGCAAGAAAGGGAGGGTGGGCTATTTGCAGGTGCTTGTGGTAAAGATGCCATGATGGGTCCTTTGAAATGTTTTAACAAGACTGTAGGTTTAAGTAGTACAAGGATGTGTCCAGCTTCAATTTAAATGGGGGGCTGTGCAGGAGGGTAACAGTGCACTGTGAGATGGGAGCATGCAAATGGGTAATAGGGAGAAAATTGATAAAGAACCAGTGAGAGAGAGCTCTGAATGAGAGGTAGAAGAGAAGAAGGAAATCTTGTAGCTCAAAAAGACATGTAGAATATATCTTTAACTACAAGGAAAGGGAAAAGAGACAAAAGAAAAGCAAAGGGCTGGGGAAATTACAGTGGAAAGGAGGGCATGAAAACCTGCAGAGGGAAAGGCTGAGCAATGGAAAATTTGATAGCAGTCTGTGAGAAGGGAAGATGAGGACACGAAGAGCTGCAGCCAGGTTTAAGACAAAGTTATAGTGGAAGTCATGGTGAAGACAGGTATCTGCATGGCCTAAAATGCCCCGTTCGCATTGCAGACTTTCTGATGTGTATCTGGTCGCTCCTGCAAGAACAGAAAACCCAGCAATAATTCCTAGCTGGATGACAAATAGAAAAAAGATTACACTTTGGAAAAGTAAAAACATCCTCCTTTTCCTTTTCTCATCAGTCAAGTATTTCAGTGGCTGCTTTCTGAAAAAGTTGTAGTTAAAGCTACGTGAGAGAGATTAACCATGGTCCTTCTTTTGTTTGCTCTTCAGCTGTGCTTGTGGCTGTCAGACAAATCTAAGCTCCAAAGCTGGCTTCCTCTGTGGAAGGGTGTGTTGCTCTCTCATGGATTTCATGCATTAAAACCATGAGAGGCAGGGGCACAGGCAAGTGGTGGATGATGAGCTTCCGTGGGGATCAGTGAGGGCCTCCTGGCCTTTCTCTGCCGTGCTAACCCCAGGCATGGCATGGTGTTTCTGTCTGGGAGGAATTTCAACTTTTTCAGTTCAGGCAGCCATCATGTAAAGGATAGTAAATGTGATGGTATGGCTTGAGGTAACACTGTTTGCCTGCTGCAGCACCTGCTGTTAGACTCCCTGTGTCCCCACAGCTGCAGTATTCCCAGAGTTTTCCTATAAGCAATTTTTGACAGGCAGATTCTAGTGATGGATTCAATTTGGATTGTCCTCTCCTGATGTGAATCCCTGATTCTGCAGCCATGGTCCAGCGGAAGCTCAGACCAGGTAGTGCTGCATTAACTGCTATTGCCTGCGGCAGGGTTTGGGTGTCTCTGGGGACAGGTCACGGCTCTGACTTCAGTGGAAGTTAGTAGGGACTGCAAGCTAATGAAGTTTAATGGCTGTCCCTGAGCAAAAAATTTACAGGTCTCATTGTGACTAGGTACAATTCAATCCAGGGGGTTGAGCAGGTTCCAGTGGCATTAAATCCATGCCTATGTCTTCATTCTTCTAATAACCTTGAGATGGAGGGGGAGGCAGTGGGTACCCATGCTCATCCTACTTGCAATGCTTGGGAGACAGAGCCCTCAAATCTCAAGAAATGTTTGCTAAGCATGTCATTCGCACATTGGAAATAAAATAATATAAGTCTGGTCACAGCTGCGTCAGCTGCTATTTCTTTTTCTAGATAAGAGCCACCCTGTGCTCTCTCTTTCTCTCTGTCTCTTGCTGGCTATCAGATGTCCTGGGATTCTCTCCTGCTCATCCAGCGTTCCCTCCCCTGTGGAGTAAAGAAGCATGGAGTCTAAAGGCTTTAAGAGCATTTTCTGGCTGTCTTCAGATCACAGATAGTTTACAAGCTGCTGTTTAGTTTTAACCATAAAATGATAACTTTTTTTTTTGCATTTAGCGAAATAGTTACTTAAGGGTACAGCAGCAGTTGTGGAATTTATATTTTGATGTTATAATTTTTGTTAATATATACCATATTCATTTGTACAGTTGACATTTATTTGCAAATGTCCCAAAAGTCATGCAAAGTGGTCAGTGAAAAAACCAGTATTTTGCAGAAAAGATTGAGCCCTTGTTCCTGTTGACTTAGTTGACATGACTGAGATATTACCAAAACAGAGGCTTTAAAAGTGATGAGATTGAGAACTAAGTGGTTAAAAGCACCAGGGAATTATAGTGTTTTATTCAGTTCTTAGCACTGTGTTTATTAATGTCACTATAACTTGAAAAATGTTACCGAATTTGTGCACTTTTATTATAGTTTTTAATATATGCTTTATTTTTTATACGAGAGTATCTCTTCTCCAATTTTAATACTGCCATCCTTAATAATTATTTTTTTATTATTTGCTTTGAAGAAAAAAGAAAACAATAGCAAAAACATCTGTCATAACATATATCTTCCTTCAAATAATTTATTTTCCTGTCCTACCTGTGTTGTTTTGATTGTGGCTGTGCCTGGCCCGGCAGAGCCCTTTCTGATGGATGGGTAGATGGCCATCAACCCTACAGTGATGGCTATCTGCAGTGTAAGGTAAACTTAAGACACAAAAGTTTCCAGCTCATGTTGATGCTCTCTGACACATACCAGGGATTGACATGCATCGCTTCCATGAGAGCTCTCCTGCTATGAAACCAACTGGTTTTGGGTTTATCATGGGTACAAGGTGACAGACTGCAGCATCCTGTAAACAGAGCTGCATTTGGGATGGGAAGGCTCTGCTTGCTGCTCCCTGCCTGTCACTGCCCTGCATGGAATCTCTTCAGTCCTTGCACCTCCACTTGTCTCACCCCCTCCATCCTGCACGTTTGGGCTGTGGCACAGCCAGCGCTGGGACAGAGTTGGTGTCACTGCCAGCTCCAGGATGACCGTCAGGACTGCTGAACCCACCGCCAGGGCCTTGCACCCACACCATGGACCCCACTCAGGAGCCTGAGCAAGCAACAAAATCGTGCATTTCTCTGCAGGCATCCACATCAGGCACTGTGGTTTGCTCTCTTTTGATGTCTATTTATTTCCTTGTTTCTTTTTCCTCAGACTCTCTCCAAATGTCTAAATCTGCACACTCCACTCCATGGTGTTCGAAGACCTTTCTAGGCTCTGCAAAATGCCTGACTGCCTTCTCTCCTATCTCAGAAGATGGTGTCAGCCCTTAGCTGATGAAATCTAGTGCTGTGGTGAAACAGCATGATCCCAGAGAAGTGCTATGCGGAAACACTGGGATCCCAGAGCAGCTCTGTCAGAAGGCAGTGTTTCCACATCCCTGCTGAGCAATCATATCTCGACACCCTAGAGGTTTTGTGGGTGGGAAGATCAGATGCATGATGTGACCAGGTCCCTGGTTTTGATTTTTAGGGATGTAGACTTGAATTTAAAATTCAGGATGTAAATTTAAAATTAAAATTAAATCTTAATCCATTCTGTAAGACTTTATGCATGAAAATGTCTGAGTAATTGGAATTATCTTGGGGCCACAGTATAGGGAACAACTTATGGCTGAAGGAGTAGAAAGACTTTAAGCTAATGCTGGACTTGTTCAAGTTAAAAAGCTGGAAAAAGTAGAAACTCAGCTGACTGAAAAATAAGAAATCATTACAGCCTCACATGGGCAAAGGTCTGAAAGCCATCTTGTTCACCAGTGGCACATGAGTATATTAATTTAACCTACATAGAGTAAGATAATCTTGTACGAATGCTATCTGTTTACCTTATAGGGATTTATATTACTTCTATTAATGGAAAACTCTCTCTCAGATATATTCATGGTGCATTGAACACATACAAATGCCTTGAGATCTTTTTTGAAGAAGATTCTCTGCATTTGGATAGGCTGGGTCAGATTACTTTCCTAACAGCCTATCCAGCTTATAAGTTTTCAAAAAGAAAAAAGGAGAAGCAGCCAAAGTAACCATAAGGATTTGTCCCTTTTCTGTAGTCTACAGCAGAGCCATTTCTATACTGCAAAGAGTTGACTCACTGAAACCTTTCCTGCGGCATTCATGAATGGAGGAAACTTTCTCCTGCCTACCTCAAGGTAATGAGGTGCAGGATTCATGAAAAACAGAAGAGATTTCACTCAGTTCCATCTCCTGAATGGCTGGAGGTTAGCAGGTGCTCAGTGCTTTGAAAAGACAAAATTACAATATGAAGGAATGACTTTGAAGATTGAGAGCCACATACTGTCTGCTCTTCAGCAAACTGACAAGACCCACATAGGAAAACTGTGAGAAAAGTAAAGAAGACATTTTTTTATGTAACCTAAGCTTCTCATTTTCACAGCCATGGAGCAACCCAGAAGTGGGCTGCATAAGGATGTACTTGTTGGCTCATTACCATAGACCGCGGCGCTGTGAATGCATCTATAGCCTTGAAAACAGAAGCTTTGATCTCGGGCGTTACTGCAGAAACCAGAGAGGTGAGAGATGCAAAGAGTCGTTCTTCCTCTTCTCTCCTTGTGTGCCCTGGTTCTGGCATGATGACAATTTTTTGTGGACACTGGTGCAAACCTGAATGGTGCAGTTGGAGTGACTCTGACAGCCATGCTAATAGAATAACAAGGCATGGCAGTGCTTCTCTTTTGCATGGGGCCAGGGTTTCTCTTTTTGCATAACCCATTCTAGTTATCTCTTCTTCATAATGTTTTCTGGCCATGGGGCAGCCCTTGGGTAAGGAGCCAAATATTCCAAAAGCCCTCTCTGTACAAATGATGAAATGCAATTTGAACTCTAGAAACTTGGCCCAGAGTAACATCTCATTAAATAGCCACAATGACTGTAATTATGGTTAGATAAAATTAATAAATAATATAAATGCTCTCTAGGATGTATAAAATTATTAATGGCTAAAGCATAAACTGGAACTAAAGTCAGATGCTTTATTTGAGGATATAGTAGAAGACTAATAAATCCTGCAGGCAGATTAGTTAGAAAAAGCCAATAAAAATTATTTAACTAACCAGCCAGCCCACTTGCTATTTGGTTTGACAGGTTCAATTTATTTTCTCCTTTTAAACTCATTTTTTTCTCTTTTTATTGCAAACAGTTTCTTGCATATTTGGAAACAACTGAGATAGAGTGTAAAGCTGTGCTTGTATTTCTCACAGGGTCTATTAGAGGTTGGGGAGCAGTGAGCCCAGACTTTAAGGCTAGATATGATATATTGAGCAGCTGAACAGTTTATATGTGATCTAGAGGCAGAGAAGTTGAAGGGACACAGGGCACAAGTCCAAATCCATGTTCTCAAAACATCATATTTCAATGTTCTTGCATTTGTCTTTCCATTCAGATAATGAGAATACAGAGAGAGAGATTAAATAAATGTTTGTGAGTATAAACAGAGACTGCCAAACACAAAATGATTTTAATCCTCTAAGAAGCTATGGCATAGGTCAGAGGAGAGACTATTTAAAGACTGTTGGCTGATTTCAACACTGTCATAGAGTGATCACTCCTCGTGGTTAAGGAAAAGGTCTTCTCTTCTGAATGTGAAATGCCATTTAAATGTGACTAAATTACTTTCACAGCCCCCAAGGTCCCCACTGCTTCACAAATAACTAACAGGTCTCCTTTTTGAGAAATTCACCTCCTTCACAGCTGACATTTCACTTCTACCTTCTCACCTTGTGAGGGAACAAATTTTCCGGCAAGCACCAAAGTTCATTTGCAGTGCTCTTAGTCTGTGGGACGGAAGGAGTTAAGGCTGCAGGTGAGTAGGAATAACTACCTGTCCTGGAAAAACCATGCATGCTTGTAAATCAAAGCAACTTCTTGGGCTGCAGTTTGCAGCTGAGAATCACTGCAACTGGCCCTGAGGTCAGCAGCTGGGGCATTAGGCTGGGGTTTGGCTGCTCTGCCCACCTCAGAAACCAGCACCCAACATTCACTCCTGGAGTGGAAAAAATGCCCAATTTTCACAATTGCAAAATTTCCCATAAAGCAAGCCATCAGAAGGGAGAGCGTGAAGTGGGAAATTAGAGTTCCTGACAGAGGGTGGGTGAGACAGACTACTAAAATCATGATGATGCCTCTAAAACTAGTAAGCAAAGATCTACCTTTACCCTTCAAATGGTTTTTAGAAGCTGCCCTTTGATAAAAAATTAAGGTGAGAAAAAATTACAGTTTATTTTCTCTGTCTAAATTTGCTGTTCATTAAGATGTCTGGCAAATTTAATTTCTGTGAGGCATGAAAGAACATGGATCAGATTTCTCTTTTCACTGGCCAAGGAGCAGCCTGCATACCAAGGTGATCTCTGATGCACCTCAGAAGGGTTGATGGGGTAGATGGAAAGGATGTCCTGAAATACCACCACCGCTCCATGTGGAAAAGGCTGAGATGAGTGACTCTGTGAGATGTGTCCCCACAAAAGGCAAAAGAGGCTTCAGAGGGCTTTCTAACTGCTTTGGTTGCAGTCACTTTAACCCTTCTTGTATCTATGTGTGATTTGTATAAGGAAGAAAGTGGCAAAGATAATATGAGTATGGAGAAAGTGGGGACAGGGCATAGTTTGCTCAGTTTCTTCCATGTGTAGAATTGAAGATTATGATTATGGTATTGCAAAAGGGGTGAAGTTGAGATTAATTAGTACATGGTAAGTTATTAATATGAAAGAAGAGTTTTAAGTAATAACAGATACATTTCTAGAAGAGACTGTGTGGCTGGAAAGGACAGTGTCATACCATGCTGCATATATCCTACCATGGTAGAAGAAAGGAGTTATTTTTCTGATTCATAGAACAAATAAAATATATTATTTACCCACTAAAAACACGCAAAGAAAACCTCTGGGGATGATATCCTCATGGTTATTAATAACATTCAAGCAGGCTGGTGACTGAAAGAACGAACCTTGCTCATTGCAGAGGTATTTCAAGAGGTGGAGTCCATTGATGGAGGTGTGGTGGAGGAGGGAGCATGGATAGGGACATTAGACAAATCTCTGTGGTTACAGAAGACAAAAAACTGCATCCACTTAGCACCAGGATGGCTCCAGTCACTGTTCTCTAATGGTATTTGCACCTCAGGTAATATTAGCAAAACAGTTCTCCAAGCATAGGTGTACCTCAGCCGATGGTGACAATTCCTGTTCCATAAGAGTATCAGATGTCTCCTCCATTTAATGTTAAAACTGCAAGTGGCTGAACCTCAGCTTTCAGACTCTGCTTTCTTAAATGTGCCTGTGTTTTGACAGTATTGTGCTTAGGCAGTACTGTGTCAATGCTCATAGGTGTGTCATACACCTCTCTACCACAATCCTGGAATCCTGCTTATATCACCTTTTCTCATACAGTCCACGGCTTCTCCAGACAGCTATGTTACTCCCACTGGTGGCTGCTTACCATACAATAACCCAATAATTTGATGAGCCATCAGTTAAAAAGGCAGGACAGGAAACCCAGTTCGGTGCAGTGTATATGACAGCTGAGAATCACTCTGCAGCAATGAAATCCACTGCTGTTGGCTCCACATGCACTCTAAATGGTGTGTTAGCAGGAGATTAAAGTCTCTGCAGCTATACCATCTTGGGGGAGGGGAAAATCCTAGGGCATTTAACATTAAACTGCACTCTGTCATTAAGAATTAGAGAGCGAAAAATGTGTACCATTTATAAATGGAAATATTTTAATGCCTTTCATGCCCACACCCACATCCACCCAGTTCTCCACATGGGTGCTAAAACAGAACTAGATCAGATCAGGAGGTGATAGTCAATTCCTCACCACAAAAAGTTCTTGGAAAATTTAGCTACCTACATTTATGTGGAAGGAGATCCTGGCTGTTATCATATGCAGCTTGGGGGTACAATAGGCACAATATGGTTTTGCTTCTTTTAGCAATGCCTTTACAAGTAAATCCATAGTAGGGCTATGCAATGTGTCAAGTACTACTGTGTGAAACCATGGATCAAAATTTTAGTAGCTACCTGGGTAATGGTGACCTTTTTGAACAAACACCCCTGGTGTGCAGCCACTTGTGGTCTGTAATTAAAAAAACCTCCCCTTGCTCTAGCTTAAAACACAGATATTAAACAATAAAGAACATGAACTCCTGTTTATTTTAGCAGTCACTGACATAGTGAAGACCTTTAGATGGTTAATGATGTAAAATTAGATACTAGAGAAATTAGATGGAAGCAATTAAATATAGTATAGGTGAGATGAAGCTCAAGGATTTTGGATCCAAGCCACTGACCAGTTGGACTCTTCCCTACGATGCGTCATCTCTGACTACTGTGACAGTGTAATACCGACTATCCATGTAAATTGGACTAAAAAAGGGCCAAACTCTACGTCAAGTAAAGCTATGCGGCTGAGCAAGGATGAAGTCCAGCTTGTTGAAGAGAATGGATTAGAAAAAGATTCTGGAGCAGCAGATTTTGGAGAGCCTATGCTGGAAAGAAGCAGCTAGGGTGCCAGCTGTGGCTAGGTCATGGAGAGGCCAGAGAGACAGATCCTAGATGGAAAAACCCATGCCCAGAAACCCTACTGTGTATTGCCGCACTGAGAAAGAGTGAAATGTTTAGTCAAGGAAGAAACTTGAACATGAAGCTGAAACGCCTGTGCACAGCAATCTGGTATTGACAGTATTATACAACAGACTGGGGAGAAAGGATAACCCAGTGTTTTGGGAGAGGTGGCCTTGCTCTGCTGTTGTTGTAGCAAATTTTGTGACCATTTGGGCTTTCATACCATCAGAAAAGATTCTGAACAAATTGGAGCTTTGCATCAACAGCCCTGATGACTGAATATCTTTTCTCTAATGACAGCTACTTTTGATCTACTAATTGACCCAATCTTACCCTATCTAACATGACACTGCCATTATGGAATCATAGAATTGTTAAAGGCAGAAAAGACCTCTATTTTTATCAAGTCCACCTATCAACCCATCGCCACCACCATGTTCACCATTAAGCCACGTCCTCAAGTGCCATATCCACATGTTTTTTGAAAGCTTCCAGGGATGGAGACCCCACCACTACCCTGGGCAGTCTGTTCCAATGCCTTACAACCTTTTTTACATAAAGTTTTTTCCTAATATCCAAACTAAACATCCTCTGGAGAAATCTGAGACTGTTTCCTCGCGTTCTGCACCCGGGAGAAGGTACCACATGCTGCTGTTTCTGTAAGAAATTCTTGTAATACCTGATCTCAGAGAAATACAGGTGGAAAATATCGCTATGCTTACTGTTATTAGATTTTTAATCTTAACAGAGTCTTACTTTGTCTTGCGTCAGCTACTCTGAGCTGCCACCATGGATTGATGTGAGACCTGGGTCATCCTCAGAGCTTTGTGAGTAGGGAAACTCTCTCTGGACACTGGTGTGAATTTTAGCTGAGACCACTGCTGTGGGAGAGCTGTACTGTTTCTGTTACACACACAAGGCAGTGGAGGGATCCTCTGGCTGTGCATGGCACGGTATCCCAGCTTCTATGTGGGCCTCTCCACAGTATTCCATGAAGAATGAAAATGTTCCCAGTGCAAATTTTCCCAGCCAGGCTCTGAATGGTCTCCCAGGTTATGTGCTCTCTAGTTGTTGGCTTAAGTGGTAAGTGCCAGTCCAAGCACGGACAAAGGAATTCACACCAGCTGGACCGGATAGTGGTCAGCATCCTCCAATGTGCTTGTGTGGCTTGAGAAACAACCTCAGGTAATGTCAGTGGATGCTCCATAGCTTTTATCCTCTTATTTTGCCTCCATCCTTGAAGAGAGAGAAAAGGACTGGAGAGAGTGAGATGGCAGAAAGGAAAATAAAACAAGAGAAATTTTGTTTTGGCTCTCTTGACTGACTTTGCTGTATTTTGCAAGAAGAAAAATGTATTTTTCTACACATTTTGGATTCTGGATTGGAGAATATTTTTAATGTTTCTTTTCAAAAAGAAGAAAAGAGGAAGGTCATTTCCCCATGTGTTTTCAATCAACTCATTTCCTGTCCTGAAAAATCATGAATTGAGAGAGGTGACCTGTAGATTAACAAGATTAAGTCAGGCAAAATCAACTTGGGCTTTGGTGAGGGTTTCTGCATGAGGTGACTGAAACAGTTTCTTCAGAATTATCTGCTGCAAAATTCAGAATCCTTAGTAAAAACAAAAAAAAATCTGACTGAATATTGGTCTGTCAAAAGATAAAAACCTCCTACATCATTCATTGAAGATTTATTTATATGCAGTTGCTTTTCTGACAATGAGGGAAGCAGATGGAGATATGAAATAGCTCAAATAGAGCTGCTTTCAAAGTTACAGGCGATCTGTGGACCAGCTGCTTCAATAATACTTTCTTTGGATGCTTATACCTCTGACTGGATGCTGCTTTGAACAAATCAGTATTTGTCCCACATCTAACCCTTATTCCCTGGGAAAAAAATAAAATAAAAAAAAAAAATCCAGTCAGCAAATGGTAATAGAAGTAGTTACAGGGTTACTGCTGTCACTCAGCTCTTCATAGGGTCAAGTTCAAAGAATTTGTTTGCCTCATTTAAAGAAAACTGTATTTAAACCTACGAAAAATTCTCAAGAAGAGCAATTTAGGATACAGTCACTTGAACAAGAAGATTTAGAAGGCCAGTATTCCTAAGAGCTGAAATCAGCAAATGCTATAGAAACTTTAATGCTTCATCATCCAACACATTAAAAAATTGATAACATTAACGGAGGCTTCATCACTTACCATGTTTCATTAGTCAAAACACTAATTTTTCTTGTGTCTTGAAGAATAATTACTTTAGCACTGTTTCCATTTCTCATAACAGTACAGAGCCAAATAACCTCGCTAGCTGCTGCTGAACTATCCCAGAGCCAGTGGGCTATAACATCCCAGGTGGAGCTCATTGGAGGGAATTGCTAATTGAGCTGCCAGGTAACTGCTAATTGAACTTCAGTTTTGCTGCCTCAGCTTTTTGCTTCTATGAGTGTGAATGTAAAGGTTTCATTTTCAACCTGGATTGCTCAGGTAATGAATAGCATGTGAATGAATAGCAGTGGTGTTAAAATACCTCATTATTTCATTTGCATGCATTGTGAATATCTCCTTTCCTGGAGATATTCCAAAGCCATTTGGACAAAATCACAAGTAGAATGCTCTAGGGGATCCTGCTTGAGCAGGGAGGTTGGACTAGATGACCTCCAGTGATCCCTTCTAACCTCACCCATTCTGTGATTCTGGGAAAGGGGATTTCTTTCAGCTTCCAGTAATTCAATTTTTTTCCCGGTGGAGTATATTTTTGTCTTAAAGATATTGGTAGACTTTTTGTACTTTTTGAACAATCATCATTTTTAGAGCATATGTATAAAAAGTTTACATAGTATTTGGTGACTTTTCACTTCCCAGTGCCTTTGGCCAGGTACCTATTTTAAGCCAGGACAATAGGGAGCAGGTTTTAGGATGAATTTGGAGCAAGATGAATATGTGTCTTAGTCATCACAGTGCATCACCTTACTTACTTGGCTCCTGGTCCTTGTAGCAAAAGATGAGCAGTTACCTAAAACTGCAGTTCAGGGAATTCAAGATGGATGAGAACAAAACCCCAGATTTAGCTGATTGCCTGTTTTGGAAAATGAGCACAGGATCCGTGTCACTTTGAGGAGTCTGTCCGCATTGCAAGGTAATTTAACTGGCTTTCGGAGAAGTTAACAGTAGGGTGAGTAAACATGAGAGCATTTTGTATGTGAGATCTCAGTGTATAATTCATGATGTTCTGATACTGAATAGTCCTCAAGTGCAGTGGGAAGACATGTACCTATGATAGAAATGACATGCTGAGAAATAAGGAGCTATTCTGGTCAGCACTATGATTCAAAAACACTTCCCCCACTCCAGGTGGGAGGCTTTAGTGAGAGAATAAATAAATCCTAATCAACAGTTTGCTGAAATAAGTGGTGTCAGTCTCTAAAACAAATAATCTATTATGGAAAGATGGAGTTAAACTATGAAAATTATTTTCCTGGTCTTGAGAATTCTTTGATTTAATATTTTTTTTCTTTTCCTTTTTAAAATTTTTAAAATTTTTTTCTCTCTCAGGAAACTTATACAATCGTCAGGTTGCAAGGGACAGGTTATTCTGGGAAAAGGATATTTTCCTTGGGTCTGGGATCCAACTATGGTCATCAGGATCATTAGTTTGTACTAATTAGTGTTCCAGTGGATGCAACTGGCACCCTTTCTCCATTGTCTCTCTCCAAATCCCTGAAACAGGTCCTCTTCTCAGCTGTTGTTTTGCTCCCAGGGAATGGCTTTGTGCTGAGCTTCATCTGGCAAGTGATAAAACCTCCTCCTCTCCCAAACCCGAACTGCAGCCTGGGGTGGCTGTTCATTAGGCCAAGGGGTCCTCACCCAGGGAAGCCAGACCCTCTTGCAAAGCACATACGGATTTTTGTAGAAGCAAGCGGCATAGAACTATCCTAAAATCAGTCCCTTGTGACATGTGTTTGAAAAGTACTTCTCTATGTATCCTAAAAAGTTTTCTGTGTGCTATGCCGCATAAAATACAGACACCCCATTAAAAACACTTGAAATGAGAATATTTTTCACATTGAATTTTGTACCTATAAGTCATCTGAGAAATTTCTATGTTTTCTACAACAAACAACATTTTCTCTGTAAAATAACAGGATACATATATTTTTTCCCTTTCAATACTACCACAGCCACTTCTTTTCTATTTTTTTTTATTAACCTCAGTGGGAAATTGGTCCGAAGATATATTTTCTTCCTTCGTGAAAGCAGCAGTAACAAGGGCAAAAGCAGAGCTCATTCTCATAAGTGAAAGCCTGGCTGTTTCACTTCCAGTAATATTTCTTTTGCAGAAAAGCTTATGCATAAAAATATCTTTTCCCAAGGTTAGCATTCCGACAGTAATTTGAGCAGATAGGGGCTGTTCGCAATTAGTGCCGCGTTCCGTATTGACTGCTGCGCCGGTGGAATCTAGTGACACCAACTACGTTAGTTATGAATCTCTTTCCATGTATAGGCAATCGAGGGGATGTATAATGTTGAGAGAAAAGTGCCTCCTGAGGACTTTGGAATGTTGCTGTTGAACCACAGGTATAAAGTGATGAAATAGCTAAAATCCTCACAGGACATCACCCTGGCGCATTAGGCAAACAGGAAAGTAGGCTGCTTGTGATGCAGGCAGACAAGACAGAGAGGGGGGAGGAAGAAAAAAGATTCATTTGGAAATTTCCAGCTTCAGCCTTCTCTTAGCTGCATTTGTGTTTTAAATATACCCCCAGTCATGCTACCTAGGAAAATGTTCGCAGCTGAGTGTGCTGCAGTAACAAACAGTTGTTCTTTTCAGAATCTTGAGAGGAATAGTTGATACTGAAAGGAATATTTGAATATTGTAATTAAAAGCAGTTCCTTTTTTCTTTTGCCATTCATGAGTATTCAGCCTTTCCTCTAAGGGACCAGTTCAGTAAAAGGTGTGGATAACTTGTGCACTGCATTGCAGAAGCTTCCAATAGAAAGGACTTGACATTTCTTTCATCATTTTCTCATCAGACACACACAATGAATTCAATCTGCAGTTTTGCATTAAACAAAGGTGGAACAAGGTGCTTTCTCTCCCTTATATTCCCAGTCTTTCAAAGGACAGTCAGAATGGAGAGGGCACCAGCAGAAACCCCGTGATTCCTGTCTGGCTATTCCTCTTACTCAGGTATGACCCCCTGGGCGCTTTTGTGAGGGGCAGCCTCCATTCCCTCTTATCAGCTTCTCCTGCCTCCAGCACTGTTGGGGCTTCCCACTACTGGCAACTAAGTATGCACAAGGGTGGGATAAACCTGATCCAAATGTACTACTGATAGCATGACTTCAGGGAAGTGAAGCAAGTACTGTAATCACTGCACATGTTCATACCCCTTTGGCACAAAGGTGTTTTATCTTTCCATCTCAGTGGAAACATGAGGAGAGAATTGCCTGAGCCTCCACAAAGTTATCAGCAGGGAGCCAGCGTTTCCCTGTGACAGCTGCTTGTCTCCTGCCTTTTTGTCAGGGAGGGATTTCTGGTGATACTCAGCCTGAAAACTGATCTGCTTTAATAAAATGGACACCATGAGGTAAGGAGGGGAGAAGGGATACAAGGGACTTCTCCACATTTTCTTGCAATGGTGGGAGAAGAGATTTGAGCTTGTGGTGAGATAGTGGCTTTTTTAGAAGAGAAGTTTTGCATGCTAGAGATATGCTCTGTTTTGTGTCCAGCCTCTTTTATGTGCTTGCATACATTTACAAGGATTTTTTATGCTTGCATGCAGCTGCCTTCCTACAGTTGTGTTAAGGCACATGTCACCGAGGCCAGGAGCTGTGCTTTACATCCCCTTGTCCGTGATTCAGCATAAAGCTGTCATGCTGTCATGTTGCCTTTTTGCTGTAAGCACATACACCTCTTCCCTTTTCAGAAGGTCTGCCTAATTTTAGTGAGAAAATTCCCCATGTCGATGGCAGACTTGCTGCACAGCCTGCCCAGACTACCCAGTGTGTAACAACTTAATTATCTCAGCCCGGTAGAAGATCACCTTTACTGAGATACCTTGGATAAGCTGTGCAAGTCAAGCAGGAGAGGATCTTGCTCTGAAATTAGAAATAACTTTAGGTTTTATGAGCAAATCAGAGAGCATAGGGGGCACTGCAATGGGGAGAATTTTATGTGAATAAACCTGATCCAGCAGGATGGTAGTAGATCAGCATATGGTCCCACACAGAACGAGGCCTCTCTGCTTTTCTGTAAATAAATAATGAGAAATACATCCTCTCCAAAGAGCTCCAAAGAGGATGTCTAAAGAGTGCAGATCAGCTTTAATGGTAATAAAGAATGGAAGGGTTTTATGTAAGGCCAGTGAGAGCTCCAGGGAGTGCTCACTGCTTTTCTGACTCTCTGACCATCACTACTTGAACATCTTCTATGCCAGTAAGTAGGACATGGAAAATGGCAGTGATGAGGTTTTCAGTGCAACAACTGGCATTGCTCTCCAAGTTGCAGCTTGGATCAGCTTCTGGGCAATGCTGACTGTGAAGGCTAACACAAGAAAGAGCGGAGCTGTGAATCAGTTTTGCACATAAGTATTTCATACAAATGTGCATGTGTATGACCACAGACATGTATGCATGCATAGTGCTCAAAAACCAGATGAAAACCCCTGTTTGGAGGACGTAGGTGTGCTGTTATGAAACATCTTTGTTCTACTACTGTAACATTAAGGAAAGAGCCAGCAGATCTATTCTCTGCAAAGAGCCTCTGCAGCTAACACTGGATCATGGTTCAGACCACTTCACAAGTGATGGATCAAGTGATCACAATCACTTGAATTCTTTTCTCTTTGCAAAAAAGTTCCAAAGGGTTGTGAGTATTGAAGACACTGTACGGTTGGCAAATTAATTAGGATCTACTTTGGAACAATTTTTTTCAATAACACAGTCTTTAGAACAGTAGAAATTTTGTTCCTTCTTTGATTTCTTAAGAAGCAAAGATATAAAAATTATTTTCCAAATAGAAAAAGAGTAGTGCATTTTTACAACCATCTGTTGAACACGTGTTTTGGGAACCAGACATTTCTTTTTCCATCCACAAATACCTGATGGTTTTTACCCCATTCAACTAATTATTTGCATTTTAAAAAGTAGAAGGAAAGATGAATCTGCTGGGACCAACCTCTATCTTCCAAAAGCAGTAATTAAAACCACAAAAGTTGCCAACCTGCAAAACCCCAGTTTTACAGGTACTGTATTTGTAAGGAAATAACTGAAGAATGAGGATATTTACTGCAGAAATACAAGAAATGAGTGAAGTGTGAAGACAGTGAGTCCATCACATGAAATCTCCAGGAGTACAACTTAAGCTTGAGTGACCGAAGCTCTCCAGAGTTTTGCACCTGAACCTGTGGATCATGCAGATATAGCCACACATCCCACTAAAGGACTGAACAAGTTTCAAGGTGTGAAATGTAGATGGAGCATTTCCTCTTCATAAAAAGTGTATTGTGTTCAAAACAGATTCTTATGTACTGTGCAAAAATATGTGGAAACCATATTTCATAAGAAAACTGACGGGGTCCAGAAGGTCATCCAAGAGTGGAGGAGGAGAAATGCTCTAATGAAGAGAGAAATTAAATGAAAGTACAGTGTTGGGCTTGGGTTTCTGAGTCTCTTTGAACAAGGAGGGAAGAACTAAGAGAAGTTTCATGGAAGGGGAGGATGGGCAGGATAACATGCAACACATCAGAGCTCCTTTAATATGGAATTGTATCAGAAAAAGTGTGGCCAGCAGGACACAGGCAGTGATCACTCCCTTGCACTCAGCACTGGTGAGGCCACACTATGAATCCTGTGCTCAGTTTTGGGACCCTCACTACAAGAAGGATATTGAAGTGTGGGTGCAAGCCCAAAGAAGGGCAACAGAGCTGTGAAGGATCTGGAGCACAAGTCCTATGAGGAATGGCTGATGGGAGCTTGGATTGTTTAGCCTGGAGACAAGGAGGCCCAGGGGAGACCTTATTCCTCTCTACAACTCTCTGAAAGGAGGGTGAGGCTGGGTGGGGGTCGGCCTCTTTTTCCAGGCAACGTAACAGCGCTGCATTTAATGGTGCTGGAAACCCACATGCCAAGTCAGATTATAGCTACCCGTTCTGCAAGAGGACAGGATTAACTATCCTGAAAGTGCCTCAAGAGCCAGAGAAAGAGCCTGTAGAGCTAGAAATACTAACACTAATAAAAAGGAGTATTAACAATGAGAGAAAAGTAGGTGACATTTTTCCTAGTCCAGAAACCACATAGTGCTCAGGTGAAAATTGTTCTTCGCAGTTAAATAGCTTTTAGCTTTTGTTTTACATGTCCTTTGTGTCTATTTTTGCTACAGAGAACATTGCTCAAACAATACAGCAAATGAAGGACATGCCTTTGGATCTCCTGGGAATGACTGAGGCTCCTGAACATGCGTGTCTAGCATTATTTGAGACGCCCTTGCTTTTCTGTCTAACTTCCAGTGGCTGATCCAGAAGGGCAATTGCTTTCCCAGAGGTCCAGTGTCAGATCTGACAGCCCTGCAAGGAGGGCTCGGGTACCCTAAAGCGCATGAAATGTCATTAGAGGGGCATGTTTAGGCACACAAGTCACTCCCTACCGGCATCTCTGTTTCAGAGTTATTACTGGAACACTTCCCTCTTTGTTAGCAGGAATAATGACACCTTCTTTCTGTTCCACAGCATGGGCAGCTATCAGCACCAGGCGGCAACCACTGTCTGCTCACGCCTGCTGCTGGTCTCTGGTGGCAGTGCCAGACTCCCAGTGGATGTCAGAGAAAGATACCCACCCTTCAGGGTTGCATGATGAGGGGATGGTTTGGTCAGGTGTGTGTTTCATTTTCCGTGCAATACTTTTACCCAAGTTTTATTAAATTATTTGACCTACGTGGATTTGTGTTAGGCTCTGAGTTCCACAGGGTACCCTGGAAATCCTGAAGCTGGTGAAACCCTCCCCATATTTACAGTCCCCGAGACAGGACATACTGGGCACTGCAGAAAGGTGGTCATGGGGAATACCTCTGAACTTCTTCTTCCCACAGGAAAGACACCAATGGATTTGCACTGCTGTTTTAAATCATGTTGCTTTCCCCATTTTTTATAGTGCTGGCAGAGATGAAGGCACACGAGCAGGTGTGGGGACCCCCAGCTCCCAGCACAGATGGCACTGCAAGGCAGAGGTGCTAGAAGGCATCGGTGCTGTGCTGAATGCGACGCCTGCAAGGAGCAATCAGGGGCATTAAGGAGCCTGTTTCCTTTTTAGGAAAATTATTAATGACCATGAGATGAAAAAGTGATTCAATACCAAAAACTTGCTGCGCAGCAGCTGTTGTTTGGAGATGGATTCAACTAAAAAGAGCAACACAAACCGTACAGTGAATTTACCTCACTTGATCCAATGCCTGAGCCAAGATGCAGTGCTTTGCTCTTTCTATTGCTATTGCTGTTTCTAACTGTTATTCTACATTGTTTCTTTCAATGACAGTGTCCTCTCACTTGAGAACTATTGTTTTCACTTGAACATAACTAAACCAATCCAGAAAATGGGACTGAAACCCCAGTGCAACAACACATAACTTCAGAGGTGAAATTAATTTAACCCAGCTGGAAATACTACACACAAGCCTCTTTTTATGTAAGGGCAATCAGAAAACATAAATTACATTGGCTGTCCTGCATACCTGAAATTTCTGCCTGATTTCCCTCTCCAGTGTCTGGCTAAGAAATTTCACTTTGGCTTGTAGGGCACAGGAACTCTCACTGTATCTGGGAAATACCTGTAAAAAGGTGAAAATAGGGTGGGAGAAAGGATGTGGACTCTGCTACAAGCCCACAGCATGCCAAGGGAACCCGTCTTGGAAACATGGAAAGGAGTATGCACTGTGATTTCTGAACACTGCTTTGAAGATATTTTCTGGACAAATTCAAACAATAGGAGATATTAGTATGTAAATTTTTTTTCTGGAGTTCATGGCTGGTGGCTAAAGAGTAGCTGTGGTCACCACTTGCCTGCAGATTGAGAACTGGTGCTGGAACAATTTCTAAACTTTATGAGTATGAGCTGACTGTTTTTCATTTTCCAATTTGCTGACACTTCCAGAAAAAAATCTTTAAATTCACATTGCTTGTTTCTTCTTCTTATGGTTACAGCCTGACATTTTCAATTCTCCCATTTAAGAGTTACATTATTTAAGTGTCTTACATAACTCCTGTTGTCACTGTAGATGGAAGATTTTTGTTACGGATATTGGTTTTGGTTTGTTTCTTCTGTTTGGTTATGGAACTCAAAATAGCCCTAATGCATGAAAACTAAGAAATGGAACAAAGTAAGGGAGGGGGTAGCTGTATTCTAGGCCCAATTTTTCTCCTTCCAGTGATAGCTGAGGGTCCCTGTGGAATTTGTAATCTCTACATAAGTTTATTAATTTTGCACACAAACCCTCTTTATGGCTTCCTTGTTAAAAAAAAGTTTTCAAAGTTTTTCTTTATAGGAGTTACTTTCTTAACAGTTCTGTATGCAAGCAAGGATCTGTATTTTCTCTAGAATAACTTTTAATTGGCCACCTGGCATAATTCAGTAAACTTTTTTTTTTTTAAAGATAAAAGAACAACTGTCAGGAAAATAAAAAGAATTTTAACATAGAAAACAGAAGAAAATCCTTTCCCTAACCTCTTCCACACAGTATTCATGTTTTACATTATGGAACAATCATGGGAGAGAGCTGGAAGATCTCCTTGAATAGTCCTCCCACCATATGGGAGCTGGTGGAAGCAAATCTACAGAGAAATTGTTTCATGTTTTTTCTTCTTCATTTCACAGATACTTTTAAAGCATTCACAGCTGCTGTGTAATAAACTTTACTTTTTTTGTGGCTTCAAGAATAAAAAAGTCAGGTGCTAAAAGTATCACCCTGTCCTTGACACCTGACTCCTTGCAGCCAGGTTCCTAGTCTATGCTCCACGCTTGGGAGCACGTAGCTGTTCCAGTTTCTGCTGACGATCCTGATCCTCCCCTCTGCCCCCCCTTGGTTATCTCATTACAGGTTATCACAATCATTTTCTGAACCTTTTTCCTTCCTACCTCCTCCTCTGTAGATGTCAGCCACCGTCACTATGTGTGAGGTCTTGCTTATTGACAAATCACTGCCAAATACCACCAGAAAAACCTTTTATGATGGATTTCAAGATCTCGCCACATTCCCATGTAAGTACCAGTCATTCCAACCCTGCTTTGATCTTCGGTCTTATAGTTTTGAAGCAGAAATAGAAGTATTCATTCATTTCTACTATTGCCTCTGGTCCCCCCCTGCCCTTTTGGACCCCTCAATCACCCTTGTAAAAGCTGAAAGCAGGTTGGCAGTCCCATGTGGCAGGAGAAGTTAACACTGTTGCTGCTGCTTGCAGTGACCAGAAAATCAAAACAAGTGGGTCATCAGCCTCTGTGGGCTTTCAGCTCACCTGCCTGAGGGCAGCACAAAACTGGCTCATGGCCAGGAGAGGCATTGCCCTCACTCAGGACCTCCTGTTTATCTATCCAGCCTGGGTTTTTCTAAAATGCATGGAAAGCTCCTGATGGCACTGGATTTGATGCAAAGCTTTCCAGTCATTTCCGTTTCTATGTGCTGGGACCATCACAGTGAATGATGGCAGCCCTGGGAATAAGGCACAGTAGCTATGTGAGGACCTATGTGGGGACTTTGCTGCAGCAGAGATTAAAACGCAGTGCTAAGGGAAAGCTGTGTGTAAACCTTGCTAGCTTAGCTGCTGCGAATGAAAAATCCTTTGATTCCCAAGCTGGTAATGGGTTGGCTGGGGAAAATGAGCCCTTTGTGCAGCTGTGCCATGTCAAACTGCTCCTTTGCTGCTGCGGGCTGCTCTGGCTGTATCACATCATGGAAGAATCAGGACTTCAGTGCCTGGGGCCTGGCTGCAGGTTTGCCACCAGAGAAAACACCAGTCCCAGTCTCCATGGCTCTCCCTGCTCCTCCTGTGCTGTCAGCACGCCACAGACAGATGCACCATCATCAGTGATGAGGTGGTGTCTGCAGGAGACTACAAGGACCTCTTTTGCTGACCACCCTGCTTCACATCCCTGCTCCTGCCCACTACACACAGCCCCACTTGTAAAGCATCCTCAGTGTCCATATGGTTTTTCAGCCATGGACAATCAGCATGTAAAGTTTTCTCCAGATGAAACAGAAGACGTGCCAATTCAAACACCATATCTCAGTTTTATCACTTGTAACTATTGTGCTTAAACCACTATGCGTTAAGAGTAGGCTAATTTTGGTCATATTATGAAGAGATGCGTTTACTTAATGAAATTTATAGTGAACTTAGTTTAAAAGGACTTAACTCAGAAATCGGTTCATTCAAATAAACAACAAAATGTATATTAAAATAATTTAAGGTGAAGTAGGCTGATGCCCAGCCTTAGCACCACATAATGCTGCAGAGCACCGTCACAAGAGAGGATTGGCGCACCTGCAGGAAGACACAGGCTGGGAGAATGGTTTCACTGTACACAAGGAAGAGGCATCTTGCCCAGAGCACCTGTTCTGTATCAGCTATTCATCTTAACATTAGGGGAAAAAAATGTTGCTCTAAAAGCCTGTCTGAGTGGTGTTTGTCCAGGGTGAGCCATAAAAACCAGTTAGTGAGCCCCCCATCACAGCTAAGGAGTGCTGTTACTTTTTAAAAAAAAATGTCTTTAATTTTGGCAAAATGTCTCCTTTTTTAATATTTTTTTAAAATTTTTTTTTGGTAGCCTTGCATCACTATTATGTTCTCCTGTGTCCTTGCATGAATATACGGTCCTATCTTTCCATTCTGCCTAGGAATAAAGCTACCCCCAGGCAAGCTGGTGTGCAGCATGGCACTGTGCTACTGCCAGCCCTGCCACTCTTAAAATCCAGGCAGTCTTGTAGTGCTCAGCATGGCACTTGTCAGGGTACTGCACCGGGGCATGCACAGGGCAGCCAGGGGTATTTCCACTAAGGTACGCTGCCCAATTTACTAACTGCTAAAATGGGAAGACAGAGTGGAAGAAGCCTCTTCCAAGGGTTGATACTAGTGAAGAAACTCCTTGCAGGAGGGCACTAGTGCTCTCATCCCCCTGCGTGAATCCTCCAGGCTCCCGGGAAGGTATCTTCTGTGGTAAAGCCCTTAATCACCCAGCCTGTCTGTCTGGTCCTTGTCCTGGCTGTTAGTGAAGCTCCTGAAGACAAAAGTGGGAGAGAGTATCATCAAGCAAGAGATGGAGGCAGGGGGAGATGCTGATCAGACTCTGCTGCATGAGATGACCTGTTATTGGTATGTCCCTGCTGTACCTATTTCTAGTTTTTAGTGAGTGATGAGAGATTCAAGAAACTCCTGCTTGTTCAGGCTCCACTCTGGAAACTAGAGCAGATATGTGAGTATGACTTCCTCTCTGGCCACATTTGCTAAAAACTCATTTCATGTAATATGATGCCATAAAAGAGATCGGGGAGAGAGGCCATGTTTTCAATGTAACACTTTTAACCACTCAGCCACCAGCCAGGTTGGTCTGGGACCACCTGGAGTTCCTCTTGGCTGAGATGCCATACAGAAACCACCCAAGTTCATCTTACATCTCTGAGTCTGCTGGTCTGTGAGCAAACAGCAGGGCTCAGAAGGCTTGGAGAGCCCAGAGGGAGATGAGCAGAAAGGTTTGTTTGGGTCAGGCTGCCTTTGGCTTTTCTACAGTCTGGTCCTTGTTATATGGGAACACAACCAGCCTTTGCTACCCTGGGGAGTGAGTAGAAGCACATTCACACACAAATCTCCTCAAACCCCAAATGACAGCTAGGTACTGACTTTGCAAGAGTTTGTCAGGATGGATATAAGTTGCTGAACTGCTTTCTGTTTGCTCTTTTCTTTTCTTTTTTCTTTTCTTTTTTCTTTTCTTTTCTTTCTTTTCTTTTCTTTTCTTTTCTTTTCTTTTCTTTTCTTTTCTTTTCTTTTCTTTTCTTTTCTTTTCTTTTCTTTTCTTTTCTTTTCTTTTCTTTTCTTTTCTTTTCTTTTCTTTTCTTTTCTTTTCTTTTCTTTTCTTTTCTTTTCTTTTCTTTTCTTTTCTTTTCTTTTCTTTTCTTTTCTTTTCTTTTCTTTTCTTTTCTTTTCTTTTCTTTTCTTTTCTTTTCTTTTCTTTTCTTTTCTTTTCTTTTCTTTTCTTTTCTTTTCTTTTCTTTTCTTTTCTTTTCTTTTCTTTTCTTTTCTTTTCTTTTCTTTTCTTTTCTTTTCTTTTCTTTTCTTTTCTTTTCTTTTCTTTTCTTTTCTTTTCTTTTCTTTTCTTTTCTTTTCTTTTCTTTTCTTTTCTTTTCTTTTCTTTTCTTTTCTTTTCTTTTCTTTTCTTTTCTTTTCTTTTCTTTTCTTTTCTTTTCTTTTCTTTTCTTTTCTTTTCTTTTCTTTTCTTTTCTTTTCTTTTCTTTTCTTTTCTTTTCTTTTCTTTTCTTTTCTTTTCTTTTCTTTTCTTTTCTTTTCTTTTCTTTTCTTTTCTTTTCTTTTCTTTTCTTTTCTTTTCTTTTCTTTTCTTTTCTTTTCTTTTCTTTTCTTTTCTTTTCTTTTCTTTTCTTTTCTTTTCTTTTCTTTCTTCTTTTTTTCATTATCAGCTACCCTGTTAAATATGTTTCTCAGCCAGATTTCAGCTCTGCTAGCTGACAACTGGATTAATTTTTTTTCTATTTGCAAAATCATGTCAGTTGTTGAGTGGTCCTTGTCTAGGGGTTGTAGGCGGAATATCTTCGAAATATCTGATGCAGTGCTAGTAATGGGAGAGCAGCTTTGCAGACTTGATACCCATGGAAATGGGGAGGGGGATGCCAGTGGGAATTTGGCGGTCTAAGGTATTGAGGAGGTCGTGGGACTTGCTGAGGGCTGAGGCAGAACCAGCTGCAGCCAGATGGGTCTGTACAGTCTGTAAGGGTGGGCTGGAACACAAGCCAGAGTGGAGAGGGTGAGAGCAAGCAGTGACACCAGGCTTGCACAGACGCTCAGGGCTGAGCCTAAATAAGCAGATGTGCAATGTACGCCATGCGGCACCTGCTGTGACAGCAGAGGTGTAATTTGTGTCACGCAGGATAGATGTTGTGCTTTTCTCATTGCTGTGTGCCCGTGCTGTGTCAAGAGACATGAAGAGAAAAAGCAGTTTTAAAGTAGCTAAGCAGTTGAGTTTTTTTATTGATTCAAGACTTTATATCACATATAACAAAGTAGAAAAGCACTATCAGAGAGACAGATAGTAACAAGTAAGCTTTAGATGGACATGAATCATTTCATACCAAAGGTTTGGAAATGATGCCATGATTTTTCCTGCTTAGCTGTCTCTTTGCTATTGGTACGTAAGGCATTTTCTCAGAACTGGTTCAAAGGACACATTCCATATCCTTGGATGCTGTGATGGAGAAGTGATTTCTTCTCAGCAGAAAAAAAAAAAAAAGTCTTTCAAGGTGAGAAGCTCTAAGTTATCACTCAGTACCACTTGATAATCTGCTATGGCTATAAGTAAGGGAAAAGGTGCTCATCGAAGAGGAGAAAAAGTATGATATAGATTTTCCTTGAGGTAACTCAATGGCAAAAGGTGTGGGAGGACATTAAAGAGGGAGGAAGAAATTAGGATCTCAGGGCTAGACCCAAATGGAAATGTCAACCCTCCTGGAGACTGCAACTAGATTCAATGGGGTAAATGTATGGCCTAAATATTTAGACAAAATTTAAAGAAATTGATGGAGATATATTTATAGATTGAATGATTGCAATCAGTTGTGCTCTGTTTCACCAACTTCAATTACACTGCAAAGGTTTTTGGTTTTTACGAATAATGAAGACAAACAGAATTTGGCTTTCATTTCCTCTATGTAAAAATGGCTCTTGCATTAGATTATACCGTAGAGAAGTTGAGCCTTAAATTTTTTTTACAATTTACACCACCTGTGAGCATAAACACGTTTATTATATATACAACCTGGCTTGTTAACAGACATTGCAGTAGTCTACACCCTGTTGACACAATTTTTCAGTCAGTGGGGTTTCTTGTGATAATGGGCAAAAATGCAAAGTGAAACAAAAAAACAAAGCAGAGACCAAAAGTCACAGAAAGAACAAGGTGAAACTATCATTTTTCTGAGGACTTCAGGGGCTGACCACGGTGTAGCTTTACTACCCTAAAGGGTACAAAGATCTTCACTATCTGCCAGGAGTTTTCTGATATGCTGCAGAAGAGCTCCTTGATTGTGCTTGTGTGTAGAGTAGAAACAGCAAGGTCAGTTCTACAGGAATAAGAAACATTGGAGGATACATCTTGTTTCTCTCAAAGATGCTTTTTTAAAACAAAAAGACAAAATAGAAAGAAGCAATCCTTCCAGCTGAGGAACAATGTCATTCTGAAATGATAAAAAAGCTGCCACAGGTTTAACCTCTGATTTTAATCGTAACTTCAGTTCTGTAAAATTTTAGCCTGCCAGTTCTGTAGGATGATAACAGAAATTGTTGTACCAGCTATGGAGTCTCTAATAAATCTGACAAAACTTTTTTCTTCTGGAATATTCCAAGTATTCCACATTATCATTTATAACCCCTCCCTTTCTGATATAAAGCAGCTCTGTGCATGATCAGAGCTGAGGTGCTTCAGGAAGAAAAGATAAAAAAGCTTTTTCTCTTCAAAAGATATTTTAAAGGAGATGTTTACCTAATGCTTATGTACCATAATTACCCATTTTGTTTAAGACCTTGCCAAAGATTATTCTCTGTCTGATTTTTGTCTGGAAAAGGCCTCCAGAAAGGTTATTTTTCAGCAGTTCCCAGTCTTAAATACTTAAAAATAATCTCCCTATCAATCGGAAGATATCCCAATATAAGAAAACAACTTTTCCCCTCTAAACTTTTCTCTCTGCTCACAGTCTCTCTGACTGCTTCCCTTTTGTTTGGAGGGTAAGGCAGATTTGAGAAGCTTGTGTTGATCTGGCAAAATTTTGCAGCGTTAACTAACTTGTCAGCTTAAGCATTTTTTAACAAAGTTTGAAGCTAGATGTGACTTTATTTTTAAGTTTAAAGTCTATAAATATCAAGTTCTTGATTTAAAAAGACAAGATGTTAACATTTTCTGTCTCATTATATCAGTGTCAGTATCTCACTAAAGTAAATTTTTATATGTATTTGAAGAATTTCTTCTCAGTTTTCCTTTCTGTGCACTCTTATGATATTTATTCAATCCTAAATAATTACCTAGGGCCTGAAAGTAGAAGAAGTGCTTATACATATTTGCCCAACACTGTTTTACTTCAAAAGATAATTTTAGAGACAGAGAAACATATTATTAAATATGCTATATAGTATACTGTCCACATTTCCATCACGAAATGTTTATATTTTCAGTTGATATTGGTTGATTTTCTATCAGTGGGAAAGGATTTGGTGGTGGAGGTGCCGGGTGTCCTGGAACTCTAATTCATCCAGCCTTCATCACATAAGCTTAACTTATAACCAAGAAAGAAACTTGACGGTTGAATCAGAGTTGGAAAAAACTCCTTAAAAATAAGGCAATTCAGAGAGAATTCTGGCTGTCCCATCCTTTTTCCCCGTGACCCAAAACAATAACATTTTTTATATTTATGAATAATGTTGATGACTAGGAAAAATTGATCAGGGATTTCAGGTGAGAGCACAATTATGCTGGCCATAAGTGCCTGCCAGGCTGACACCAAGCGGGCTCTGCTCAGCCCCAGCAGCTTTTCAGACCATTCCATGACAGGAGAGATGTGGATGCAAAACCACTGCACGCTGAGAGAAGCCTTTGACACAGGACCACAAGAGGGAAGAAACGCAGCTGTTTCCTTCCCTTGGTCTCAGCTGGGCAAGGGAGGTTGTTTTGTTGTTTGGGATGACATTGAGAGATGGATGATGCTGCTAGCTCCCTGGATGGGAGCTCCTGCTGCCTGTTCATTCACCCAGCTGAATTCCTTACTGCTGAAATAAGCATTTGTTTCACTTTTCTCTGCCCCCTCCTTCCGTGTGCACGTCTGTTTCCATAACCGAGGAAAGTATGTTACCAGTCAAATTTGTTTTTCCGTAAACCAGAGACAAATATGTCCTAAAACAATCCTGCTTTCCCAATGGAGACTGGAAGCTTTTTCCTGGTTTTATGGATTCCCCATTGACATCATTATATGGATGTTAAAGCCAGGGATTTTCAGAGAGATTAGTGTAAGGGGATGGAACATAAATCCAGACAGAACAAAAGAAATTTCCACTCCCAGGACAACAGAAAAGGTAGGGATTGTTTCTTGTATGAGACTGGAAGAAGATCCCTCATGGCATTTAAAAATTCCCTAAGAATGTCAGTGTGCCATAAACCACAAGCCTAGGAAATGGGAGGTCAGGATATCAGTACCACCATCATTATCAGAAATGTCTCAACTGACTCAAAAGAAACCCCTCTTTGTCACAGAGTCTTTGTATCATCACCAGCGATTGCAATGAAACCCCTTATGCACACCCAGCTATGGATTACAGTACATGGTAATATATGGGGAAAAGTTCCAAATACGGTACTGTATGGGTAGCACAGTTAAACATGGGTCATGCTCCACGGAAAAAAAAAAGGAGATGGAAAATAGATGAATTGAGGTCAGTGCTGCATTACGTGTCCATCAGGTTCCTGCAGCAAAGTCCACAGAACAGGTCTTGCTGTTCAACAGGGAATGAAATTTAATGAAAATCATGCTGGTTTTCATCTTTGTACTCCAGATTGCCAGCAAGATGATTTCCAGATGAATGTGATCTCTTCACTGATTTTTAACAAATGAGAATAAAGTACTCTTAAAGACTGGATTCCTCCATCTTTTTTTTTCTTTTTTTCCTTTTTTTTTTTTTAAATGGGATCTGCCTGAGTCTTTGTGTACATGCAGATTTAGTTCAGTCCATGAAAGGCTATGTACTGTTTTGCATATGAAGAGCTCCACCACGTTCAGGTTTCTGCATGCAAAGTCAAATACGAACTTGCATGCACACAAGGAATGGTCTTTATTCAGTGGCCAAAATGTTTTATCTAGAGAACTGTAAAACAGGCAAAGCATTAGTTTTCAATTTCCATAATGAGTGAACAGGGTCAGACACCATCGTAACTCAGAGAAAGACTCTTGCCAGATAGTATTCTATCAAACAGAACTGTGGGAAATAGCCAATGACTTCAACATTTACAAATGAAAGTATATTATAGAGCAAGATCTTCCTCTGGTTTTGTTTGTCTGCTTTGTTTTTTTTCCTAATTGCTGCTTGTCCATGCAATTTGCAAATCTACCAGGACAGTCATTCCTTCCAGTACATATTCTTGTATGCATGTGTATATGTGAAAGATGAGAAAATAATTGTTTGCCATTAGAAAAGTCTCTGGATTAGTAAGTATACCTATACTGTAGTAGAATGTGGGTAAGTACTAAGAGCTCAAAAATGTGCAGTGCACATGTCTGATTCAGGGAAAAAGGGTAAATCCAAGGAAAAGCTGCTGTAGAGAACATGACAGACACAAAACTTTATTTTGAAGAGAACTGTCCTGTGTTCTTTGATTCCAGTGCTTTTCAGTATTTGTATGTAAATAATAGAAACTAGCAAATGACTCAGGATAAACTTGGTCAAGGGTTAAGATCATTATCAGTATAATCAGAAATGGATGTTCCCACTGACTAAAACAGGGGAAGACTGGATGTATTGCAGCTGCTGTGTATATTCTCTAACTAAATGAGCAGCCATGTACTCTGGGCAAATTCTTTTTTAAAAGTGGAGGCAAAAGTTAACCTCTTCTCTTGTTTTCTCTGGTGGTCTCTATGCTGTGTATGGCTGCTTTGCTCCGTGCTGATCTCCTGGTTGTCTGTCAAATACATACAGATCTTCTGTGGGCACAGGTGAAGGTGTAGGAATAAAAGACAAGACAGATGTGTAGTAAGGATGATTGATACTGTGTAAAAATTGGCAAAAAATGTACACAAAATGGACCTTTTGCAGATCATAGTGGGAGAGAACAGTAAGGGAGGAGCAGCTTGCACAATACATTCTTCAACAAATATTTATATCCAAGAATCTTGAAAATTAGAGGAGATAATGCAATGATATTATTTCATTCACTAAAGAAACTGTACAGGACTGTATCACCATGGCTGTACTTTCGATGATTTGAGAGGCTTCCCATGCCCTCCAAGGCAGAGAGGTGGGTCCAGGGCAAGAACAGGGTGGCTCACCCTGACAGTGGGACCAGACCCCTTGGGACTATCCCTGCTACAACATTACAGCCAAGACCAGGCTATGACACTGCATTCCCATTAAACCTCTGAGCTGGTGATGACCTGTGAGCATCAGTGCCACCAATTTGTACAGAGCAGCAGCCTTGGCAAGCCCCAAAGTCACCTGATAGATTTCATGGAATAAAATGGATCATGAAAAGCCGCGTCAGACAGACAGTTTGGCACAGAGCTGGCTGCACAGTGACCTCCAAGCTGATTTGCAGCCAGTTGCTTTCCTTCAAAGCATAAAGTTTGCCTAAATGTGTTTGGATTGAGGATTTAGAAAATGTGAGAGAGAAAGGGAAGGAGAAGTACTCCAGCACAAAAGCCAAGTTTAAAACTGAAAGAAAGGCAAAGATGATTGAATGTAATTCTTGGGAGAATCGCAGGCTGGCGTGACTCAGTTCTTGACAAGGCACTTGAGCAAATCTCCCTTTGATAATAAGGCTCAAAGCCTCAGAGGTTGGAAGGTCCTGTTCTTTTTGACAGACTCTACTGTAACAAACACCTCTCTTGGAATAAAATGTTAACAATTACTCCCTGTAAAGCATGTGCATTCATCCACAGATCAGACATATTGCAAGTTGCAACTCATTAAAAAGATTCTCTCTGGGCTCCTGTCCAAAATTAGTGCCAGCTTTCTCCAAGTGTTTGAGTAAACACAACTGCCACCATCAGTGCTGCCTTCCTATGGAAAAATCCTTTGATGCTCAGTGGCTGTGGTAGTCAGCCAGCCACCAACACACGTCTGCAGTTTCCTCCTGCTGCTTACAAGGTACCACCAGGCTGAGCCAAGCTGCATGGCTGAGAGCTGAGCTCCCACAGCATGAGGTCTTCTAAGCCTGCTCACCTCCGAGGCCTCGTGTGACTCCAGAGGTGAGTTATCCAGCTGGGCTGTGGGTGTGATACAGGCTAGCTGTGCAAATGCCAGCACAGAAGCAGAAAATGTTCTAGCTCAATCACAAGAACGTCTTGCAGCAGCACAGTGTCATTTGGCTTCTCCTCTATGCAGGTGTCCAGGTTTTTGTTGGAATTCAGTGGGAGAACAAGGCTGCTCATACTGGGATGGAGAGAGGCCAGCCTGCTCAGAGCAGAGAGCCAAGGATAATAAGTAGGATATGTGTAGGGAGGAGGCAAGTCTGAACACATGTTCCTTTTGGGAGTGTAATTCCCTTACAGCAGTCTGCAGTACTGTAGCAAGCCCTAATAAAGAGATAGTCTTCCAAACACCCATGGATTTGGATGCTGACACCAAAGACAAGGAATGGAGCTAGGTGAGGGGCTTCTCATCTCTGCCCACGCCAAGCAGTCATTAAATAAGGCTGAAGTAATTCTGGAGTCAACTCCTGAAGGGCTTGGGGAAACAGGTGAACATCAATATTGTGTTTGCAAATGTCAGATGCTCACAGGATAAGATGGCTGCTGAGCTGGGAGCTGAAGCCAGGTGCCTGCAGAAATAGGCATCAGGTAAATGAAGGTGTTGTGAGTTGGCTCTAACAGGAGGAACACAAGATTTCTCTGCTGCGGGGATTAGAGTAAGGATTGCAGGGAGTGTGGTTTGGCAGGTCTCCTCGAGGCAGCAGTGGGGTAAATCCCAGGCAGGATCCAGCTCAGTCCTCAGTGTTTCACATACAGCACTTGCTCCAGGCGGGAGTTTCGGGCCCTGCCCCTTGGATGTTGAGTGCACTGTGCCACCACACAACATGGGGACAGGCTTGAGGAGCACTTGCTCCACTTCCCCTACCAACTTGCCGTGAGGGGAAGGATAAAGGGGATTTTAATTGCTAGCCTGTTTTCTCCTAGGAGAAACAGGAGTTTTAAGAGGGCACTTCAGTTCACTAGATAAAAGAGATACTTAACGTTTCATATCTGGAAAAGATCTAACAGATGTTTACTTTGTGCCTCACCAGGGCTGGAATCCTCACTATTTAATACTACTTGGCACTTACAGTGTGCTAGTTAAGGACAAAGTATTGCGCAAACATTAATTAACCTTCAAAGAATATGAGAGGTTCCTTTTCCAGAGGCGAAAACCCAGAGGGCAGAGATCTTAACCAAGGTCACACACAAAACATCACTGTTGTTTCAGTATCCTCTGCTTTGAGAGAAGGTCTTCAGAAGGAGGGGAATAACCTGAGAAATGGGGACCCCATGAGGACTGCTGAAATGACTGATGAGTGAAGACAGGGACTAGCCTTTTGGCTGAGCCAAGCAAAGAAGAAATGCCTAAAGGATATTGGAGAACAGGGGTGGGCTGCAGAATATGTTCAAGGACAGCAATAGCAGGCGTGCTGATGGGATCAAACCAGAGCAAGCTGCTTCCAAAGAAGCCCTGAAAAACATGGATTAAAATAATTGAAAGGTTCCTGAACTGTAGCACAAAGTACAAGGTGCTAGGTTTCACCTCTATTGGTCAAGTAAGTGTTCCAGCAGTGGCACTTCAGATGTCAGCACTTGCCAATATTTGCTGCTGAGTGACTAACTCAGCTGAGGGTCTGGCCCTGAGAAGCAAAGGATTCCTTTGTGATCAAAAAAGGAAATATGACGGCAAACATGATGGAAAATATAAGTAAGAAATAATTTGAAATGGTGGCAAATGGATAGCATATTCGATTTCAAACCAGATAGAGCAGAACCTAGTTTTAATTTCACTGGCACTCACTGCGTGGAACTACCATGGAGAGACTTGCAGTACATTGCATGGTAATACTGAACCCACAGGCTTCTAAAAGAGACATGAAAATGCATCTTAAAAGAATAGTAGAATGTATAACACAAAATACATGTTTTTTTCCTTTTTTTGCCAGGAGAAATGTTCTCTCCTGAGACACAGCTTATCTTTGCACATCTGGTAAGAGACTTGAAAAGAATTTAGTGCAGGTGCCAGTTGAAAAAGTCACCTGCAGTCCTGGGATTATTCTGACTTCCCATTTTACTTTTAAAGCAAAAGAACAATATAACTTGGCAGTATTACCTTGCAGTCCAGAAAGGGAATTTTAAAAGATTCAGTGCCTAAATAAGACTTAAAAATAATTTTTACTGCTTTTCTTACACCATGGCCCTGCAACTTAGTGTTCAGGTAGGAGGCTTGTTGAACAACATTCTTCTTGGATAACAGCAATATCAAAAGAATCCAGTTATAGGTTAAGCCTGGTTTTATGGATCTACCATTTCTCTCTATATAATTTTGCCATTCTGCAGCAATTTGCTTGTTTCTTTCTAATGTCTCTGAATAGCCAACAATTATGCACGCAGAGATCAAGATGTGTATACTCATAGGATAAGGCTGGCAGCCTTTCTTTGAAGATGGAGGAAAGGTGGCCACTTATAAAGAGCATGCATGAGAAGTAAAACGAGTTTTTCTGTCAAGGGCAGTTGCAGAATTAGCAGCAAAACTTGGGCCTTCTGGCTCTGAGACCAGTTCAAAATTAACAAAAAAGAATTTCCTTGGAGAGCAATATTGCAAAACACAATGCCTTCAAATAAATGGTGTAATTCTGCCATATTCTGTTATCTTTCCAAAGAGCCACTTTAAACACACTGGTGAACTATACAGAACTTAGTAGACTGTTTTGTTTATGTTGTGGATTATATTAATGTATCACCCCAATGCATTAATATTGTGGTTTATCAGTATGCCGGATTCGGTAGTCAGTTTGGCCAATTCTGGAGCATGATTTCATTGGCTTACTGTATCTTAGTTACTTACAAGTTCAGTACAGCAAGCTCCCTCCTTAAATTAAGGTTCTTCATTAAATCTTTCTATAGATGAAAATGTAAATTTCAATGTCTGTGCTCAATAAGGTATTCTTAACTCCATTAAAAAAAAAACAACCTATCATAATGCCATTTGGGAAAACTAAGCCTATTACCAGAAAATTCAGCTCTTTTCAAGTTTCAGTCTTACATTTGAAAAGCAGGCCATTAAAATGACAGTTGAGTGCTGCAGAGCACAGATTCTAAGTGACTCCTACCTATAGATACATGGGAAAACTTAAAAACTGGAATTAAATCCTTCATAAAGAAATGGCTATAAGACAAGAAGGCTTTTCCAAAATGCTGTTGGTGAGAAATTTCTAAGACTGAGGGAATTTTAAATTCCCCTTTCGTAGCTATAAATAACTTTTTAGTCAAGATGAAAATCAGGAACAAACATGATTTTTTTGTACCCTGCTCTCGTCCACTGAAGTCACTGAAGTGCCACAGAGAATATAATTTGGCACATGATGTCTTTGTTACTTGACACTTGCACGTATTTCTTGTATGACAGTAAGTGAAATGGTTGTAGCTGTACACCTGCAGAATTTTGTTCCTTTTCCATTGATGGCAAGCTGGGGTGATTACACCGACACCTGTTGGGGGATCCTAATTCCACAATAATATCAGAGCCAAATTTGCCACCCCACTGCTTAGTTCTTAACCATGGTCTTAAACTTCTCAGTGCACTGGAAAATGTTATGAGGCAACTGCTGGGTTAACGTAAGTTTGGCGCATAACTGTCGCCAAAAGTGGGGCTGTAAAAGAGGCTTTAAAGGACCTTACAAGAACAGGTATCCCCCAGTGATATGGCATTGCTCATACTCATTATAAGCTTTGGAGTCTTTCCAGAAGCCTAAAGATAACCATGTTGATTCTGGACCGTAGGGCTCCCTCTGGTTCCCAGCTGCACATGGATGTCTGTAGCACAAGCGACACCATGCAATCTGATGGGTCAGGTATGGAGACTGAGCACACTGCTGAGGTCTAAAGTGCTTGCAGTTTGCAACAATCTTTTAATTTTCAGGCTGCACTTCTCTGGGATCAGTTTGTACTTGTTCTTTCACCTAGACAGCCCTCCTGCCTCCTTGATGTTTACAGCCTGGTATTTATACGCAGCAGATGCCTGTTCTCTCAGCCTTCATTCTTCTAGTGTAAGCAAGGCAAGCAGTTTTAGGATATTTTATAGGAAGACTTTCCACAGTTCCTCAGCCTGCAGTAGCTGCTCTGTGCCTTTTACAGGTTGAGATTCTCTTTCTGGGGCAGAAATTACCAGCACTGTTTGCAACATCCGCTGTCAGTCATCGTTTCTTCTTTCCAGGTGCATTAATATTTCATGTTGTGCTTGATGCATCAATATATCTGTTCCACATTGCAGCTGTATTGTGAGACTGACTGTACCAAACTGGGAGCTTTCAGTTATCCTTTGCTCAACTATTTTGTCCTCTCACCTTTTGTATATTTTGGTTTAAGGTGGAAACGATTTTGATTACCTAATTCCATAACCCCTGGGGGTTCACTGTGGAATCAAAAGGAGCAAGAAGTAAGATAAGAGCAGCGGATGTCACATGTTCCCTGCTAAAGTGAGCCATGATGGAGATCAGCTGTTACAGTAGGGGTCACCTGCTGTGCTCCTTGGCAGTTCCTCTTCATCAAGGGTAGAAGGGTACATACACTCGGAGCCTCAGGTGTCCCTGTCGTCTGGTACCTCAGCTGAAACATCTGAAGCAGTAGCCCATTCTAAACTAGGAGGTTTTGAGCTCTGGTAACTGAACTAAGGATGTCTAACCTGTCCGTCCCCCAGTTGCAGTGGAGCAGGAAGGTGTGCTGGAGGGAGGGGAGAACAGCTGGGTGCAGCATCAGCTTCAATTTCCCTGGCCAGAATCAGCACTGAATTTCTGATGGAGCCCTTAGTGTGCCTGCCGTCATCACCATTGATAGATGAAGAAGTTGGTCCTTCAGCTCAAGTGATGGAGGTCTCCTTTATGGAACTGAGAGCTCAGTATCCAGTCCTGGCCAAAACCCTGCCAGAGGGAATGTTGGCCTTGGCTGCAGAAAGCAAGAAGCTCAGTTGCCTTTGAAAATTCAATATAACCCTCTCTCAGTGTTACACAGACAGCAGTGTAATAGATGTGTGTGAGTTATTGATTTATCCTTCAACTTCTGTCCTTCATTTTATTCACATAACTTTATATCACAGGTTTTATGATGGATAGAAAAATGTAATTCTGTTTCACTGTGCAGGAAAAGTTTCTTGTGCCAATTTCCCTAAAGGAGACGAGTGATTAGTGACACAATCCCTGTGTCTTCACCATCATCTCTGATCACCTGTATTGTCCAGAACCTGCTTTTGCCCCCCAATCAGGGAATCAGAGCAGTCTCAACAGAAGTACAGATGCTGAGTAACAAATAAACATTACTGTTGCTCATGGCTGAAGAAGAGTATTTGTATGAAGACCAGCCATACTCCAAATTTCTGTTCAGACAAACATTAGCTTTTACGAATGGTTTTAAGTAAGAATACTGGTGTAGCTGAACAACAGCTGCACCAAATATGAACAAAGAGCATATTAGGTCAGTTCTGTTACATGAATTTCAATCACCTTTGATCTGAAACACTGAGAATATATTCCCTAGTTGCTATTTCCAGTCTCCCGTTTGCTGATAGATTCATCTTCTGCATGATGGTTTGCTACTGTGTATCGCTGAAATATGATGACACATTTCTTAAGCATATTGCATTCTCATAAGAAAACAAAATAGAAAAAAAATAGCTTGTACTTATATCCTACTTCTGTCAGTCACTAAAATTGACTGACTGTCTTCTGTTCCTTTCTTTTCATTCATGATTGCATTTTTGTTCAAATAATTGATTTATCATGTATCTAATGATTCTTTTCTGGTTTTCAACTTGAAAAATATCCATGCCCTGGCTCATTGCTGTCGTATTTGTCATCAGAATAACACCATAAATCATTTTGAGCTTAAGATCAGACTGAGAAGGTGGAGAAAGGTCTGGATGATTTAAAGACATGTGCAGAAGAGATCTGAAAAACTTCTGCTTTAGAAAAAGATTTTAATTAGCTAATAATAATAAGGCTATACTGGAATTATAGTTTCTCTAGAAAGTGGATACTGCAAACTTTGGGGTAGTTAGAACAACAGTTTGCATGGGTCTATCTAAGTGTGGAGAACTTTGGAGGTATCTTTTGATGGATTTGAGTATTGTGTTGCCAGGGACATCTTGTATCAGTGTTAGCTTTGGTGTTCATGTTAAAGCTCAATGGCTATAGGTGTTGCGAAGTGAATATCCATCCAAAGACCTCCTGGAAAGATGCCTTTGGTGCTATGGGGTCAGAAACATGGCTTATGTCAGCACAGGGAGAGCAGAGATGAGTCACAGCTCATCACAGTCACAGGGAAATGCCACGAGAGACAGCCTGGACATGGGTTAGACCATGGTAGAGACGAATTGCTTGATAGGGTTTCTGTCTGGCCAGGGGTCCAAGACTCCTGCTCTGACAACCAGGAGCTTGAGATTTGGACACAGAGAGAAGCAGAGAGACCAAAGATACAGTTTGTCTGTAATTATATGCCTGTCCAGGGTATATTTGCAATCCGCCTGCTCTGGCTGTTGACACACAATCCCAGTTCTCCCCCATGGAGGTTCCTTCATGAGATATGAACATACAAATGTAGATTGAGGAAAGTGGGCAATGATTTTCACTTTCCGGCGAAGTTTGGTATTTAGTGTAAAGTTAATGGCCATGAAAAATAATGCACTCATTAATTTCAAAACAGGTTTAGATATATCTTTATCTAGATATATCTATAATCTATACTGTATCAAGATGGCCTTTCAAATCTAACTTCTTTTTTTTTCTTTTATGTCCAAAAAGCACAATAAATAAAGCAACACAAAAGTAATTTTGTTTGTTGCATGATAAATCATTTTAGCAATTTCAGACTCTCCATTTTTAAAAAGAGTGATATATGGCAAAAATACTTAGGTCCAAATTAATCTTTAATTTAGAATAATGTTTACCAATTGTATTCCCATGAGGGGTACTTTCTTGGTCTATAAGGTCAAGTGAACATCTGGTCTCCTTCATATCTGTACATAGCATGTACATATATGTAACATGTAACATAACTGTAACATGTCCTTGGTGATTAAGGTGTCACTGCAAACAAAATCTTATCCAGTCTTGGAATGTGCTATTTAGCTGATCTCCAACATACTAGAAAAAGTGATATATTAGGTTTGGACTGTTATCCTTATTCTTGAATACAGATAGAGAATTTCTTCCCATACATTTTAAAATCTCTTTTACTGACACTATCATAAGAAGAAAAAAACACTAACATTGTCTTTTTAAATTAAGAACTTGAATATTATGTACTTTAAAAAAAATAAAGTGCCATTTAACTTCAAAGTTTCAGTTAAAGATGCTCAAGTTTCCAAGTTAGTTAATGCTGCCAAATTTTGCTAGATCAACCCAGGCTTTTGAAATCTGAGCTTAAAAAAAACAACCTGAGGGAAGAATGTTGTTGATGGAGTGAAATCTAGAAATGAATGCTGTCACACAGCGAGGAATTGGTGCTAACTGCTGTGTGCCATCTTCATGCCTGCAATATGCCCACAATTCACTTAATATGAGAGAAAATGGCCAGCTGGTCCTGTTGAACTGAAGGCAGCAAGCTGTGCTCCCTTGCCATTAAACTCAGGAAAAACACTCTTCTTGAAAATGTAACTTTTCAGAATGACTTGAACTATTCTGTACTTTTCCACTGATATTTCCATAAATTATTGGCTCTTCTAACTCTGAGACATTTGAAGGAAGAAGTTTCAAGCTGTGGTCAAAAAATGTACCTGTTCTCAGATTTTTTTTCTGCAAAGAAGAAAATGTGACTGGTCTCTTAATGTACTGTAAGGTGAAAATAAGACAGAAGTTTAGTTAATTTCAAGCTGTTCTTAGTGAATGAGCTATACACTCTTGTTTCATATCTGTTGAATACAGCTCCATTATTGTACTAACCAAGTTTTCATACTGGCTTACAAAAATGTCATTTGCCACTATCTTCAAATAAGGATGGTACATGAGGACAAAGCCATAATTAGGATTGCTGTATCTAAATATATGGAGCAGTTAGGTAGAAAAAGTGGTGTAAAATTCTTTTTTGATCCTTCAAGACTCCAAATTGTTTCTGTCTCACCCTTTAACTTAATTTAATATACCAAACATAAAATCACAGTCTCATTTGGGAAAATATTATCCAAACAACACCAAAAAGTCTCATCAATCCTCACAGTTTACATTTTTCTTATATAATGCTTATGCTATAAAACAGAAAAGAAACACAGGTATAATGGACAGCATATGGGTTAAAACAAGCTGCCCTTTCATAGGCATTTGTCCTCTACACAGCTATTATTTTCTTCCAGCGGTGAATCTGTACAAAGGTTTCCTGCACAGGGAATAAATTAATGGATCTATTTAAACAGGACAAATATTATACTGCAAACCCTACCCATGCTATCATGACCAAACAGATGCTAGAGGAACAGCATTTACACATTGTTTTTGCAAAAACAAAAGGTTTATCACTGGAGTGGTGTAATGTTAACAGGAGTGCTGACCTACTTACACACCATAACACTCTGAGGAGCCTCTGGGGAGATTGTAGACCCTGGAGCAGGGCATGTTTTACAAGCCAAGTCATGAAACTATGACCAAGAGAACAACTTTTTTTTGTAGCAGCTGTTTATGGTTGACAGAAAAATATTGGGCAAATTTATTACTGTCTTAGTACAGATATTTGAGGTTTACTTGTCTAATTCTCTACTGATTGCTCTAGGCTTCCACTACAATCACTGGAGAGCAACCCACATATGCAATCTCTCTGACCTACTTTAACTAACTACCTCCAGATGAGATGAATTTCTCCCTGGATGTGCCTGCTTCTCCCAGCTGCCTGTAATGCGAAGCAGGGTAAATAGCTGAGAGTTTGGAAACTAACTTTTTGAGATCTAAGGGAGATAGGTCCCACCCCTGGTCTAAGAAGAATTCCTCCATGACTTACAAATACCTGAGCTAAGTTTTGTAAAGAAAGGAATGTGTTCTCATGAGCTTCTTATGAGTGTGAGTAATGAAACTACCATTGACTGGGTTGATATGGGATATGTCCACAGTGCACCACAGACTCTCTTCCTGGTGAGTGAATAGATAAACTATCCAGCTTTTCCACTTAGATATTCTCATTGTTTACTTCATGGTGGAACCCAGAGGTATCTGAAGTTGAAAAGCTGGATAACATCACATCTACTCAACCTGGTTCCAAACAGATGGGAATGAAGTACTCAGCACAGGAAAAATAAAATAGCTGAACCAATTTTCCTGAAAAAGGTGAATGTCTGTTGTGCAAATATATCAAAAGGGAGACCTTATTGGGGCCTTTCTATATTTAAAGTGTCCTATAGGAAAGATGGGGACAGATTTTTTTAGCAGGCTCTGTTGCGATATGACAAGGGATTATGGTTTTATATTAAAAGATAGTAGATTCAGATTAGATACAATGAAGAATTTGTTCATAAACTGGATGGAAAAAATGCTGGAACAGATTATCCAGAGAGGTGGTGGATGCCTCATCCCTGGGAATATTCAAAGCCAGGTTGGATGGGGGTCTGAGAAACCTGATCTAGTTGAATATATCCCTGCAGGGGAGTTGGACCAGATGACCTGTCAAGGTCAGAGGGTTTGGACTGGATGACCTGGAAAGATCCCTTCCAAACGAAACTATTTTGTGATTCTACAATTTTCTCCGGAGCATTAAGACTCAACTGCTATTTAAAGTAGTTAGTGTTATTTCCTCTAAGGCTCTAGAATTTATGACCAGTAAATGTCACTTAGCACTAGTGTAAGGAGGTTATGACAAACTGGTTGTATGAAATCGAAGTTATATAAGAATACAGACAAATTTACTATCAGGCAGGGTTGCTGCATCTCAGGTGACTCTGCTGCTGGCGAGCAGCAAGGTATGACAGTAACACAGAGGCACCCAGTTAGCAGCACATTATCTCAGGGCAGTAGCACAGCAGTGTGTCCCACTTGCACAGTACTGATGGCATATGAAAAACAGGCTGGTTTTAATCACTCTGCAGATGAAATAGGTAAAAATCAAGGAATAAAATGGTTTGAACTAAATTTTTTATTTTAAAAGAATGAAAGACTAATTCCCCCAGACTTGTGGGAAAGCTTCAGTCAGCTTTAAGCTCTATCAAAACTTCCATCAACAAAATCTCTACAGCCTTTTAACTTACTTTGAGAGATGTCTGCTATGGTTTGCCCTGAAACCATATGGGAAAATGTAGTTCCTGGGTACCATTACCCATGTGTTTCCAAAGTATCTGCTCCTTGGTTGGGTTCCCTTTAACAGGTCAGCATACAGATGAATTGCTAGGTTTGATAGCATTTCTGCTGGTTCTGATGGATTATTTTTTGTAAATTTCCTTTTTTTTTTTTGTTTTTAAAGGGTTATTTAAAGTCTTAATGACTTCATAGCAAATTGTCTCGTTGAAAGGAAGCATTAAATTCAGTTTAGCTAAGGACAGAGAAGAGGACTTAAGGAGAGGTAGATCCCCAGCATGGTTCAACGATTTTTTTTTTTTTTAATCTGTGTCTCTGAATCTCTGGAAAATGCTGAACAAAAGACGGGTACAACCCCATATCTTATGAAGATGATCTCACTCCTGATTTGGTGCTCTGGATTGAAAGCTCATCTTTCCAGCAGGCTCTGGTTGAGGTACAGATACGGAAGATCCAATCAGTTTCTAATATACACAAGATTCTAGTACACCGACTTATCCTGCCCAATGAGCTGACTTCCACTTCGGGGAGAGATGTGCAATATGCCATCTCCAGAGTCACTGTTGTTCTGTTTTACACTGTCTGGAGGTTAGCTCTGCAGAGGTTCTATCTGTTTGACACACTTCACTTATTTATAATGACACCTGTTATTTCTACAACACTATATAAATACTTATGATTGCTCTTGATACGTCTTAGTTGCTCTCATGCCCAAACCTCTCCTGTAAGGTGACACATGGCTATGTGACTTTGATTTCACACTTTTTCCTAAATTTTCCTTCTGGATTAGATTCTATTCACTGGTGAAACAGTGAATCCGCAGAGAATACCCAGGAACTTGTGTGGTTTTTATAGTTCTATGTACTATATAGCACACATAAATGGCATGTGCTTTTTTTACAGTAAAGCATCAAGCCCAACTACCCAGTGAAGAAACCAGAGCTGTTAGCACAGCTTTTGAGTACACCTACCACTCGCCAAATATTTGTTCTACAGCAGCAGACAACTGCTCAGCCAGGACCAAGGTCTCCAGTGTGGTGCTTCAGTGGTGCTCAAGTAAACCCTAGTCCTCGCCAAGCCCCAGAGCGGTGAAGAGGTGGGAAGAGAAGGGAGATCATGTGAGATGCGCATAGCTTGCTTTTTAGAGACAGTGTTAGCACATCAGCTCTGATTCAAAAGCGAAGGGGCTTTGTCGCCAGCGGTGCCAAGGGAGCAGTGCCATGGCTCTCAGCTGAGATCCATCCTTATGGGCCAGAGCCAAGGAAGAGCAATGTGTGTTGGGGCCAAGGCATGGGGAAGCCATCCAAGAAGGCATTGCAGAGGCACTGAATACATGGCATTGCAGTTAGCAGTTTGGCAGACCAGCAAGAAGGAAAAAGAAAAACACCAGGTAGGATGCTTGTAGTTTTGAATTTGTCATAATACCATGGAATGCTGATGTTATAATTTGCTTGGTGTTTGCATTACTTTGTAAGCAAGCATTTATGAATTCAGCCAGAATAAAGGTGAAAAAGATGTGGTACACAGATATGCACACTGAGAAAATCTGATGTCAAGATTTTGCTGGAGTAATTTCGGACTTTTCAGCATGTTTTTGTTTGTTTTGTTAGGTTTTTTACTGCTTGCATAAACTTGCACTATTTCTTTAATTAAGTTTACAGGCCCATACCTTTGACAGACAGAATTATTTCTGCTATGTGTTCTGAGTTTTAGTCTATTAGTCAGCCATAATATATCCTAATATACAAGACTAAAAACCCCAAAACAAATACATACACATATATATACATACTTGTCTGCCTCCATGTGTGTATACATTTTCCTCTTTCCTAAAGTTAGTTTTAGTTAAAAGATTCATAAAGCTGTTTATTTTATAATCGAGAAAGGATTCCTGTGAGAATAGTAGAAAGCTAAAATAATGCTTCTCTGCAGAGCTTTTTGTTCCTACCAGTGCAGACACCACTGAAAGCAGCAAGCACAGATGAGATTTGCTGCTGAAAAACAGGCTCTGAGCAGCCCAACCTGAGAATGTCGCTCATGGCTGATAACAGATTGACAGTGTTTGGGCATGTTAGATACTGCAAAATATACTTCAAACCACACTGCAGAGAGCCTTCTTGTCAGTTTATAATTTTGGGGACTTTTTTCTGTTTTTACTGGTAAACAGAACTTTCCCTTTACTCTTCTTATTCTAACTCTTTTTTAATGCTGAGATTTAGATGTGGTTTGTTCAGTGCAGCCTGTGCAGGACAATCATAATGTGAAATGGCATGTAAGGTTTTCTGTCTTCCTTTTCCTTCTGTCCTTCACATGGCTGTCACACACAGGTCCCAGAGGTCATCAAGCTTTTCCAGTTCTCAAGGCTCTGCTGAGTTAATGTGCTGAGTGAGCAGACCTTGCTCCTTGTGTCACAATGCGCACACAATTCTGCAGTGCCACCCCAGTGCAGCAGGTGCATTGTTTGTGGTACTTAGCTCCAAAGCTGTTTGACTGATTTTATTCTAGTGCATGGCAGGGGGATTCCTACTGGCTTGCTGCCCAGTTGCTCCCCATGTCCTTGCTTAATCTAGCAAGGACAAGGGAGGCTAAAGGTGGACTTGGATTATCCCTGTGGAGACTCCTTATTTGAGAGTCACTTGTCTCTTCATAATTAAAAGCACTAATCTTCCAGGGTTTCACTGTATATCTCTTCCAGGCTCTCTTCTCCCTTTCCTGTCATTTAAATTGATTTCCCTTTTGACTTCACCTGGTTCTGTATGCACCTTCAGATGAAGCACACAATAGTTCATATAAAGTTTTCTTCCAGATTAATCCTGTTAATTTCTGCTGCCACATTCTAAATGCCCCTAAACTTTGCTGCTTCTGTTTTAGAGTGAAACCCAAAGTACTTCACAGTAAAATTTTTTGTCAGCAGATTTGGGGAACCTTGGAGAAGAGAGGGGAAAAACACATTGCTGCTCCTACCACCCACCTGGTTCTGGCTGAGCTCAATATTAAAATGCTGCTCAAAACAGAAGGAACAAATTAGCACAAGAAACTCATGGAGGCTTCACAATAGTCAGGAAGTCCCAGGGCAGCTTCTGGTTTGGCTGGAAGCTAACCTTACAGGGTGACATCTCCATGTTTACAGTCCTGCTTGAAAAAGTTTATCTCAAAGGATTTTCTGGGGACAGATACGGGAAATATTCCAAAATATGAAGCTGTCAAATCCTAGCCCATCTCTGCTGTTAAACACAAAACTGTAAAAAGTTCAAAATAAACAGCCAAATGTTTATGACCTTAGAGAAGGCAGAGACATGAACAAGCACTTCTCATTCTCAGTGTGCTTTTCATTCGGCTCCACTTTGGGGTCTGCTGTTAGGGGGTTAATTTTTTAGGACAGTTCACTGTCCCCAGCCTTTTTCTCTTCAGTAGGCATGAATCATCCAACCTCAGAACAGCCCATATCTGGCTGCCTGTCTCACAGCACTGGGCAGCAAAATGCTGTTGCTCTCTAGCCTAAGCTGTCTCCAAAAGAGAACAAAAAGTAGAATAATAAAATGTTTTGCAGGCAGACACTGAGCATGGAAACACTAGTGATCTTCAGCTCTCACCAAAATGAAATCTTCCTGTCCTGTAAAGGGGCAGAAAACCTAATAACTTGGACCTATAGTCAAATCAACAGTGAATGGTGTTATACAGTGCTTCAGGCCACGCTTATTTAGAGATTTCCATGTGAATGTAGGTACCTAACCTCAGGCATCAAGGCAAAGCTCAGATCACAAGCAAACATCAGCTCGTTTTTTTTTTTTTTATTAAGGTAGCAGCCTTATGATAAAAGCTATGCTTGGTTCTACATTTATAAATAAAACCTCAATAAAACAGTAACTCCAATGCTACTGAACAGTTCAATACAACATCAAAAATATTTCCAAATCAATCTAGGGTAGAAAGGTTTATGAAGATACTGAATTTCCTTTTTTTTTCTAAAGGTTTACGTGCTACTGTCATTCAGAAACCCCGTGTGCATCAAAAAGCAAGATATTTATTAAAATAATCAGATATGGGGGTAAGTGAAAAATAGAATATGACAGTTTAAGTATGATGGTTTGTACTGCAGCTGTATAGAATAAATTTTTTAAACAAAATTGCAATATTGTATCTTGGATTTGAAAATATATCATATGTGATGAAGTTCCAGTATTTACTGGTTTTATCAATGAATTAAATAGGAAAAGAAAATTGTATGGCAATGAAAACTGCTGCTAATGAAAAAGTTAGCAGGGCCAGAATTGCAAACGAGGATTTGAATATCAAATAAAGAACTCGGCTGAACCTTTAAATTGGAATTGCAGAAATGGGAGAAAATTTAATAGGAACTTACAGCAATAACTACCATCATAAACCTGAGATTTGCCATTAGAGAGGAAAGAAGAAGAAACATGCATGTGATGGTCAATCATACTCAATGAGATGCTCTAATGAAGAAAGAAAAAACAAAGCTGAAACCTACTGGATTAAATATTTCTGCTGCAGATTAGTAAGTATGAAGCCATTGTACAAGCTACTGTTACAGTCTCTCTCGAAAACTGATTGCAACCTTGGACATGCAGTTAAAAAAAAAACCAAATAAAAAACCCAATCAAAACAACAAAAAAGTGGATTCCAGCTGCTGTAGGTGCAGAGGAAGGTCACTCAGAGGGGCAGACTTTCTGTCGTTCTGGGGGAGATTGGAAAGAGCTTGACTCGCTCCCTCTGGCAAAGCAAAATTTGTATAAGGCTGGAAAGGCTGTTTTCATGCTGACTGGAGTTGTGGTTTAGCGCTGTATGGAGTGAAGAGCTAAGAAAATGGTTCCCTGCCATGAAACCAAAGAGTAAAGCTCTCTGCAAATAAATGTTAAATGCAAGTTTGAAGAAAGTTTCCATTCTTCAGGTATAAGTTTCCACTCAAAAAAGTCTTAGAAATTGGGCAGCCATGCGCATAATTTTTAATATGGAACAAGAAAGATTTATGAATTGGTTTACGTGGTGTGATTGCTGGAGATAGCAGGGGTCTGGATGTGATGACTCAGAGAGGTGCAGTGTACTGAATGTTCCACCTATATGCTAGGGCTCAAGGGGGTCAATTTATTCAATTATTTGCTACAAAAATACAGATTCCAAGCTATGCAGCAGACCACCCAGGAGGAATAGGAAAAAATTATACACTCGTAATTTTTTTTTCTCTCAGGTGACTTAGACCAAATGGTGTGGGATTACAAGGGAATAGACTGAGGCTTTACAGAGGGTAAGGTCCTTCAAGCATTCCTCAAAGTCACCTTCCACCTCAGGAGCAGGTTTCTATACCTAGATTTATTTTAAAGCTATTTTGCTTCAAGTATCTCAAATTCTCTCCTCTTTATTTTCAAACTATTTGGGCTCAGAGAGCATATTTTACTGATCTGCCTTTATTACTCTCTTGCTACTGAGAGATTTCAAGAATTTGGGGCTCTTCCTCATCTCTTTTTAACTCCACTAAAACCAACCTTTTCATCTGTACATTTTTACATCAATAAAACTAGAGATATTAATTGAAATTGCCTAAACGGAGCCTGTCTATGAATATGGAAAGGAGCAGGGACAAGAAATTCACAGCAGGAAAACATGCACTTTCCTCAAGATTTCCCCATTTTAATGGGCTCACCCATGCCACTTAGCATTTTGCTTCCTTTCTCATAGCAAGGTGAAGTTTTTTTGCTCATTATTAGTGGACAAATTCATAACATTATCTTCCACTTTCTAGATCACCCAGTGCCCCGTTCCAGACACTTGAGTGACTCTGCATTCTCATTCTTTTAATTGCCTCCCAGAAAAACCAGGATGTAAAGATGTGATGGGAGAAATGAAGTAGGACTTTGGTGCATGAGGGAAGAGTGGTGACAGTGAGGAGCGTATCCTAATAAAACCTTGGCTTCATGCTGAAATATTTCCCAGTGTTTGTAAAAAAGGTGCTTCTTGATGCTGAGTCTTCATGAACAGAGCCCTGTAGGAACCACAGGGACTGTCTCCAGTGGCTCAGCTGGCCAACGGAGATGCCTCTCTGGCTGTATCTACACTGGAGTTAGAGCAAAGACCTGTCTGAGCCAGGATGAGGTGAAGTGCCCCCACAAAACAGGAATCCATCTAGGGCAGCCGTGTGTTTACGCAGGCAGAGCCCACACTGAGCTCCTTGCTACGGCGCTAAGCTGCCATCAATCACAGCACAGCTGGAGCAGTGACTGTGTTATAGGCATTGTCTTTGTTTGCAAAACGTGATAAAGTTGAGCCCACAGCTGGTGCTGAGAGGCTGTTTGAGAGCTGTGATGTGCCGCGTAGCCTCCAACCCCCTCTGAATTCCAAAATGATGGAAGGGCAATATCTTTGCACCGTTTGGTAATGCTTGTTCCTGTGATGCCATATAACAATAAATCTAGTTCTGCATCTTCTGGTTGATAAAAGTTGTTTATCTCCAGCTGAGATGTTGGATTGATTTATATTAGACTGATTTTTCTTTTGCATGAAGGTCAGCCTCATTACCTTCTTATAAGGATCCTGGAGACTGGATTTAATTGGGATTATACTGTAGCCCAAAGTTTTCTGTACTTTCCGACAAAGGTCTTTAATAAATGTAACATGGAACTGCAAGCATATAGGACTAGATAAGATATTACAATATTTCCTAACCCCTCCTCTGTGGAGGTGGGTTCTCCTTCCTACAGACTTCTATTTCCTCTGTTTGACTGCAATACTAATATTAAATGTGCTGGACACAGTTCTCTGGCCTTGAGACCAAATGGCCCAGGGAAATATACTTTGAAGCCCTCCTATCTTGCTGTGAAGAATGCCTCCATTAAGCCTGTCTGTTGGGAATGGTCCCTGGCCCATGGGAACTGCCAGCACTGTTCAGGGAGTGCTTATGGACCCAGAACAACTGATGGTATCACAGGGAGGATGACTGATTGCTCAGGCCTATGTTCCAGTATTGCTAATTGCTAATATTGGCATAACCTGTGTGTCCTGCACTGATGCAGAGTTCATAATCTTCCGTGGTCACTCTCTCTATCATACTAAGAAATCTTCTCTAGGGTCTGCCCTGATTACAGTAAAGTTAGCAAGAAGAACTTGTAACAGTCTTTATAATGATGCAAGATTTCCATTTCTTTCTCTGTCCTCACTTTCCAAACCCAACTACCATAGTCTTTTTTTTTAACTCTGCAGATTTTCAGATCTCTTGCTGCTCTTACTGTTCATAGTTCCCTGCATTTTCTCTGTCTTATGTTCAAGAATCCAGGCCAGGATGCAGTGCTTGAGGAAACTGCTCGCTGGCACTCTGCGTGACAGAAGAAATGTCTTTGTCTTATTGCACACCCCATTTCTGTAATGCTTTCCAAAATGAATGTTGTCTTCCTTCTGCAGAGCTAGATTGCTGCATCCATACCAGTTTTGTGACCCCTATAAACACAGCTCTTTCACCAACACACAGCTGTCTAGCTGATTGTTATCCCCATTGATTTGTTCTGTAATAGCTTGCCAGGAATAAACCCTTTGCAATCCATTTGAGGCAAAGACAGGCTAAATTAATCTTGTTGATTCTGGACAGCTACATCACCAGTTCATTTTAAAATTTGCTCTGGTCTTCCACAACTTTTGTCACCTCTATAACTTCTCATTAACCATTTAACCCTATACAAATGAAAATATTGAGTAGAAAGAGCAGAGGAGAAGCTCGTAAGGCAACTCACTTGAAATGCCTTCCCATTCTGTTTCTCTTGGGGTATTTTAACAATCATTCTTGGACTGCTTTTATGATATTTTTACCTAGGCCTGATGTCCTTAGGTAACCATGGGAATGGTGTGCAAGACAGTGTTGAGACCCTCCACTGAGCTCAAGACAAAATAAGTCCTTCCTTTCTCACTAGGCATGCATCTGATCTCGGTAGGGAAATACTTTTCCTACACAGTCAGACAGACTTGACCTGGGCATGCAGTATTGGTTCAAAAAGTTCATCCTGGGGGAAACCCTAGAAAATGTGGTTTTGGGAGTTTCAGTTAATGCATGCTGAGCTGATCTGCCATTGTGTAGAGCTTCTTATTGCAGAAAGTAAATACCTGGATTGTGTTTTTCTGTGTGTAGTAATGTTGTGGTTGGAGCTGTGACCCTCTGGAGATCAATCATTTCTGAATTACAGATCTTGCTTGCCAAATATACGTAACATTTGTAAACAGGGGTAATACCTTATATGAAATTGGCTGATGTAACTCCTATTTTATACAAATAATTGCCATAACAGTAAAATGAAAGGAAGAAAAGGAATTGTTTTGTTGTTATTATGGTAATGAATGCATTAGAAATGCATACAAAAGCATCTCAGTGACTTAAGCCATTGCTCATATGAACTGTTGGCTCTCGGGTTTTTGTGATTGCTCTTTTGTTTTCTCCACTGCTCTTAAACAGCTGTAAGCCTCCATTTGTTGAAAGGACAGAACCTCGGGCCTGTGAGCAGCACTGCGTTCAGCCCTCAGAGAGCAGAAAAGACAGGGTGCTTGTGACTGTTGGGTGCTCATTCCAGCTAGAAACCTGTTACCTGAGCAATGGCTCAGTGGGATATATTTCCAGTTTTGCCATTTGTCCTGCAGCTCTCTGACTGCACTTGGGAAGCCCACAAAGGAAAGACCAAAGAAGAGGTTAATTTGTAGCTTGGTGCTAATTGGTTTGCATGTCAGTTAAGACATGTAGGATGAGATGGTTTTTTGATGGCCTGGATACATAGCTCAGAATGAAAATCAGGGCCAGCCAAGGATCTGAGACAGTGGAGGAGGGGAGCGGACGTGGAAGCCTTAGTCCACCATGTAGCAAAATTTGTGCTGCATTATCTTAACTGAACAATTTCCATTTGCTTTTTGCTTGTAAAATCTGCATAGAACACTAATTTTTAAGTGCATGAGTGCTCCTGGGATCTGTTTACTGCACAGTTTAGGCCAAGAGAGAATATTTTTTATTCAGCTGCTCCTCAGTGTGTAAATCCCCTTGACTGAAATATCTGTCAACTTGGCAGAAGTGTAAGGGCCTGATTCTGAGAGGCACTGGTGGCTGAGTTAACCTTCTTGAAACAAGGTTTTAATCCATTTTGCTTTGACAAGACTAAATGACAGTAAATGTTTCTTTGCCGATTTCTATTCTTTTGCCAGTATGCAGAGCTCACTATGCAGCATGTGCTATTTTTATTCATGAAATTGGTACAAACTTAACATAACTACTTATAACTAGAGTTTGAAAAATTAATTTCCATGCCATCATGTAGAAGGTGATATATTATGCCTTTTGTTAATTAAACCAGAAATATAGATTTAAGAGCTGCTACAAAGCAGGCTTAAAAAAAAGAGGGCAGATTAGAAGAAAAACTTGCATTTTAACTCATCATTGTTTAAATCCTGCACCTACAATATCTGAGATGCAATTATGAGATATTATGACGTAAGTTAATCACCTTTTATTGTTCAGCCACTATGCCATAACAAAAATTACACTTTATAGTCTCTTTGTAATTATTTTTTTCCCTGTTCTTTTTTTTTGCTTTTTTTTTTCCCCCCCAAGGGGAAGATCTGTCTTTCTTGTTGGAGACTTTGGCTTGTTTAGAGTTCTTTGTGTGTCTACACATGAAAATATAAATCACTTTTCAATTTGGAACTGTGTGCCAGTGACAGTCTTCTGACATGGGCAACCTTCCATTCCTGTCCAGGCAAGGTCTCTTCAACAAAATGAGAATTCTGTGTACATTGTCTGTCTTACAGATACATATCTAGAATTTGCATGCACAGATGCTCACACCAGTGGTCTCAAGCTTGTGCCTGTCTGGCAACCCAAACATGAGCAATTTATACATTAGGAAGAATAACATTTGTACTCACTGAATTTTTAGCCAGAAGAGTCTGCTTATAGAGGTTTTTGCTAATCAAACATAATTTCTAGTACCTTGTTCCCCATTCTTGGAAATGAAATTGGGTTTCTCAATAGGTTGGGAAAGAAGATGACGAACATTTAAATCCCACTATGTGCATTCTCTTGAAAGCTCATATACAGCTATTCACTGTTCTGTGCATAGTGGTATGACATTCACCATTGCTGCTTTTTGGGGTCCTGCACTGTGCTAGGGTAGACTTCACATTGTTCAGCCCATGGAATTTCCCAGCCCTTCAGAAACGTGCCCATTAGATGTGTTGCTTGAGCAGAAATTTTTTCACTCCTGTCCTTCTGCTTCCATGAGCCATGAACCCTTTAGCCTCACATGACTGGGGCTTTAAAGCCTGAGAAAAAAACCAGCCAGGAGGTCATGCTGAAGCATGCAGTGGCATAAGGAAGGCTGGAAACTGTTTATGGTTCCTTCTAGTACTATCATGAGGGGCACCAGGTAGAGCCAGAAAACTGCAGGCTGAAATGAATTAGAACGGAGTCACACACAGGGTAGAAGAACATGGAAATCCCTTCCCCAATGTGTGTTGGAGGCGCTAAAAGGTTGCATGGGTCCATGAAGCATGGGAAAAGTTTGTGTTAGAAAATTCCAATAAGGGCTCCTAATTGCAAACATACAACTTGAGAATTTCTGAGTCAGGAAAGTTACTAAATCACAAGTTTCTTGGTCTAGGAAGGTATTCTGGGGAAACATTGCTATGGACTTATCTGTTGTAACACTCTTCTCTTGGCATTCACTTACGTCTGCCATTGAAGAGAGATAGTGGGAGAAAGAGCTGCACAGAGGAAGCTGAGGCTGGTCCACGTGCACAGTGATTGATTAGGAGCATCTGAAGCTGATGGAACATGTTGATTTTAAAGGTACAAATCAAGTCATGTGAAAAACAAAAAAAAGAAGAGAGAAAGGAAAGGAACAGAAAAAAAGTATCCCTAATATGCAGATATGAAGGGCATTGGTAAGGTCTCAGTTGATTGTCCCTTATGGGGACTGTCTCCAGTTCAGCCAGTATCAAGGCTGAAGATGACAAGGAGGAGGATTTTGCCATGCTATTTCCCCAGAACTACATGTCTTTCATCAGAACCTACCCAAGATCTCTATCAGTTGTTGCTGTGAGTGATGTTATTAGCGCTGACTGGAGTGTGTTTATCAGCTGCAAGTGTTGCACATTTTTCAGCTGTTAAGCTTCTGCACATTTGCTGTTGCCTCCACCAGGGCCTCAGCATTACTGGGGCTAAGGCTCAAGGGCACTTTTGGCACTGGGCAGCAACAGTGCATGGAGCAGAAGAGGAGAGGAGCACCTAGAGGAGAGCTGCCAGCAGCCAAGGAGATGGCACTTTGAAATCACCCAGTTTTTTAGATCACAAATTATGTCCCAAGGAGAGACAGAAAAAACCCATGTTATTTTAAAGCATTTAGGAATATTAAATGAAAGAAGAGAACTGCACAGTCAAGACCAGTATGTAGCACAGGATTAATTTAAGCTACAGCACAACCGTTATTTATTAAATATATTTTTTAAACATAATTAGATATTTTGAGGATTAGTTTGCCTGTCTTAATAAAAGAAATCAAATTTCCCCATTCTTCTTTTGCAGGAAGACAACTGCTTTTGGAGCAACTCAAAAACGAAAAAACCAAAACAAACAAAAAAACCACTAGCCAAGCTTGTCATCTTGACACTGTGTACACTGTGTGAGCTCCTAGATCTTATCAAGTATTTATAGTTTCATGTTGAAAAGGCTGACAGACTTTCTATTACACAAGTGCTACCAGGTGCTAAAAAATACTTGAAAATAAAATCTTATTTCAAGCCTGATGAATTTGTAGCTTTTCCAAATATCAAAAAGAATGGAATTTCACCTTCTCAGATCCCATGTGTACTTTTACTCTCACTGAGGGTTCTTCTGCAGCAGAGTACATCTACCTGTGTATGCTGAAGTCAGTGAGATAATTCTTATAAGTGCCCCTGATATAAGCAGATGCCTGTCTGTGGTTACCACCTGTGTTTGGCTGAGCCCAGAGAGGATGTGAACAGTTACATCCACGTGGCATCCATTCACAAGTGCTGCTCCCCAGGGCTCAGCATTGGGCCAAGTCCTGTTTAATACCTTTATCAATGATCTGGATGAGGTGATCGAGGGCAACCTCAGTCAGTTTGCGGTTGAAACCAAGCTGGGTATGAGTATTGATCTGCTGGAGGGCAGGAAGTCTCTACACAGGGATCTGGACAAGCTGGATTGATGAGGCCAATTACATGAGGCTGAACAAGGCCAAGAGTTGGGTCCTGCCCTTGGGCCACAACAGCTCCAGGCAGTGCCCCAGGCTGGGGCAGAGTGTCTGGAAAGCTGCCCAGAGGAAAAGAACGTGGGGGAGCTGGTGACAGCAGCTGAACGTGAGCCAGGGTGTGCCCAGGTAGCCAAGAAGGCCAATGGCTCCTGGCCTGGATCAGCAATAGCGTGGCCAGCAGGACAAGGGTAGGGATTGCCCCACTGTACTTGTGAGCCACACTGCTGGGGACACACCTTGAGTGCTGTGTCCAGCTCTGGGCCCCTCACTGCAGGAAGGACATTGAGGTGCTGGAGCGAGTCCAGAGAAGGGCAACAGAGCTAGGGAAGGGTCTGGAGCACAATTCCTGTGAGGAGCAGCTGAGGGAGCTGAAGGTGTTTAGCCTGGAGAAAAGGAGGCACAGGGGAGACCTTGTCATTGTCTAGAAATTCCTGAAAGGAGGGTGAGGCCAGATGAGGACTGGTCTCTTCTGCCAGGTAACAAACAATAGTCAAGAAGAAATTATTTAAATTGTGCCAGGGAAGGTTTAGATTAGTCATTAGGAAAAAATTCTTCACTGAAAGGGTGGACACACATTGGAAGAGACTGGCCAGGGAAATGATGTCACCATCCCTGAGGTATTCAACAGATGTGTAGATGTGACACTTAAGGATATGGTTTAAGTGGTGGACTTGTCAGTTCTGGATTAACAGTTGGATCTGATGATCTTGAGTCTTTTCCTGCCTAAATGATTCTGTGATTCTGTGGTAAAAAGAACTAATGGCTGTAAGCTCAAGCTTGTTAAATACAAATGAAAAATGAAGAACATTCATTATTTGTAATCAATGAGAAACAAATTACCAGTGTTGGTGGCAGATTCCTAATTTTTAAATAACTTCAAATTATGGCTGGATGGAACATATACTTTAACAGAACAGAAGCTATTTGGCTTTATATATTCAATCACTCTTTATTTGCTGTTTTTAATAGGAGTATTAAATCTTTTCATTCACTAAGGTTCCAGAATGATACACTATCTACACACATTATTCCCATTTCTTTTTCTATATAATACTAAATGTAATTTTATTGTTTGGAGGATTTTTTGGTTGGTTTTATTTTGTTGGTTTCTTTTTTAAAGTAACTGTAGGAAAAATACTGAGAAATGAAAGTATAATAAATAAATAAATAGAACATATTAAATACATTTTCAAACATGGCTCTACTTCCCCTCAAGAGGTTTGAATCTAATATTCACTCCCATCTCAGCATTTCAAGTCCTTCAAGTCCTTCAGCAAAATTCATGCTAATAGACCCAATATTGAGTTTTGCATTCTGCCTCTACTGCAGTGAAATGCTCAAGAATGTCATATTAAAACTGCAAACATAAAAGTAATTTCCATTATTATTCCAAGCAAACAAATTGCAAACAAATTTATTGTAACTAATGAAACTAATGCAAATGCCATCATAGGGATTTGTTTTCTCCATTGCCTCCCTTCTTCCCAACAGTAACCCCAACGCCTTCCATATCCCTTGCCATGATAAACCACTGTCCCCTCATATCATTGTCCAACTTCCCCTGCATTATCTCCATTTTACCTCTTCCTTTGGGCTTGAATGGTCCATTATCCCATGCCGATGATATGCCTATGTGTTGGTTGTGTCCCTCTTTCTCCATGGCTAGGCCAGGGGCTGTGTGCGGATCACAGTAGAGTGTATGCCGACCCATAAACCAGACAATACACATGAGGAATTTGTTCTGGCCAGGTTAGAGCCCCTCTGCAACCTTTCTCTCGGCACAGGACATTATTTAGATCTCTCTCATCTGCCTGGCCACAGACTTCCATGAAATTCGCAGGAAATGATTAGTAATTGATACCTTGCCTTTCTGTCAGATGGGTTGGTAGTCATCACACGAGAGATGGATGGACAGAGAAAACACGATCATGTAAGCTGCATTCCCCTGGGAAACCAGACTGAAAGCCCATAAGGTATGTATTACAGAACGCACTAGAATTACTTTTCTGGCCTGCAAATGTGTTTAAAGCATAGATTTTTGATGAGAGTTATGCAAGTTAGTGAGAAGCAGACCAAAGTTAACTGCAGATGAGGATGGTACACCGAGCATTTGTATTTCCAGAAAAAAAAAAATCCTTTTTCTTTCACAAAGACAAATACTTTCTTGATTGTCTTTTTCAGTAATAGATTACCATTAGAATTTTCTAGAAATATTCAAATGGATTTCAGAAGCTTCATTCTTCTACTATTTACAGACTGGAAAATATTAACAAGTTCTCCTTCAAAAGGCTGAAAAGTCTAAGCTAAGTATAGAGTTACATGAAATCTATTATTTCTTTACATGTGTTTTCCCTGCATATCCCTGTCTGTGTTATTGTCACCAGCAGGTCCTAAGGTAGCACCATGGAACAATTTATAAGACCAGGTGTTAAATATGCAGTGCTGCTAGTTTCTAGTGTAAAAAAAATTGGAGGCAACAGGAATCTGTGATCCCCTTTATAAACTCATTTAAATCAACTCTAATTTAATTGCTGCAATTGCACAGAGTAAATAATTGCTTCTATATTATTTAAAGTATTAAGAATGCAAACAATGACAAAGAAGTCAAAGATAGGAAGGTCTGAGGCTACACAAAGAACAACTTTACATGGTGGACTTCCTTTCCGGTAGGCCAATGTTTGCAGATTTCCATATAAAATGATTGCTAAAGGTATTAAAGTAAACATAACAAACATTACTCTGAAGTCCACTTCTAAAACGCTCTTAATTAAGCCCCCTATTCCCTGAGGCTCTTGGAGGAAGATATTATAAAGTAGATCATAGAAAATGCAGATTTAAACATAACTTGGATTTGAACTGATAAGCAATAATTATCACTTGTGTATAATTATCCCAACTTTCCAGTTTCCTACACAGGACTAACAGACATAAAAAACTACATGGGGCAAACCAATTTTTTTCTTTTGTATTTCATATTCAGTTCCACATTTTTACACGGTTGTATTTTTAAAAGAATTACTGACATGGAAATGAAAATTAATTTCCCCTTTTTATTTGATTTTTTTCACAGGCAATATTTTAAACTAGAATTGGTTTCTCTCTGTTCATTAACCACTTTTTTCTCTGCCAGACTCAATGTCAGGTAGGAGGACAAAAGTATTGTGTGTTAGTGATGATAGGTAGTATGTCTAAACATGTTTTCCTGAGAAAATGACACCCTCTGAGGACAAAATCAGATTTTTATTTTTTTTAATTATTTGGATAGATGACTTCTATTTTGCACACACTGAGGAGTTTCGGCTTTTTCAGTGCTTATCTGATCCTCTTTACTTATAGCTTTTAAATAAAAAATAGTTACTTTGATTGCAGCTGCTTCTGGTGTCTGAGTTTGCGGCTAAAATAAGGAGTAAAGAGCAGGTGTAGGTGAACTCTGAGTAGCTCTCAAGCAAATAGAAACTCATTAGTTCTCTCTCATTTCTAAATAGACACAAAACACAAATGTTGGAACAATCACCTGCCAAGAATCTTCTACAAAGTCAGACCGAATCTAAAGGGTGTAAATGGACACGTTCATGGCTCTTTTGAGAAAAATAATGGGAGTTTAAAGGATCTTGATACAACTGTAGAAGCATTAGTGAAAATGGAATGATGGATCTGTTCATTAGGGATAAAGCAGACATGCGACAATAACCTGCATGAACACAAACAGCTCCAACAGGAGCTTAAAACCATTCCTTATGAGTGAAGCAGAGGAAGTTCTTGGGCCTGGAAGTCCTTGGCTCCTCCACATCTGAAGAGAATTTTTAAATGACTAGCATGGTTTTCCCTGTTTGTCAACCTTTCTGGGAAAATACTGTGGGAATTTGAAATCAGATACACCAAAATGCTTAGATTTTTAGCTCTCATTCAAAAACTAAGTAGGAGTTACAGAACTGATGCCTTGAGAAACTGCTTCTTAGTTTCCAGTTTGGCTGCCATTCAGAGGGACCTTAACATGCTAGAAAAATGAGCTAAGAAGGATCTCATGAAGTTCCACAAGGACACAGGCAAAGTCCTACCCCTGGGGAGAAATCACCCTGTACTGAAGATGACTACCAGCTGGGGACAACTGGCTTGAAGGCATCTTGGCAGAAAAAGACCTGGGGGTCCCATTGGACAGTGTTGTGTCCTCACAGCAAGGATTGCCATCAGCCTCCTGCATTACATTAGGAGAAGCAATTCCAGTGATGAAGTGCATCTGCAGAGCTGGGTCCAGTACTAGGCTACCCAGCACAACACATGGACATACTAGAGACAGTCCAAAGAAGGGCCATGAAGACAGTGAAGGGCCTGGAGCATCCAATATGCAAAGAGAGGCTACAAGAGCTGGGCCTTCTCAGCCTGGAGAAGAAAACCTCAAGGGGATCTTAACAATGTGCATAAATACTTCATGGGAGCATGAAGAATGATGGATTTTGTCAGTGGTGGCCAGCAACACGACAGGCAACGGGCACAAACTGAAATATGGGAAATTCTGTTTAAGTGTAAGAAAAAAGGGTTTTTTTACTGTGAGGATGGTCAAACACTGAAATGGTTTGTCTAGATGGGTTGTAGAGTCTCTGTCCATGGAGGTACCCAAATCTGACTGCACACGGCCCCATGCAAACCTGCTCTAGGTGACCCTGCTTGAGCAGAAGGATTGAATGACCCTCTGATTTCTACTCTGGAGGCTTCTGTACAGACTGGCAACAATGACTGCTGTTTTGCCTCCTGGCACACTTTTAATGTTCCATAATAAATAATGTGAAATATAGTATAAGAAATTTCCTGTTTGTTTTTAACATAATTTCCCTCTAAATTTTTCACCACAGATTTTTATGTGGAACTTTCTAGTCAACACCAATTACACATGTTTCAGGAAGGGAAGATGCATTAGGCCTAATGCAACACTTTTAATGTAAAAAGTGCCAATGAGTAGGAGCTGACAGCTCACCCTTGGGAAAATATGGAAATTGGGCTTAGAGCTGCAGTTTAAACTTGGAGTTTGCTAGTTAAATTCCCAGCAGGTCAGTGATTCAGTGTATGCATTCAGCTAACCTGAGACAAGATATCCTAAAAATGACACCTTATTACAGAATGGGAAACATGGGATGAGCTATTAGCTTTCTGTCCTCTTCCTCCTCTTAGCTTATCTATGCCATTTTTAACTCCTGTATCTATCAAGGAAAGAAAAAAAGGAAACAACCATTAGACATATGCTTTTCATTATCATGGCTGTGACGTTACAAGCACATGCACAGACTGGATCATCTCATTAAATTCTGATGACGGGCTTTGCTCAGATGCCTCCTGCTTCTTCACAATGCACAAATGACCTTTTCCAGCCATTCACTGAAAATGAAAAAAAAAACTGGTGCAAAACCAATACCAAATAATCTTAAAAGGATTAGCAAGCCTGCATAGTTCAGCATGTCCTGCTCTTTCAGAGAGGCACCTATTACTCCCTCTCATGGAAAAAAAGTTACTTTCACCTTTTTATTGGCAGCCCTGGGAGCAGTCTCCATCATTCCCTTCCACTACAAACTTGATCTTTGTTCACAGAGAAACCCATGTCATTCTCCTTCTGTGTATAACCTTACAGGTAGTAAAACATGAAATTGTGGGAATTTTTTCTTTGGCTCCATATTATATCAGTTATATCACCACCCTCTATCTACTGCTTTAACACTTGTTTTTAAATGAACTGTGTTTATGACAAAGAAAATGAAAGCTAGATTTGAATCAATAATGAAATGAACTAAATTGCAAATATTTTATTTAAACTTTTGAGGGAGATTTTTCTTCTATAAGATGTGAAAGCAATGAAAATGAATAATGTATGGAAAAATATCATTAAACGCATTGGATGAGGTATTTGAGGAATACTATTCAATAATCCTTTGGGAACTAAATGTCCTACATGTCTTGCTTCTAACTTGGCATACATCGGTTTTCAACATACCAAACAAATCTTTAGATGACATTTGTGATTCTTATTGCAGAACACCTCAAAGAACAAAAAGATAGGTTGGTAACAGCTATTACAGTGGTTGATTTTAGGAAAAATCAGCCCTAAAATTCTTTTTGAAGGAGATTATTTCTTTTCCTTGCACTTTGTGTACTGACAGGGCATTATAGTGAGTGGTTACTCCTACTTCTGTTCCCAGGATACTTGTGAATTGATCTTGGTCTCAAAACCTGGAAAATACTTTTTAGTTCAGTATATGGGCTATTGGCAGATTGAGGACGTATTTTTTGGAGATAGAAAGTGCAGGAATACTCGTCCAAGTGTACTTGCAGGTTCTGTACCTTGTGAAGCCTTATCTTCCTATATGTCAGTTTTTCATGTGTAAAACATGCTCATCAGCCCTTCCTTTCTGCAGTCCTTTTTTTCTATTAAAACTGCAACAATTTAAGGCCAAGGATTGTCTCTTTTTGACATATTTGTGTATCACCTAGTGCAATGGAGAGCTAGTGACCAGGAATACTCCAAACCGAGTGGGCAAACAGGGAACGACATGCCAATGTGGGCAGCAGTTCTTGTGGAAGAGCATGCAGGGAGGGTGCTGAAGCCCTGCCAGTTTGGCCAGGGAGTGATGGCATCCACCCAGCAGAAAGCCACGGCTTTTCAAAGCTCCACACACACCACGACTGACGCAGCTGCCCAGACAGAGCTCTGGGGTGAACTTGCTGCCACTCAAGCGTCATCTGCTGGGTGTGTCCTGCTCTTAGGCACTCTGATGGCACTTGGGGACATGGTTTTGTGCTGGACTTGGCAGGGCTGGGTTAACAGCTGGACTTCATGATCCTAAGGTCTTCTCCAAATGAAACAATTCAATGATGCTATAAAACCAGTTAATCCCCCAATACTCTCTTTGCTTTCTCATGCTTCTTTTTCAGCTCAGCATCCTGACTTATGAGTCTGAAAGCACCTTTCTGACATCAGAGTGCTGCAGGGCATCAGCACACAGGATCCACTATTAAAACAAAGAGAACCCAAAGGGGTGAGCTGTAAAGATTTAATTTTTTTTCTTTTTTTTTTACTTTTCTTGCTTTAAATAAGACAGATATTTTCTTGGTGTACCCTTGGAGACCCTGAAGGAGGCAAAGAAGGTTGTGGTCACTGCTGTCCACTACAATCCAATCTTCATTTCAAACCTGCTTTTGAAACAAGAGTCCCATTTTTTGGGGAAAACCGAAAATCTTCAAGAGTGATATTGTATGCCACCCAGTAATAAAAATAGTGCCAAACTTCTTAATAGTTTGAGGTTTTTTTAAAATTGATGCTCAAACCTATTATGACACTGTCTTGCTACAGCAATGTGGTGTAATGTGTGCTGCTCCACAGGCAGGTCACTGTAGCTAATTTTCTCTAGTGTTTTTCTTTGGCACCGAGAGCATCCCTCATTAGTTTCTTTATTACTACATTTAAATACCCTTGTAGCACCATTAAGTTTGAAATGGCTTTATTCTTTGTTCAGCAATATTTGTGTTTAACATATTTTCTCAGCCCACCCCACAAGATTCCTCACAGCAGATGTTGTGGCTCAGTTGAAGGAACATGAACCAAATTGTAGGTAATGGTCCATGCTTATTTGTTTTGTGTAAGCTGTGGTTTCTATAGCTACTGTACATCTGCTTCATGCCATTTGCTGATCACTTTCTGTAGTTGTGTCAGTCTAGATATTTAAAGCACGCTGTACTGATTCTGCTCAGCGCAGCAATCTGACAATGGCTCGACACGTGAACCAAGATACAATTTTGGAAACGTGTTTGAAAACAGCTGTTAACTCCACATATTCATTCTCTGTCTACTACTGGCACAATGGCCACCTAACCAAAAATTGAAACCGGCAGTGGTCCGGTCTCAGCAAAAGACTTGAAAGAGCAATTGACAGGGAGTGCAATTAGGCATGGTATCAAACAGGTGGCTGAATTGGGCTCCAGTGTGGCAACCCAGCAAATCCTTCTGTATTCTGCACTTTTACCAAAAATAGAAAACATTCCTGGGTGATAATTATAAGTCTGTTAAGGCAGATGAAATTGGACCTGAGAGCACCTGAGAGCTGCACTAAAGTTAAGTTACTGTTTTCCACTGATGTCTTTCCTTCTGACATAGAAGCACAGTGGCATCATCTTGGCCTTCCAAACTTTGCCTTTATTGAAGGATTTCCTCTTCTGTCCTGAAATCTCTGTTTCTGTCATTGAAAATGATGCTATTAGGCTTAAACCCCTGCAGTCAAAGAGTAAGGGATAATGTTTTGCAAATTTTATATCATTTGTGTGTGTTTTTTTCCCTGCCACCCTCTACCAGACATACCAGCTGTTTTTTTTCTAGATATATTTGTTAGTCTAAGTTTGCTTTCCTAAGTGTATATGAGAAGTAAAAAACTTGACTGGTCCATTCTCCCTTCATAGCCTATTTTCCAAAGAAGTTTGCCTTACATGATCTGTTTTTCAGGTCTATAATTGCTCATTTGTCAGCTAAATTCAGCTATATTTGACCAAAAAGGTAGAGATCTCACAGGTATTACATGCCTATAAACTAATTCTCCCAGGCTCCATTTCTCCCTGTGAAATACCCAGATTAGTTCCTCCAGTGAGGAAAAGGCTGCGATGCTCAGCTTCATTGTGTGACAGCAGAGAGTCCACTTGGGAGATAGCCTCTGGAAACAGGACCTCTGAAGTGCTGCAACACATGTATCTTTCCACAACTTTCTAGAACTAGGTAGAACTAACTGCTGCTTCAGCTTTACTGGTAAAACTTAGAATTTGTAATAATTTTCAGCATTTTTAAAACTGAATTTTAAGGTATTTTTGGTCTTGATGGCAAAACAATAACACTCAAATCAGTTACAGTGCACAACATTTTCTTTATATTGAATTAATAAGCTCACTTATTTAAAATATAAGAAGGTACCCAGCACATTAATTGCCTTCAGCAACAGCCATGTAGCAATGGCCTGGGGTTTATTAGTTCATGATACTGGACATTCTGTCATAATCTGACATTATGGACTTTCTACAAAAAATTGATGAGAACAAATGTCCCTTTTCTCTCTCTTTAATTTTTCTTAATTATTAGGTATGCTTTCTTTCAGCCCCAGCAGAGCTCCCAGAGTCTGTATTTTGTAAGGAAGAAAAAAATGCTTATGGTATACGAGAAGTTGTAGCTCTGAGATAAATGTAAATTAGATCTATTGGAAAAACAGAAATCAGATTCCTTACTCTGGGAAGAGTGTGACAATCAGCAAGAAGAAAAACTTCATGAGATCTTACTTCCAGGGTAGAAGGGGTTTTCTAGGACTAAGTATGAACATTTTAATAATTTAAGGGGTAAGTTGAAGCTAAGCGCGACCTAAACTAGAAAAGCCCAGCCTCTCTGAGCCTGGGCTAGAGGCATTCAGGGTTGCTCTACTCGCACAGTGCATCACCGCGGGCCACAGTTTGCTCTACACACACTGCTGCAGCAAAGTACAATAACTAGCCTTCCCCAGTTTGCTCAAAAAAAAGAAGTTTAATTTTCCATTTAGAAGAAGCTTCCATGGCTGTGTTCCACCAATTGGTGACATTGATGTGGCAATGGAGTGGCTGTTGTGCCGCTGGCAGGAGCTTGCGGCCCTCCAGGGCGCCGGGAGGCGGTGGCTGCAAGGGGAAGATAAAGCCATGCTGCGGCAGAGGCGGCTGGAGATGGCTCTGTAGGTCACAGCGGGGCAGCACCAGCTGGGCAGGACATGAGTGACAGTCTCCTCCTCCCGACTGGGGTGCTGGGCACGGAGAGGTTGGGCACTGGGTCAGGAGCAATGCTGCTGCTGCTTCCAAGCTCTGTGCTCCCCTCAGGAGCACAGGCAGCCTGAAGGAATCATTGGCCCAGCACGGGCAGTAATGGGGCTCCTCTCCAAACGCAGCCCCATCCAATTTTTGTCCTGTTTGCTGTTCCAGGACAAGGAAGGCTAAATGAGACTAATGTACGCTTGTCAACCAGCGCGTGGTTCGATATGGCAGGTCAGAGAAAGGGGTGGGCAATGCCAATAAAAGAGTGTTTGCTGCATGAGGCAGCAACATTGACCTGGACACAAGGATCAGATTTAATATTCAGTCTTTCACTTTTCTCCTCCTTTAGCATCATTGATTCTAATCATAATATATTATGAATTAGTCCAATATGACAAGGGATTAAATTAGGGAAAAACAATGTTGGTGAGTTGCTTTTTTATATTTCCTTGGATGCACAGAAAATCAGGGTCATCATAGCTATTATAGGAACAAAATGCATCCTGATGATACAGCAGCACGATCTGATTTTATGGCACTCTTTAAACCAGAAAACAAGTGGAGTGTTTTTATATAAGCAAATATGATTCAAGATCTGAAGGAAAAGCTTTTTCTTTCTTGTGTGTAACTAAGGGATTTAAAATAATTGCTGAGAGGTGTCTGCTTACTGAATTCCTAATCTCACTGAAAGATTCAATCAGTCAGATTTTTTTTTGTTTCTAGTTTTTACAATATTTTATGGAGTATATAATTACAGTTTTGTAGACACATGATACAGATCGTATCTGTAATATGATGTATCAAAAAAAAGTTATATTACATTTATAGAAAATTATTCTTCCAGTGCTGAGGTAACTCTTATACTTTCCCTGCAGCCACAGAGGAAATGATCCAAAGCATGAACAGACTTAAATGCATTTACTTCAAGCAAAGGGTTGTGACCTGGTTTAACTATGTCCTGGAGACCAGTTTGACTGGCAAGCGTGTCAGAGTTTGCAGGATTGGTGCCTTAATCCTCCAGGCCTTCCAAGGATATCTGACACTGTATTCACTCTGTCAGGGCTAATAAATGGCCCAGTGGATGATTATCTTCAAATACTATAGACATTGAAAGTAAATTATTGATGGATATTACCTTATTTCTTTGAAGGCAACTTTTACTTCTATTAAATTAACAAATAAACAAAATAACAGATGGAGAATATATTTCTTGGTCAAGTAAAAAAAATGAATATTGCATATATTTGAATGTGAATGCTAGACTGAATTAGAACCCTATATTTTGTCATTTTTTAATTCTTGTATTTGATTTTGCAATTAAATCAATTTATTTTTCTGTTCCTGATAAAAGGGGAAAAAAAGACCTTACACATGCTTTTGCAAATCATTTGGTGAATTAAACTTGCAAATTTTAAGTAGATGCTGCATAGCTTAATGTTAAAATTTTGTCTTTCTGGTGCAAAGTGGAAAATTTCTTTAAGAGGGTGATTTTTCTTCCCCCTGTGTGTTTGGAGGAGTGTAATCTGGGACTCTAGCTGCCACAAACTCAGAGGAACATAAAGCTCTTTATTACTGGCTATGAGAAATAAGAAAATGGTTTGAAGCAGTCAAAAACTCTACCTTTGCCTAATTTAGGAATACAGAGAATGATCCAAAACCCCTTGTCCTAGAAGCAGAACTAAATAATTGCCTCTTTACTTGACTGCAGGAGGAAACCTTAGGGTACATATAGTGAGGCAGTGAAGAGCTTCACAGTCACTTTCGAAAACAGCTTACCTAGTGAGCACAAAACCTGCCTGGTACAAAAACAGGGAAGCAGAGCATCTCTGTTTTTTGGAGCTCACATGCCTGACTCAGAAAAATGCCTGTGGAGAAAAGTGTAGCTTCACACCACAGACCTGCCTTCCTAGCAGGTGGCTGCAGACACAGCACTCCGCCCCAGCCCTGGTTAACTCCTGCCTCTTCTGCAGCAGGCAGAGGCTGGAGCATGGGTGAGGCACTGAGCTCTGTACAGCAGTGGTGAACACCCAGCATGATGAGTTTTGCACACAATTAGGGGCTATCAGCCGTGGCATCAGGCCACTTCATGTCTATGCTTTCATGGCCCTAGGGATTTCTTATCCCTTCCCAAGTCCGTCTGAAACTCTTGAGCACTTCATGCTCTCTACTGTACACCAGGACCAGAGCCAGTATGTCCTGGGACATGCTGTGGATGTCTGCTGCTCTGGGACAGTGCACTTCATGATTTTTGTACCAGAAGTACTGCTTCTTAGCACAGCGTAATTGAGAATTACACTTCTGTATTTCAGATACCTACAGGAGGAATTGTCCTACAAGAAACAGCAGGAGTACCATTAGATGGAGAAATTTCCCCTTCCTCCCCTGCCAGAAGCAGAGCAAACCTGGGCTGCTTTTATGCATTGAAGGACTCAAGGCTTGCCTTTCAGGCTTCCCTGCCTCACTGAGACCATCAATCATTTTAAGTGTATGTCATGCGTATACCATTTGTGAAGCACTGAAACAAACTCTGGCATTCAGATTCAGAAGCTGCTGAAGATGGCTTTTTTTCACCCAAAACCTGTCTTCCTCAGTCACTCTGAGGGACCTCCTCTCTGCTTCAAAGTGGGCTGAAGATGGAGAGGCATGTGAGGAATGCTGAGCTGTCAAATCACTTAACTTCTCAGTTCATTCCTGGGTGCTTGCAGTGACACTACATGTAAACTAGGATTTTGGGTTTTGCATCTTTCTTTTAATTTTGAGGCAATTTCTGAATCAAAAATGTTAGTTCTCTCTAAAAGAAAACTTATGAACAGACCATTTAATTCCACAGCCCACTCCAGGCCAGAGCATTTTGGTGTAAATCACACCAAGTTTGGCTCCATTCATGCATGATAAACATCACTCCAGAAAGCACTGGGAATGCTGATCAACCACCTTTCCATATCTGGGAAATGTAACACACACCACTGGCACCATGTTATACATGTACCTTTCCCATGCACTGCAGCAGTTGCTGCTGATGTGGAAATCATCACAGTGCAGAACCTGAGGACAACCAGGCAGGACAGAATCATGGAAAATTTAATTCCAGAGATGTATAACTACATCTATAGATACAGAGATATAGAGAGTTCTCTGTGTGTGTATATATAGCCACAGGCATAAGCAGCTTGTTTTTATGAGGGGGCTGTACGTCAAGCACTATTTTCCATTTACATGATGAAGAGATCCATGTTTGCAGTAAGGCTGTATTTAAAAAGCTGGGCACTCTGGTGCTGTTCCAAAACAGGGGGCTGAGACATGGGCAGCAGCTGCTTCCTCCTCAGCTCTTCTCCTGCTCCTGCAATGTATACAGAGAGCAATTGCAGGTCACTTCATCTGTCTGCGTCCCTGATTAATAGACAGATGATGAGGCCTTGAACCTACTGCTTGTGCTTGGACCAGTGATCACAGGACTTGGTGTTGCCATATTTCAGGTGTTTTCCATTGCAAAGCAGCTGTTGGGACTTAGTGCTAGCAAGGCACCCCAGGAAGGCTTGGGGAAATGGATGAGCAGAGTGGGTGCGGTCACTCTGTTCTAGCAGCAGCCAGTCCCAAACAATCCCAAACCAGCCACCCTGTATCCTGCTCTGGCCTGAGAACAAGCACTGCTCTCTTGGACAAAAATCTGCAGCAGTGCACATGTAGCCACAGAGAGAAAGAATTCAGATGTTCAGAGCTGTCCTCTGAAGGTGCCCAACCCTGTTGATATGATGGTAAGTATAGAATAGCCAGAGGACAACAAAGACAACACAAATGGTTGAAGAAATATTAGGTCTCAACTCCCTCCTCTATCTGCATAGAAAGGTGGGCAAAATAATTTCAAAAAGAGTGATAGATACAGAGTAGAAATTATCTTCTCATTTTTTGACTGACAATGGGAAATTTCTAGGCAGTTGTGCTGGATTTTCAGAATAATCTACCTAAGGTTGTTTAGCATTAAAATAATCCATCAGGCAACTAACTAAACAGCCCATCACCATTCCTTCCTGTGATATATTTCTTCTGGTATTATAGCCAATGATTTTCTAGAGAGAATAATCAAAGCTAGGCTGCCTCTGGTCACCTCTTTCCCACCACTTACTTGCTGTAAGAGATTAGTTATGCACATCTCCAACAATGTGTGCTGTACTTCACAAGGATACTGTAACTTGGCATGTCTGTTCTGATCTCTCCGCTCTGTTTCTTTAGATGTCAGAAACACCACCAGCTTATTCCTCTGCACAACCACAAGCAAAGTAAAAAGCACTGCTTCTCTACCTTCTGGAGACTGATCTGGTTACTGTTACCCCATATTTCTTCAATTTTCTTGCATATCAGTACAAGCCCCATATCTCCTATTCCTGTATTTGAAGCAAGTAAAGCATTGAAATGTTTCTCAGGACCATCGTGATGATTTTAGGCATTTCTTAATACCTGCAGAAAGAGGTACTGCATTCAGGATTTGACATTTTTCCTTAGTGTGGCAACCAGGCCCCTGTCTCTCTAAGCAGCAATTTCTCGATAGCAATTTATCAGTTACAGCTGGAGAGTACTTGAAGGAGGAAAAAAGAAGTGAGGAACCAGAGTCAAGGTTGTTAGCTGTTGCTCCCCTTTGGATAAGATCCTACCCATCAACAGATGTGGGCAAAGCAGCGGTTCCTGGCTCTTGCTGCCTTCCTGCAGGTGCTCTGGCAAGGCCCCACAGGAGCTTGCCTTGCTGGGCTGATGGCTCACACCCCAAACACCTGCAGCAGCACTGGAGGTACCTGCTGGGAAGCCCTGCCCTGCTTGGCATGGCCTGTTAGCTATGCCTTCCAGCACTGGGGAGCAGGCTGCTTGTTCCAATGTCACTCTTTGGCTAAAAAAATCAGACAGTGCTACACTTCACCCATCTCTGAGCATGGGTATAGAGGATACAGCCTATTCGAGTGCAGGAAAGTACTTGGAGTTGAGTAAATTGTCCTAAGGCTACTGAAAGAGTAGCTATATCTATCTCAGTTCAAACAATGAAATTCTGAGCATCACTTTCCTGGTGTCCTAGGAAATAGTCTTCTGGTCACTTCCTATAAGATGTTGCTGATAATTTATGAGTATATGCTCTTTTGATTAATAATTCAGAAATTACATTTATTACCGAGTATTAGGCTCCCAAAGGAGTTCAGAAGTTCTCTCTCAAATTCCCAGAGCAACCCAAAGAACTCTCTCAGGTCTACTCTCCTTTAACATCTCCACCCTAAGACTTAATACATTAATGATTTAAAGATTCAGATTCAGAAGGATCAAGTTTTTTGATCCATATTCTTGAATTCCCAACAATGGCGTTTTGGGTTTCTTTTTTACTATGGCTTTTTCAGACTTTTCTAAGTTATATTGTAACTTTTACCCTACAGCTGTTTTACCTCTGCTTTGATATTTTATTTAGTTAGTCTTTGAATCAATAGGCTTTTCATAAAACCAAAGGAACAGGGTAACTAGATTGTCCTCAGACTGAGTAGAGAGTGAGCAATTATCAGATAGCAATAAATTTCTCATTATGCATCGGAGTTTGTGATTTCTCTCACACCAGTATCAAACAAAACTAGCTTTGCTACTCTTACGGGTTCTTTTGAGGAATGTAGTACTTTACCTCATATAAAATGGATTAATATCAAAATACATTCAAAATAACCAGTGGAAGGGAACTCATCACTCAGTAGAAAAATAGTGCAGCAAGCACAGCCCGGGGCTGCCCTAAGATGCTCTCAAATTCTCTACTGCTATGCCACTTTTTATTGAAAATGACTGCAGTATCACAATCTAGTTCGGAGACTCTGGAGAAGAGACGTAAGGTCTCCAAAGTAAATTTCTTCAGTTAGAAGCATGGGCAGGAAAAAACCATGTTTATTTGCATCTCTGCTAGATTTATTTAGTCTGAGATGCAGCAGAAGCCCTGCCTAATATAAGGCTTTCCTGTACCATGTCCTCCTCAGCCACCACAGCAAATCTTTCCTCAAACATTTCTGTCACTGGGGGGAAATGAGCAATGTCATCAGGAGGGGAGTCTTTATTTCGAAGACTACTTCATTGTCCTAATTGTAAGTGGTGATAGTAAAACATACATGACTTCACAGGCAAAACAAAATCCCTTTTTTCCCCCCATTTTTTCTGAGAAACACAATATATGGGCTTTATGCTGCAGCAGCAGACACCTCTCTCCTGTGATGAGTACAGAAGACAGTTAGAGGACATAAAAGGAAAATCCATGCTACAGGGCTAATTGGCTGCGTGTGCTTCCAAAGGAGTGAGACTAATATTGCACAGGAAATCTCCTGCCGTTGCACCAGCACCTGTCCATCTCCACTGCGTCACTGGCAGCAGGGCTCCCCTGGACTGGGATCAAGTATTCCCACTGTTGTGCTGTCTGAAACAGTCCTGTGCTGGGTTCTACAAACTTGTGGAGGAAATTAAAGGTGGGTTTCTGGGTATAAAAGAACATAGAAATAAAGGGTGGATGGGAATTGTGGGTCTCCAGCCTATATTACAGGGAGAGCAGAGTTAAATCTCCCAAAACTTTTATTGAATATTCCCAACAACTAACTTAAATTTTTCTAACTGAAATTCTTTTCTAACTGAAATTCTTTTCTAACTTAAATTCTCTGCAGCGCCTAGTACCATAGTTTGTGTTCATGAATATGAGAAATATCCTCTATGGTATTTTAAGCTGAAGCAGTTCCCTGTGCAGTGCACTGGCCAATGTTGCTGCCTTGTTAGAAATGTGTAGGGGCACAGTGATGGGTCACAATAAATAAAGCTCTGTGGGTTTCTGTACTTGGGAGTACTATATGCTCTCACTGCCCATCACCATCTGCATCAGGAAACACATGAGCTCACTATTTTTGTCCACATTCAAACTGGTCATAAATTTTTATAGCCTAGTTTACTGAACTTTCCCATACAAATGCTGCAAGCAGAATAATGAAGCACACCAGCTCATGTTTCAAATGCAGCTCACTTCAGCTAGCAATTTATCATGGGTTTTTTTGCAGGCCTCTTTTTGCAGGCCTCTTTCTGGTCTGCTCACCAGGCACACACCCTTACTAAAGACTCCCAGGTGTTCTGGCTCAGAGGGATGCGATTTGGTGGGCATTGCCCTGAAACGAGTGAATGTGCTCATTAAAAATGATTTCTGGTATGAAATGGAGACAAGTGGCACTTAAAACATCTCCTTGTTGTGACCCTTCTTCTCCCTGAGGAGGTAGGGTGTGCAAACATGGCTCTGAGTAATGATAACTTGTTGGAAAGAATGAGCACAGGCTGGAGGCAGGGAAAGGATTTTTGGATTTTGCTCTATTCAATGTATGTTTCTACATACTTGGCTTGCATAAGTGAAATTGCCTGATGATACTCAAAAATTTGCATTTCTGAGTACACAAGAGGAATGGCCCTCAGCTAATCAAATCAATAAAATGCAGCATCTCGGTGGGTGGATTAAAAAGCAATTAAAATGGGATTTCTCTTTTAAAACGGTTCCTTTAAAATATGTGTCTTCAGATGGTACAGTTCAGCATAAATTTGGACAAGTTATAAAATTCTTTCTTCAGGAGGCTGGGTTAAGAGGTGGAACTAAATGTAAATAATTCAATTTTCTATTAGGCTACTTTTTACTTTTACACTATGTTACTAGATTTGATTAACTTTTCCTGACAAAATGAAATAAAGTGAATATCCTGTCACATGTCGCAGACCATACCATACAAAGTGAGGAAAATCATGTACTGTATATGTTATTTAACTGTTTAAGTACAGATTTTACTAGCAAATAAATGAAATCATGTTTTCATGACTACTAAGGTATATCAGATATTCTAACTGCTTGTTAGAATCCATCGTTAGGCTCTACACTTCCAACACGAGGCTTTGTCTGTCTGGTGGTTGCACTGCTCTGAAACTCAGAGATGGCTGCATATGATGAAGTTTGAAAAACGTAACATCTATTTCTGTTTTAAATGGGAATGACTGTTTCTATGTATGTTGTTGCCTTGAAATATTTTAGTTTGTAGAAACAACCAATGAAGTTGCTAACAGAAAGCCCTAAAGCGTGATAATTACTGCTAGCTTTCTCTGCTTGCCCCTTTCTTCACAGCGTATTTCTTCCAGCAAAACACTCTGCAACAAAATGGAAAAGCTGAAACTTCCCCTCTGGAAGCCTTTTAAAAGAGAGGCTATAAATGTTTTATATTGCATCTCAGGGTATTATGCTGCTTCCCCAGGAGGCCAAGACTTCAATAGGCAACCCTCAAAGTGCTGTAGGTTAGTTACCTGCTTCCTCATTTACCTGCATGATTGTGACATCCTTACACTAACCACGCAGTAATGAGTGGCAAGGAGAGTAATGTCTTTGGCTGTGCGAACACCTCTCTTGGAGACTATTATATTTGCAAATGAAGTGATCTTTCTGTCACTAGTATTTTTCTGCTTCTCATTGCTGCTGATCAGCATGGAGAGCCTTTACAGAGACCTCCCATTTCCATCTTAAGGGGTCTTTCTCCATAGTAATTGTATTTTAAAAAGAACAATTTTATAAACTTGTGAGCCTCCTCTTCTTGAAGGTCCATCATTCGCCCCTTCACTTTACAGACACTAAAATTCTTGTAGCTTTTATCAAAATGGCTAAGCACATTAGGCATTGGTCAGGCATTAGAAGAAAATTATTTTTAAAAACCTCCTTAATTTTTTTTGTTTTTAAAAATATTTTGCCTCTGGCTACATTGAGAGTGACACCATAGCTCTTCCTTGAGCAAAAAGAGAATTCTGAGTGAGCCTACAAAGTTTATGAGTGATGCCTACCATGCAGCTGGAGGTAGGCATCACTCATAAAATTCTGTCTGGAAAATACAGGATTACTGTGTCTCCATGTGAATCCAATATGCAGCCTGGCACCTCATATGAGACCTAATTGTACAGCACAACCTCCAGACCCCATTCCCTCTCACTTTTGCCACATTAGGCTCTGTGCTGGTATTTTTATTGTCAAAAATCCTACAAACAATTGCACTCTAGAGGACTAGCACAGATTTTGGCCATTATATTTGCAACCCACGGCAGTCCATAAGAAACTGAATGGTTTTAAATGCATCATGGATACAGCTGAGATCATGGTAAGGAGAGCCTTCACTGCTTGGAAAGTGACAAGTAAAAGGTAATTTGATATTACTGTTCAAATTTTAATAGTATTTCTTAAACTTCAGAATTAACATCTACAGCTATTAATGAGGACAGTTCCCATCTCTTAGAATTACCACCAGTAACTCCTCTGTCTGCATTTGAAGGTGACCTCTGTAACTGTAGAGGTGAGGTATTAATGGAAGCTAATTCATTAACTAATTAATGGAAGCTAATTATGCCAGAGCTTAAAAGAGTTGTGGAACTACATATTGTGGTTGTATTACTGCATTAAACAGTGAGCTGTGACGTGTGTAAACAAGTTTGGGTCACCAGACTATAGGCAGCTCTTGTTGATGAAAAGTGAAATGTGATAAATTTCTCCATCCCAGTATAATTTCTTTAATAAGGTTAGGTCTAATGAACAAATCTTGTACAAAACAAAACATATAGATGATTAATAACAGTTTCATATTATATAAATAAAAATATAGCTTTTACAGTTTCCTTTAATAATTACTTTGCAAATACTACCAGAGAAAAACTCAACAAAAATGCAATTTTATGAACTGTATTTTACAGCATGAAGTACTGTTTCAGGTAGCTATATAAAAGCATCTTTTCATTGGATAATAAACAATGTAGAACTAGTGTGATAATTTTAATAAACAAAGACAACTTTATTGTTACTAAAGTACTATACGGAAAATTGTGTTGATTGCCAAAGCTCAACTGGAGTTCAAGCTGGCCAGAACTGTGGGGGACAATAAAAGAGATTTTTCAAATATATTAATGGCAATATGCAGTGTAAAAATAACATCAGCCCTTTACAGGATGAGGATGATCACCTCACAAACAGGGACAAGGCACAGCTGTTTAACACATTCTTTGCCTCTGTCTTCCACATGGATGATGCAAAAAGGGGCTCTCAGTGGCCTGAGCTGGAAGATCATGACTGTGAGAATGATCAAGTTGCAGCTGACTCTCAAATTGTACAGAATCTGCTGCTCCAGCTGGATCCTTACAAATCCATGGGGCCTGATAGGATTCATCCAAGAATCCTCAAAGAGCTGGCTGATGTCATCCCAAAGGCTCTCTTGATGACTTTTGACCAGTCTTGGGAATCTGAAGCTGACTGGAAGCTGCCAAATGTTGTCCCAATTTTCAAGAAGGACAAGAAGGAGGACCCTGGAAACTACAGGCCTGTCAGTCTCACTTCTGGGCCTGGTAAAGCTGTGGAGATTAGTCGGGGAGGTATGGACAAACAACGGAAAGACAATGCAGTTATTGCTCACAGCCAGCATGGCTTCATGAGAGGAAAGTCCTGCTTATCAAACCTGATTTCCTTTGATGACAAGATCACCCACAGAGCTGACCAAGGGAAGCCACTTGATGCCATTGTTTTGGATTTCAGTAGAGCTTTCAAAAGCGTCTCTCACAGAATCCTTCTGGACAAGAAGTCCAGCACACAGCTGGATAAGCACATCATGGCCTGGGGGAGCAACTGGCTCAGGGCTGGAGCACAAGGGTTATAGTGAATGGGCTGACATCAGACTGGTGACCTGGCACTAGCCAGGTTCCACAAGGCTCCATCCTCAGCCCTGCGCTCTTCAACAGCTTCATAAATGACTTGGTCACAGGACTGGGACAAATACTAAGCAAGTTCACAGATGATGCAAAACTGGGAGGAGCTGCTGACTCCCTCCAGGGCAGGAGGCCATGTAGAGAGACCTCCACAAATTAGAGGGCTGCACAATCACCAACCACATGAAGGTTAACAAATGCAAGTGCCGGAATCTGCACCTGCAACAGGCCAACCCTGGATGTATGGACAGACTGGGGAATGAGATGCAGGAAAGCAGTGCCACAAAAAGGGACCTGGGGGTCCTGGCTGATGGAGAGTTGAACATGAGCCAGCAGTGTCCTGGCAGCCAGGAGAGCCAAGCGTGTCCTGGGGGCATCAGGCACAGCATCACCAGCCAGGCAAGGGAGGCGATTGTCCCACTCTGCTCTGCCCTGGGGCAGCCTCACCTCGAGTGCTGGGGGCAGATTTGGGTGCCACAATGTAAGAAAGACATTAAAGTGTTAGAGAGTGTCCAAAGGAGGGCAACAAAGATGGGGAAGGGCCTTGAGGGGAAGCTGTGTGAGGAGCAGCTGAAGGCACTTGGTCTGTTCAGCCTGGAGGAGACTGAGGGGAGACCTCACTGCAGTTACAGCTTCCTCTGAGGGGAAGAGGAGAGGCAAACCCTGATCTCTTCCCTGTGGTGACCACAGACAGGACAAAAGGCAATGGCCTGAAGTTGTGTGAGGAAAGGTCTAGACTGGATATTAGAGAAAAGTTCTTTACCTGGAAAGTAGTTGGGCACTGGAACAGGCTCCTCAGGGTAGTGGTCACAGCACCAAGCCTGACAGAGTTCAAGAAGCATTTGGATAGTGCTCTCAGGCACAGGGTGGGACTCTTGGGAATGGTCCTGTGCAGGGCCAGAATCTGCACTTGATGATCCTTCTGGGTGCCTTCCAGCTATTATTTGATTCGTGATACCTAGATGGTCACTGGTATAATAGCATCTGTACCACTACTCATAAAATCAAGGTTTTCCATAGGGTGGTTCGACCAGAAGAAAGTGAACCGATGACTTCTCTCCACCACCTATTTTACCACTCAAGAAAGGTTTCTGTACGGTATTTTGGAACTGAAATGACTATTTGTTCTAGACTTCTGCTCTGGAAATTCCATGAGAGCCTGTTCTGACAGTGCGGAGCACTTAAGTACAAATATGGGCTACAGGAATGTTGGGACAGTCCTCAGTGAGACTTCCTGTTACCAAAATTCGCTACTGTTGAGTGTATGATCTAGCAGCTCACTGGAGCTACTGGACTGAGCTGAATGCTTCCCTCTCTGCATGAGGAAGAAATTCTTACTTGAAGACACTTTCCAGAAGGGACAAGTCTTGTCTTTCCAAGTCATGGAGGGCACATGAAGCCACTCTGTGATTACATACCCTCGCAATGCAATCACTATCTCACTTCATGGTTTTAACTGGCAGATCTCCACATGGACCAGGCAAAGTCATTTGGCTTCAGACATTTAGGACGCTGATGTTTTCACAACCTCAAAAACCCATGCGAGTTCTCCAACCATTCCTCTCTTTGCCCCTGCTCTACAAGATACTGTGCCATAACCCCCCTGCTGGTGTTCAGCCACTTCCTTCAAAAGACAGCAAAAAAATGTATCTATAGGAGCAAATTTGGGGCAAGACTCAAGTCACAGGAAGGAATTGTCCAAGGGAACAACTTGACATGCAGAGGGTAGTAGTTCCTTGAACTAGTTTCCTTATTTCCTGAGTCAACAGGTAAAATAACTGCACACTGCATTAGACGTTCTCTAAGTCACAATGTCTGAGAATAATTTAGTCTTTCCTGAAGGGGTGTGTGTGCATGTATAATAACATATATCTGGCATATAAATTTGAAATGTATATGGAAAGCAAATTTGTGTCATAATTTGATGAGCAAATCATATTCACTTTGGTGATGGAATTTTTAAGGATATTTAAGTGCAGTACAAGATGAGCCTTAGGACTTACTGGGGCCTTTGGGTGATATAAAAGGCTAAAAGTCTAACATAAATCACACTAGAAGAGGAGTGTACTAGTCTCATTCTACTAATGAAGTACTAACAATTGGGTTTAACAGCTCACTGTATGAAACATCTTTTCTAGTGATGAGTTAGAGAAATTATGAAACAAATCATGATCTGCTCTCACAGAACAGATGTAAGTCAATCACCTGCCTCTCCAAGCCTTTCTCCCCGCTCATGAATTAAAAAGTATCTCTGATGCAATATGATCAGAAGCAGAATATAGTTGAGCTGTTTCAAGGTACCAGAGGCACAGTGTCCAAAGAAAGCACATCTACTTGTTTTCCTTCGGACCAGTCAAAATTTACAAGACAAAAAGTACTTGGAAAAACTATCCTCTACCTCCTGCTGCAGTGTGTTAAGGCTCTTTTACTTGTAAAAACAATGCATTACTTTGTGAATGACTTGCTTAGATGTTCAGGACATGTTTATTTTGCTGGCCAGGAATATAAATGGCTCAGAAAAATCACCTGCTTGAAGTATTGGATACACCTTTCTGAGCTCTCAGCTACTTTCAGATACTACACATGCAGCTCCCACTGAAGCTGATTAATTACAACTCCATACACAGACTCAGACCTTGGGAAGTTCAACTCTTTTGAGAAGGGTAATGTAAGGTGGCCAGATGGAAAAAAAGGGGAGGAATGGAGCAGCTACGCACCTGCCTTCTTCAAATGCCTGCTTACAAGTGCTGCTATGTACTCAAAAGAGCTCAGTTCCAGCAGAGGATAAATATTTGTTACAGCTAACAGACATCTTTGCATAAAATTAGCACATTTGGAAGCATGTGAAAGAAAATAAATGAAAGAGAAGCAGTGCAGTGTTTACGTTACTTTGATACAAACACTTCAAAGCAAACTAGCCACAGTCCTTACGACTGACTGGGCCAGAGCATCCCTCAGAGGTTTCTGCAAAGTCTCTTGCACAGACCTTTTTATCAATTTATTTATTAAAAGAAAGCTCATGGTAGGGTTCACTGCTGTCCTCCTCCACAGGGAATTTGCTATGAGCACAAGTGCTGTGCTGCGGGACTGGGCACACCTGGCTGTGTCCAGAAAAGATGGCACAGCTGGGCTGGGCTTTGACAAGGTGCCTTGGGCAGGCACTGATGATATCCACAGCAGCATAGATTCAAGCAGAAAACCTGCTTCTGGTAAAATCTAAATCGTCTGGGATGATTTCACCCTCTTATACTGCAGTCTTTTCACAACCTAATTCTTGTTCACTAAATATGATGTCTTTTTTGAATTATTTTTGTACCAGAGATCTGTCCTGTGTCAGTTTTTAAATTTTTTTTTTAAGAATTGTTATGGCAAAAAGAAGGTATCTTTCTGCTGTTGTTGCTATTGCTCTTGAAAGAGGCAGTCTCTCTGGCAGAGTAAATTCTGTTTCAAAGTGTTCTGTATTGCCACAGCTAGAATTCTCATATACAAAGCAATGCATTTAAAGCCAGCTTGGGAATTTCTGCATTAAATTGGAGGCTTTCCTCCAGTTTAGCATGCAGTGTTTAGCTGTTTTAAGAAGAATTCTTAGGCCCATCTCAACTTTCCTCATACAAAAATATCTTTAATGACTGACCCCTGTTATAATGTTACGTACTTTCTACATGGAAGGTACTATTTAGTCCATGGTAAGTATTGAAGAAGTAGGCTCAGGCCTTTGGGGGATTTGTTACACTATTCCAAAAGAACTGATGGTGTTAAAGCAGTAAGTGTTACAGGAGAACTAAGAAAGAAAGTGCAGCATATTAGTCTGCACAGCACTACTATTATTTATTTGTAGTAGCATTTGAATGCTCCTGACAGAGAATAGAGATCCAGCGTGACAGGCAATGGGGAAATACAGAACAGAGCTACCCCCTACTCCAAAAAGTTCACAAAAAAAGATGTGCCCAGGTGGCCAAGAAGGCCAATGGCATCCTGGCCTGTAGCAGCAATGGTGTGGTCAGCTGGACTAGGGCAGTGATTGTCCCCCTGTGCTTGGCACTGGTGAGGCCACACCTCGAGTGCTGTGTCCAGTTCTGGGCCCTTCATGACAAGAAGGACATTGAGGGGCTGGAGCATGTCCAGAGAAGGGCAGCAAGGCTGGTGAAGGGTCTGGAGTGGACATCCAATGAGGAGTAATGGGTGACCTTATCATTGTGTGTACCCACCTGAAAGGAGGCTGTAGCCAGGTGGGGGTTGGCCTCTTCTGCCAGGCAACCAGTGACAGGACAAGAGGAGATGGCCGCAAGCTGCACTAGGGCAGATTCAGGTTGGACGTCAGGAAGAATTTTTTCTCTGCAAGGGTTGCCAAGCATTGGAATGGACTGCCCAAGGAAGTGGTGGAGTCACCATCTCTGGAAGTATTCAAGATATAACTGGATGTGGCACTCAGTGCTATGGTTTAGTTGGCATGGTAGTGTTTGGTCAAAAGCTGGACTCAATGACATTGGAGATCTTTTCCAACCTTAATGATTCTATGATTCTCTGATGGCATGTTTCTAAAAATATTGTTCCTAATGTGGGCAGAACACTTATCTATTCCTCCTTTACAATACTTTATTATTGAGTCATAAAGTCATGACCTGACCTCTACAAACTCCTCATTTTCGCACTGTTCACAAGTTCTGCTTTGTGTTATTCACTAGTAAAAATCAAGTTTTGAATGAAATCAGGATGAGTACCCTGCCTTTTCCCTCCCTTTTTCAAAGGCAGCCCTCTGTTACTACTTTAACAGGAAACTGGCAACTGATGGGCTAAAGAGAGCTCCCTGAGTACCTAACACAAACTACAACCTAGGGCATTTTTCCTGCCACTGCTAGAGCTCTGCCTCCCCACGCAAATCGAAATTATCCCTGCCAAGAACAATTTATCCCCAGAACTTGAGGAAATACCTCTGAAGCTCCTTTTCTCCTTATTGAAGCGCCCCAGGTCACACTGTGGATCACAAATTTTTGTGATTTTGGAATAGGGATGGAGGTTTAGTCCTCCCTGTTATCAGCCTGGTTTATGTCACTTTGCCAGTACAAAACAGTCACCAGGCCAGGACCAGCATAAATGGCCACGAAAGGATCACTGGCAGAGTAGAGACACCAGATGCAGGAAGACCAAAGAGCCATTGCACGATGTCCCACATGCTCTCCTTCACTGCAATGGCTCCTGAGAGCTGCGAGGTGTTGGTGTAATGTCCAGCCTCTCTCCTTTAGAGCCCAGCAAATGGGCAATCCAGGACAAAAGCAACGCTGGATCCTACACCACCTTTCACAGAAGTGCCCTCGCTCCCCGATTGCATCTGAAGATGGAGACCCTTTCACATTAGAGAAGCAGGATGTGGCACCTGCACAATGTACTTGCCATCCTGACACTCTCACAATGCATCAACACCCACTCTCCCGTTGACAAATTGTATCATCTCTTGGTAATTATCCTGTCGGTGTTTTGACAAGAAAATTCAAGAATATCCCAGTCCCTTGCTCTTTTTCTCTGAAGGCATACCGTCAGAGACAGGGATATGCAGATTTGAAGGAGAAAAAAAGTGTCAAAATATTGGCAGCATCCTCATGCTGAAGGAGCAATAAAAACAAAGTGAAGGCAAGGGAGTATTTTGTGCTAAACTATTCACCCAGGATAGGCTTCTGTCTGACTGTCTTACAAGTTACAGAATTCTAAAGCTACTCAGAAGACTTAATAGATGCTGAAAATTGCCATGCTAACCTGAACTATCATTCCTGTTATCACAAGTGTTTATTGCAAAGCTTACTGCAATAATTAGTTCTAAACTAGTAGACTATTTCTTTTATCTAAAAAAAGTGAACAAAATATAAATAGCTTTTAATTAGCATTATTTGCAAAAGCCTGCACATGGGATAAAACTGAAATATTAGTTTCCAGAGAGAATAGGAAACGTGCCTGTATATAGGAAACATGTTTTCGCATATATCAAATATGCAAGAATTTTAAAATGTAGTATATAAATGTGCATGTATACATATATATGCATATACATATAAATACTGAAAATGTATAAAGTTTATTTTATTATTTGTGTCATTATGAGGTGAAGATACGAAGAGCAAAAGGGTATGGACATGTTTCCCCTCATCTGTTAAAGTCAGTGAGAGCAATTCACAAGGTGACTAAATTGGACGTGCATTTCCAGTTTACCTTGTATTCCTCATGCACTTAACCGCAAAGCTCAGATCAGCACATGCAACATTTTGGCTGCTGCAGACAAGACATTAAAACCAACCCTGAGGTGAAAATATTGTTTATTAGGAAGGTAAGAGGATGATATTCATGTCCTTTTAGCTGGATGGTGGGATGCTGCTCAGTCCAAACAACACAGGCTGCAGGAGAGGAAAGAGAGAAGAGAGGAGAAAAAGGAGAAAGAAGAGGGTAGAGAGGAAGGGAGGGAGAAAGAGGAGGAGAGAGGGGAGAAGGGAGAGAGGAGAGTTCACAGGGTATTATGATGCCCACATTTGAGAGCTTTTCAGGATACTAAGGGAGGGAGTTTATTGACTGTGATGTACTTCAAAAACTTACTTAATTGGTAGGATCTTTACTCATTTTTTCACTGTTTCTAAGCAATAATTTTCTGTGTGTTCCATCATGATACCAAATTTATGCACAGCTGACCTTCTATTTCCAGATGCAAAAGACAATTTCAAGAGTATTTATCAAATTTCTTAGGAAAGATGAACATCTAGGACTAAATTAAAGAGGAGAAGAATGTACCTTACATTTTCTTGTAGAGCAGACAAAAGGCTTATTGCAAGGGAGACAAAACTTTCTCCAAGCAGCAGGCTTTCCAGAGGAATTTACTCATCTGGGAGTTGGGGAATATCACAAAGCAAATCCACCTTTAAGTGCAAGGTGCTTTAATTGGCTTATGTCTTCTCTCAGAAAGGTAAGGCAAGGCAGTGCATACAGTATCCCTCAGCCAGAGTACACGCTTCCCTCGGGAGGGAAGGAGAGAAAAACAAGTGCTTCATGCATTACTGGAAGGCACAGAGTGCTGTGTAAAAACTACGGGAAGAAAATGTATGGCACATTCAGGCATTGGTACTTCCTAGTGACCTAGATTAAGTGCTAATGCATGAATTAGCTCTAGCTCCAACAACACAGAATCGTGTATAAACCTAAATAACCTTAAATTTCTGAAGGAAACCATGCTATCTTCTACTTCTGCATCACTATTGCTGCCACATCCTTCTTCAGTAAGTGCAAAAAGAACTGTCATCACAGAAGATTTTTGGCTCTACCCCCTTCCTTAAACAGTTTGTTCTGTCAAAGGTTTTCCCTTTTCTACTTCTCCCTTTCACATGGCAGAATAATAGAAAATAAAATTGGGAGGGTCCTCAGTAGCACTGATGTACTATTCATTGTTCTCCTTGTACTGAACATCCCCTCTGCAAATTTATCTGTTTTCACTGTCAAACGTATAACAATAGTAAATATGTGAGGCAAATACATTTCTGTGACCAAAATTTCTTGAATTCTCATCAGTAAGATCAGTAATTACTATTATTTTGAGATATAAGACTTTTGTCTCTTAATTTGATTTACATTAACCAGTTCTTGGTTTACTTCAATTTTCCTTCTAAACCACAGAGCAGACATGCATTCTGTGTATTAATACATAAATGGTATACAGAAAGCTAGAATGACTGGGGTGGATGTGGTGCTTCACACTGATATCTGAAACCTTTTGGATGTACTATATTCTGTATCAACTGCTAAATGCTAAGCATAGTTCGTATAGCTCTCTACAGTGACTAATACTCAGTTTTGATTCTTTTCCTGCAGTTAAAACGATTCTAGCTGGTGAAAGCACTAGTACCATCTACTCTAAGCTGGTGCCCCATTGCATCATCTGTGTGTGTTTGAAATAGGTCACTTCAATTCACATTACTCAGTGTCATTTATCAAATCCTACCTGCTATCTCTGTGATTTTGATCAGAAAAATTGCTAAAACTACAAAATCTAGAGAGCTTTATTAAGAACAACAGTAACCCCTACTGGATTGTGATTGTCTCCCTGGAAACCTAGGAGATAAAACACCTTGCACTGCTTCGTGGAAAAGGCATAGTTCACATAACTGTGATGAAGAACGAGTTATTCCTCTGCTTGCAATAAATTTCCGTGTCATCATTTCCTGGATTAAATTGGAAATCCTGCTGAATTTACACTCGAGCTTGCTGAAAGACATCTGTTCCTTCCAAACTCAAATTCAGAGCATTTTTTTTTGTATTTACAGACAAGTTATGAAACCAGGCGTATGCCAGCTAGTTTTTTCTGTGTTAAAAATTATTAGCACTAGAATATATTTCTTTATATGCTTAAAAATAAGGGACTTTAGATATGATTAATAACAGAAACAAATTACCACAATCTGCTGAACGCATGCCCTAAACTCATCGGAGTCCTGCTCGAGCACATTGAAGCGTGTGTGGAGCTGTAGGGAGGAGAAATCAGAGCAGAGGTACCACAAGCTATTGTAATAGAAACCTCATGGGCTTGTTAAACAACATCCATATCAGTATCACAAATTCAGCATTCCAGCTCTTTCTGCACATGTAGCATTTCTGACAAATCAAGAATATCTTAGCAGAGCTATTTTCAGTGACATTTTACTATCCTGTCAGAAAAGTTCAAGCACTGTTTCTGCAAGTTTTTTCGAGACTATCGTCTCAAAATGAGATCTTCTTATTCATTACTGGAAATTGGAATCAGAGAGTTCCTCTAGGTTACCACAGAGCCTTTTTAGTATGTTGAAAAGCTGAACATAAATGCACAAACTGTAAAAAGGGAAAACCGGAATGAATGACTAACAAATATAACCTTAATAATTAATCTGCTTGGTGATAAATTTTATTTGATTTTATGCATGACCTGTTTCCTAGGAATTCTACCTTTGCTTACCAATGTGAAGTAATAAAGCTTGGTCACAATGCAAAAGTGATGGACAAACATGATCTGGATTAGGGACGATTAAATAAACTAATTAACTATTAAATTAAATAAAGGAAGGACATTCTGGATAGATGGTGTTACAGAGATCTCAATTTGAGAAATGACAGACAGAGCAAAGACTAGAGAATTTAAAAAATTCTTACAAGTACTTATATTTTTTCTCAAGTGTATACCAGACATCCACCTTTTCATGCTGAAGATTGTTTTTTCCACATTTTGTTCAATTTACCTTAAAATGAAAACCAGTGTAGTTTTCCAAAAGGTGTTAAAGAAATTTTGAAAATAAAGCCCCGTTAAGCTACTTTCAGAGCAGAACCCCCGATTGCAGCCACTTTGGAAAATCTTGACCACTCAGCACCAGCTTTTAATTTGCTGCTAATGTTCACACTAGGCGTGCAGCAACATGAATCATGTCTTACATGCTTCTCAGAGGCACACCCACTCATTTTAGGCACTTAGGTCCCCTTTCCAAAGAGTGGAAGAAAACAGGCCCCTAAGCTAACCAACAGAATGTACAGGAGAGAGGGTGTGCCTTGGGTTCTACTCCTCTTCTGTCTCCTATAGTTTTACATTGTATAAATATATTTATACATGTATGTGGGTGTATGTAAAATGCATATATGTACCTATAAAACAAAAATTCTTGTTTTCTGATGTTTAAGACTACTTAGTCCCCTCCAGGCTAACAAAAGCACCCACCTTGGAAAGATGCAACTTGAAAATCAGTGGGGTAAAACTCCCGACTTAAATGGATTTAAATGTGTAACTATCTGTAGGATTTGGTAACTGCTTGTTCATGAGCACATTATAGAGAATGAATGAAGACACCTACCTGAAGAAGAAAACTGTCATTGCAATAGCTTCTTTTTTTTCTTTTTCCATCTTCAGAAGAAGCTTAAGTTACTCAAATGCCTCAAAGTGGTGTCAGTTCATGACTGCTTACAGCATTCTAGCAATAAATGTTATTTTTTTCTTATTTTTCTATTTCACTACCGTTACTTGATGAAATATACACTGAATTCTGTTGAAATGTCTATTTGACTTTTGATAATGTCAATTTGACAAATGAATTCTTTATTGTATACATGCCCCTGACATCACACAAAGCTACCCTGGGCTATGTCATAGAAGAGAATTTCCACTAGAACAAAATGAATACCCGAAGTAGACTGTGGACAGATAGTTCAGTCCTGTAATAAAACTTAGGACAGATCAATCTGCCATGTGTAAAGCCAAACATCCTTCTAACAGTGTTAGCTGTCCTAAGAATGAGAAAAAATCAATAATAGCGAACAATTTAGACACAAAACTAAGTTATCAGCTATGCTCTTGGGACAACCCCCAAAAAATTGTTTCTACCTATTAAAATTTTGGACATCTGTATTAGCTATCTATGAGAAGATAAACCATCATCCTTCCCTTTGATTTCCATGAGGTTACAATATAAATAATTGCATTAAAAGAAGTTGCAGGAATAAAAGGTTGCCAACTGAAGGCTTTTTTGTACCACTCTGGCTTTCACCCTTCATTCTCTGTTTCAGCAGCATTTTTACTTAATAGTTCCATCAGTAATAACCTTGCCTCTATATTTCGTTATGTAAATATGTATTTGAAGACTTTAAAACATAGTCTGAGCTGGTAATTAAAAATCTGAAAATACATCACTGTTAAATTTAGAATTGGCACCTAACTTGAAAATTAATACCACATATATTATAACCAAAAAAGCTATCAAATTATGTCCAAAATAACAAGTAAAACATAAGCCCTTATACTCACTGGCCAAATTTCTTTCCAAATAAATTAATCAGGCTAACTATATGTACTTTGCTTTTTCATTACTCTATCATGCAAATTCATAGCCCAACCATCAATTTGGGCTGAAAAGAATACAACTACACTTTTAGTAAAAACCTCAGTATCTTTAAGAAACTATAGTAATAAAATCAACAGAGTAAACATATAACATTTAGAAGCAATCTGGTAAATATTTTATTGGGGTTTTCCTCAAGAATGTTTTTAAATTAGGAAACCAAACTTCAATCAGAAAAAGTTACAGCTGTTTCTTGCACATCTAACATTTCTATAACAGTGAAACATTCTAGAACATAACATTTCTAGCATTTTCATCACTGTATGTACTGAAATATTGCTAATTTATTCAGATGCTTTCATGCATAATTACTAGAAACACAAATCTGTTTTTCTGTCATCAGATAGGAAAAGCTATTTACTGAATACTTTGAAAAATAGAAATAATTGCAAATATTAAATTATTAACTGTACCATTAATTTGCTGTCTAAAGTATTGGTTTAATTTCCTTAATAGTTTGCTTTTTCTATTTAGGCTAACATTGGGAATGCACAGCCTGATTTCAAGCTTTGCCTACGCAACAGATGACTTCTGGCATAGCAAGGTTTTCCAAGGATGTGACAACACATAAATTGTAACACAGTTGAGAAAGTGAAAGTCCTTTTTAAGGACATACTTATACTGCAAACCTGTACTCTTCCTTCTAAAGGCTTGGTGGGGTTTTTTTCAATGTGGGAGAGAAGTGCTGCTAGGTTTATTGTGTTGGTACAAAACACCACTTTTCCGCTACTGCTGTATTGACTGAGAAAGCTAACAGAGTACACTTACTTCTGTATCACCAAAAGACCCTCAGCTCCCACATGGTTTGTCTCTTTTCTGAGTGAAGTACCTGATAAATGCTGCACTCTCCAAATGTTCTGCTTTCTATCTACCCTGGTTTTTTATTGGGCTTTCATTGTTTGATTTCAAGCCAAGGTCTTTGCCACTTGCAAGCAGCACATTTGCAAAAAAAAGGATTATTAAGTTATGGGCCTGATCTGGTCACTAATAAATCGGCAGGCACTGAATTAAATTCAATCTTCTATTATATTCCACAAGAAAATCACACGTGCAATGCAAATATTGTAAGATGGGATGCCACTTGTTAACAATATATCTTTATTTATAGCAACAGGAAGAAATTAGAACTGTATCTATAAAAATTACCAGAACATAATAGACAGATTCAATCAGGAATTGTTCCTGTCCATAGTACTGTGACTTCCAGTGCTGACCCATTAGGAAGAGATACCTCTGTCTCCTTTATAAGCTTTTCTCTTCCACTTTCTCTCATAGAATATAAATGTCATTTGGAAGCTTGAAACCAAAACATTTTTCTTACCAAATGCTATTTTCCTTCATCATATGCTGAGAATGAATGGTTCTTCTTGAACATTCAGCTGCTAAAGAGAAAGAAAAAGTGCATATCAAATTCTCATTCTGTCCACTTTGACAAAGGCTCTTTTCCACATTAAGGCTTAAAGGGAAATAAAGATGCTAAACCTCACAATATAGGGGCAGTCAGACAGATTTCTCTACCTGTGCAGGTTCATGATACTCTTTTTAATGGATTTCTTGAGAAAATGAGGCAAAAAAGAAATTATGCAGATGCAGAAAGACTGGAGTATACCACAGGGAAAATGCTAGAAGAATAATGAGCGTGGGGATCCTAGTGCAGTCATATTTTGAATAATTTGCTATGCCTGTTTTCAGTGACATCTCAGTCAACAACACAATATGGGTCTGAATAGACTGCTCCACTTGCTGCCATGTCACTGGGGATTGTTGCCAGTGCTTAAAAGGTAAATTACCCTGAATGAAAAGGTTTAAAGCAGTTGTTAAAAAACTTCCAACCACTTTTTGGATGTCAAAATTATTGGTAATATTATGGCTTGGTGAAATAAAAATGATCTAATGAAATACAAATTATCTAATATAAAGCTACCTTGGTTAAAGGAAGATTTGGGGAATTTTCATACCTGGCAACAGCACTTAACCAAAGTGTTTTAAGAAAATATATTAACATTATGTCAATTCCTTGTGCTACTTTTCTAAGAAAATTTTAAGCTTGTTACAACTAAAACTAGCTTTAAGAAAGCAGCTAAATTTTGGAAAGATGATCCTTTCTGCTTCTTAGCTGTGCAGCCTTTCATGAAGATTTGCCCACTACTTTAGTCTGGATGTTTTTCAGTGACAACTGTATCATGCAGAACTTTGGGGATTTATGTATACAAAACACATTTTAGAGGCATTTAGTACCACATGTGTTTTATTGAAGAATGAATGAATAAAACAGCCTTGTTAATAACTAAGCTGCTCTGGAAATAGCAGTCAATTGGAATCTCAGGTGTCAAAGCAGAGTAGGATTATAAAATGAGTTTCAGAAGAACCTTGAAACTAATGATATTTTAAATGTTTAGTTTTTAACCACATTCCAAAGTAGTGTGAGAGCTACCTTTATGTGTCTTCTGAGTACCATTGTTAATTATTTTGTAAAAGAAAAGCAAAACAAATTTCAAGCACTGTTTATGGAAGGCAATTTAAGATCAAATAATGCATTGTACAAAACACCAAAGCATTCACTGTTTATCAAACACTGTAAGGGAACATTATCCAACACAACACTGACACATGCTAAATGTTACATCCTAATAAATACACACATAAGCAAATGACAAAAATTATTTTCATGTAGCTGTCACCATGTATCTAATAAATTTCTATTACATTGACTAAGATACAAAAATAGTAGTAATAATAATCTTTAGAATAATATATGCAGTAACAGTAGCAACAGTTACACTTGCCCACTATACAAATATTCGCTCCATTGATGAGAGACTGCAATTAAAGTCGTTGCCTGTCCTTACACAGCTCTACAAATGCACGGCCGTTACATTAACGAATCACGGATAATTGCTTTTACGGTAGTTAAAGTATCTGTTAACAAAACTCAGGAAATTGCCCAAGAAATGGCATGGTTTGTACATATTTTATCTATTTTATTACAGGAGCATCTTAAGCAAGGATGATGCTCTACTCCTCTTGGCACTGTACAGGTAAGTGCAAGTTGATAATCTCCAGAATAACTGATACAACAAAGCACACTGCATAGCTACTGTAAATTCTAGCTTCTTACATAAACTATCTGATGTATACCTAGTATGAACGGTTTGCATAGTGGCACAGTAATAGTTCTTCACACGGGGGTTTTCACACTACCCTTAAAATATGGGCAATTAATATTCAGACGGGCAGTCTGCTTTATAAGAATCCACAAACTTAATTCATATGCTGTTAACCAGATATTGCTCATACATTTAAATTACAGCAGGAGAAATATGCTATCACTTAATTTACATTAATTGCAAAATATACTGATTTGCAAAACATTAATTGTACTTAATATCCATTCTTTGCTTGCTTTTAAGGGTAAATGCACATAAGTACAGAAAAAAATCACTGCTATTAAACAAATCCAGTTTAAAGCAATAGAAAATTAGTCTAAAGCAAGTTGAGTTACTGGCTTTGTCTGAAGCCGCAAAGAGACGAAAAATGCTTTTGAATAATACTGATGCCCAAAATAGATTATATTTCTTTGGATACTTTAAAGACTATTTTATATTTATGAGTTCTTACCAAATGTATACATCTATGAGAAAACTGTCACTTTTAAAAGCAAAAAGAATTAGCCAGCAATTCATAAAATTTGAGAGATGCTCAAGAGCTTCAAGTAACTGTGACCATGGAAAAAGCTCCACAGATAAACTGATATATATCAAGTCACATCACAATTTTACAGCTGGTGAATTTTTTTGTTGTTAAGAAACTATAAATAGATTAGAAAAAGTGCACTGATTATTGGCAGCCATTGGAAGGTTCTTGCTGACCTTTCTATACGTTGTCAGAATTGCATCTTAAATTATGCATTTTGAAGGGTTTGTTTGCATGCTTTATCTATTTACAAGAAAATGCATTCCCAAGCAAGTAGCAACATACCACACTGAAGTGCATTAATGTAAAGTTCCATCAAGTTACTGGATGTAGATCGCTACAGAACTTCACAAGCACCGAGACCTTAAAAAGGAAACAGCAATCTAATAAATGCTGTAGCGATGTACAAGCCTAGAGCTTGCCGACCGCACAATCGAGCTGCATTTAATTTAGTTTGGGACACATAAGTATGGTTTTTTGTAATAAGCAATTCCATCCAGGTAAAAGTTTCTTTACCTTACCAACTCCACAATTTAATTTGATTTTTTTTTAAAATTTGGTAGAGAAGACCTTATGAAAATTCTATTAGCTTGTACCTTCCCAGGAAAGTGGACCCTAGCATCTGTCTTGACATTATGCAGGTGCTTTCAGAGAGCAGTCTGGGGGGTTTGTGCCAAGTGAAACTGCTCTCGTTGTTTAATTCTCAGTGTAATTAAGCTCAGTGTAATTGTCGTAGCATATATCACAAAGTTGTCAAACATTTATGCCTCTAAGCTACACATTTGTATAAAATTTTATTCATATTACTACTGCAGGGCTATTACTTCAGGGACTATGGTGCTATTCATATTCTTAGATGTCTGTACTTTTCTCATTGAACAGCAAACACAACAGTTCTTGTAAGACTGTTTATTGAATTTAGCAGTTCAGATTGAGTTTAGACGGCGTTTAGATGCAGTTTGTATAAAAATTGTCAAGTCACGTAAACTGCAATCAAAAATAACTACAAAATAGTAAGAGACTAACTGAGACTGTAAATTTCCTAACATGTAAAACTATACAGTATTTGTGCATGCTTGCTATTTGATTTCCTTCTGAAGAGCTGTTAAAAGGAGTTTGTTTGGTTTTTAAAATCTCAAGATAGTCTATGAAATGTAATCATAGCATCTCAATTCAGATATACAAGATCAAAACTGGCACAGAGGAACATAACATTTTTTTCCCAAAAAGTTGAGGCAGCTTTTGTTGAATAGCATCTGCATCAGTAAACGTTTTATAAACTCTGGTGGCTTTGGATCATCAGAGAGAATCCTTTTTTCTTTTGCCATCTTGAAAAAAAATTTCCCACAAGTGCAGACAGGTAAGGAGGAAAATAAGTAGCAGCTTGTTTCCTACATACAGCTGAACACCACACTCAGCTGTCCAGTGTCTCAAAACAAAAAGGTACTTGACATCACAGGGAGGCATATGCCCCTCAAGTTACAAGCATGTCTGAGACTTTTCAGGGGAGGTGGAAGCAAGCACGAGGGTAAAGCATAAGTCTACTTTTCATGCATAGGTACTTTGCACTGCCCTGCATCCGGGGCTCTTTGTCAGACATCCGAGTTGGAGCTGAGGTTTGTTAACCTGGGGTCTGCATTGATCTCATATCTGTAGTGGTAGCCCTCCATGTGATCCCTACAGGCATCTCTGATGTTGTGCATCCACTTTTTGATTCCTTTTCGGTTCAAATACAAAACTAGGAGGAATATGGCCCCGATGAGAGCCAAGACTATCCCCAGGAAGACGTATGAAGTCTGTAACTGGGAAGGCAGATCTATGGGCACGGAGCAGTTCAGGTCCGAGCTGTTGATCTTCAGCAGGGCTTTGCCCAGCATCCTGTCAGGGGAGGCACAGGTCAGGGCTTCTTTGCCCTCCACCTGGTCGCTCTCCTTGAGCCAGGCCACCAGGTCCTCGATGGCACAGTCACAGACCCAGGTGTTGTGGCCCAGGATGATGTGCCGGAGCGCGGGCAGACTGCGGAACTGGGCCAGGGTGCTGTTCCACAGCACGCCCAGGGAGTTGTCGCTGAGGTTGAGGCTCTGCAGCTGGCCCAGCCCCTGGAAAGAGACATTTCGCAGGCCCACCAGGGAGTTGTTGCTGAGGTCCAGCTGCCGCAGGGCCGGCAGGGCAGTGAACATGCCGGCGGGCAACAGCAGCAGCCCGTTGTCGGCCAGCTCCAGGCGGCTGAGGTTGCGCAGCGCCCCGGACTGCAGCAGGGCGGCCAGGCTGAGCAGGACGCCGTGGTCGCGCAGGGCCCCGCGGAGGGCCAGCTCCTCCAGCGGGCTGCCGCCCTCCCCGAAGGCCTGCGGGCTGAAGGAGACCAGCGCGTTGCCACTGAGGTCCAGCTGCCGCAGGGCGGGCAGGGCGAGGGCGCCGGCCTCCACGGCCCGCAGGTGGTTGCCACTGAGGTTGAGGGAAGCGAGGTCGGGCAGGCGCTGGGCGGGGAAGGCGCCGGCCGGCAGGTCGGTCAGGGGGTTGCCGGTGATGAAGAGGCTACGCACATAGGGCGGCAGGTCGGGGGGCACAGCCGTCAGGTTCCTGTTCACGCACTTCACCGTCTTGGCCGGCTCCGAGCACTCGCAGAGGGCCGGGCAGCAGGGGGTTGCCGGTGATGAAGAGGCTACGCACGTAGGGCGGCAGGTCGGGGGGCACAGCCGTCAGGTTCCTGTTCACGCACTTCACCGTCTTGGCCGGCTCCGAGCACTCGCAGAGGGCCGGGCAGCCGCCGGGCTGCGCCGAGCCGCAGCCCAGCAGGACGGGCAGCAGCAGCC
>VZRL01001650.1:2429478-2450158 GCA_013397895.1 Origma solitaria | reverse complement strand
GGAGGGTCCGCTCGGGTCCCGTCCCCCTCCTTCCCCGGCCCAGGTGGTGCTGCCTGAGACTCACCTCGCCGCCGAGCGCGGCCGCGCCATGTGGAGCCGCGCCGTGCGCTGCTTCAGCGCGGTTCGCTCGGCGCGGAGAGGCTCCCGCCCGCCCGGCGAGGGGAGAGCCCCGCTCCGCTCCTCGCAGCGCCCTAGCCGTGCCTGCCCCGACGCGGCTGCTGGGGCCGCTCCCCGCGGCTTCCGCGATGGGCGCGTTCAGGCCGGCGGCAGGATGGGGAATCCCGGGCGTTTCGAGCCCGGGGGGTGCCGTGCCGGCTGCTGGCGGCCACCGCCCCCGCCCGTCTACCCAAGGACGGGAGAGGAGGGAACAATAGCAGCCACAAAATACACCGAGTGAGCGCTAAAGCAAAGAAAAGAAAGCCCATACCAAAATAACGCCATTTAAACCCGCCGGGAGCTTTAGAGGTTCTAAAATAAATAATGATTTTTAAGAAGAGAAAAGGATCTGCAAATTGACGACTCAAGACTGAGATTTAAACTTTATTATGGTGAGGAAAAGCCCAAGTACCTGTCTGTACGTGAAATACTTACCAACTTCAGTCGCTATGGCTGTCTCAGAACTGTCCTGGCGGGGCTGAACAATCCGCGTGTTACAAATGCTGGTCTGCAACTGAGTAACTCCCTTACGTTACCCCACAGAGGGGTATTTGAGGATGTCGTACGTGCTGTGAGCCGTCTTGTGGGCTGTATTTGGCCACTGGTCCCTAGAAAGTGATTGAGGACATCAAATAACATGTAATTAACATAAAAGACCTACCAGTGTGTACAAATAACCAGTTTCAGCAATGTGAAACAGAACGTTTTGAGGCGATGACTGCTTTGGGCTTTCCTTTTCCTTCTGTTGACTGCCTACGCAAGATTTCCTTCTCCCCGTATGTCAGAGTTACACTCCTTCTGCTTTCCTGATAAACTATGTCCCTTTTTTTGGTAAAGTCAGCAGGAATCTCAGAGCTGCCAAAAGCCATAGGGGAAATGAACAGATGAATCCAGTATGAAGTCTTGATAAAATCAGCCCCAGAATCCGGAGGATAATGAACTTAAACACCAGTTTCTGTAGGACTGTTCTCCTCTCTCTAGCCTGACAGTGGTGTTATGGTACAGAAAAGTCTGGGGTTGGGGTGACAGGCTGTCCAGCTGATAGACCAGCATGCTCTTTACAGGAAGATTATGGAGAAAAAAAAATGGAGTGGCTGAAGTGATAGTGATGCAAATGAGATCTTGGACTCACAAGCAGTTTCAGAAGTTTGGGAAGTTATTTCTTTGATGTTGAATTAGAAAAAGTGGCACGACACTACAGGAGATTTTAGTTGGTTGAAAGGTGGTTGACATGCCTGCCTTAGTATAATGCTTAGAAAAGCACATAAGTAAAGATATCCTACATTTTGTAAGAGAAAGATGTGCTCTCCTAATCTATGAAAGTTCCTTGAAAAAGTCAAAGAAACCTCCCGCCACAAATTGTCCTACAAACAACAGTAAAATTCAGTGATCAATAAGTAGTTTCCAAAAGGAGATGGCTTTTAAAAATAGGTAACTCAATATATTAACAAAAATAAATCATAGAAAAAACACTAAATCAGCATAACCACAACCACCTTTTAAAAAATGTTAAAAAATGTTTAGATACAATGTCATTTTGAATTTAATAATACAATTAAGAGCAATTACACTGATCTGCTCATTGTGCTGACTATAATTTTCCTAATAGTTCCAGGCTCCTCTTGACTGTCTAGATGGGACTGTGTCTCTTGTCCTCCGCAGCTGGTTAGCTCTTTGGGCAGGGAATATGGATTTTTTCCATCTCTATGGAGTGCCTGCTGACAGGTGCTTGAATGTGCTGCAGCAATGCAAATAATAGATAACAAATATTTTCCTATTCTTTCCTAATATTCCAGTAGTAAATTGTACCTGCTAAGCCAGCTTAAGCTTGCAAGAGGGAAAAAAATCCATTTGTAATCTGATTTCTTCTCTTCTTGTTTAAATAAAACAACTTTTCTTAGAGGCATACTCTGAAAACCAGTTTTGACTATTACAATTGATTGATTTGTTAATTTGCATTGCATGGCCCATAGAACCTCATTTCATAGTTTTTTGCATAAAGGTTATGCAAAACTTCTGCCTGAGTTAAAGTATAGGATTTAAAAATATATTGTCTTGGCTAAAAGACTCAAACTGGAAGTTAATTTACCATTAGGAAACTGTTCCTGCGGCTGATATTCCTAGGGGTTGACTGAGAAGCTCATGTTAAAGGGTGCAGGGGTTGAGACAATGCTTCAGCCTCTCTGCTGCTCCAGGCTGAGGCTGGATGATGTGCTGGTCATCTGGAATCATGAAGGAAACCTCTGACCATCCTTCTCCAGAAGGCTAAAGCTTGCTTCCTGTGACAGTTATGAGAACTGGTTGCTTTTGAAACTCAGTACTCCAGTAATTCAGCTCCAACAAAGTGAAAATGTGGCACCTACTTAAGGGTCTGCAGCGAGTCACGGGGACATGCTGGGACAACGATATTGCTTGACCATTTTGGCATTGCTATTTCCCTTTTAGAGCTCTCAACTTAGAAATTAATAAAGTATTATTTATAGATGGTCATGTCACTCCACTGTCCTTAGGAAAATCTGAAAGAATATTTTAGATACTGAAATTTAAGAGTGTTAATTAAGCTAATTGAGATGGATCCTATCCTAAATAATCTCAGTGCACCCTTGGACAGATACTAAACCACGCTGGATACCCCTTCTGAGTGGCCCGACTGCAGCTGGTATCCAAGGAGTTGGAATAACTTGGGGTAGGACTCCATGCAATAGTGGTCATATTTTTTTAATGTTTTATTTTCTTTATAAAATAAAGGGGGATTTTTGTTTCTTCTGTGAAATGTTTCCACATTGCCTCAATATTGCATGAAGATACTCAGCACTTCATAGGAAGTGGCCTTGGAAGGGTATTTAGGATGTGCTAAAGATAATAAACCAAGTGAGCAATTGTGCGGAGACCAGAATTCTTTTCTGCTACCAAAATATCTTCCCACAAAAGTGGAAGAACAAGCTGCAAGTTCCGTCTGCTTCCTCATATAGAGAGATCCAGCAGGTCCTCCAAGGGACACCTGTTTCCCTCGAGGCTTGGCTTCCTTTGAACAAACACCATCAGAATCCTTAAGACGGTGTCATAAAACTACTTAGGCAACCAAATGTTGCCTCAAATTCTTGTAATTCTTGTTTGAATTTTATTCAGCATTCATATGTTCACTCCCATAAATATTCAGCTTCCAGTGTTCTTTTTAGGTGCACTTAAATTTATGTGATAGTTTTTGATTGAAGCAATACAGAAGACAATCTTCAAGGAATCTATGTTTGCATTTTCTTGTATGTTTTTTTCCATTTTTAGATTGAAATAATGAGTTAATTTTAAACAGAGAATGTTGATTTTCAATACTGTGAAAACAAAACTTTGCCAGAACTAACAAAAAAGAAATTTTAGTCAAAGTAACATTTTTTGGGGGTATTTAAAATACATTAATTGGGTGTCTGTCATAGTGCACTGTTGTAACTTCTGGAGACTCCTGCATATTCATCTGGGAATAGAAGGGAACATAGGAGTCAAAGTGCCCCCATCTGAATATGAGCAATGCTGAAAACTGGTGAAACTGTGGAGACAGACTCTTTATCTGCTCACCAGGTTTCCCAGTCATGTTTTATTGTTAAAACCTGTTATTCAAATGAGAAGGAAGCAATGGTGACTTCCTCCAGCAAAACTAGCTACCAGAGCTGGAATACAGAATATACTTGGAAGAAAGACTTGGGAAGAGGACTTGCAGTATTCCAGATGCTGCCACCATGTGCATATCCCTCTGCCTGAACTCCAGCTCTGCATGCTCTGACATGTAGAATATCTGCAACAGGAGCCAAGCTGAATAACCACTTACAAGTTTATCACAATATAACTGAGAATTTAACATGCTTAAACAGGTCAGACTAAATTTCCAATAATATTTTTATTCTTTCTTTGCTCAGGAACAATGCATGTCTTACTTTCAAGCTCTCTTTGATAGATGACTACATGAATTTTAGAATGGTATTTTTTTTTTATTATTCTAATTTTAAACATGCAAGTTTAGTTCTAAGGCCTAGGCTATTTTCCATGTAAATTCTACTTAGAGTAAATCACTACAGCTGGTAAAACTCTTCCTTCTACAAAATAAGCCTTCTGATTTTAGTCCTTCTTGTAGGACCAAAATGGCCTGCTTTCTGATTACTCCTTATTAGTCTGAGTCCCAGTGAGGGATGGATAATATGAGTAGGCTTCAGGTGGAAAGTTTGTATATTGTTCATGTTCACTGGGGATGTCCTTTAAAGGAGCAGTAATCTAGATGTCTGATGGAAAATCTGGGAAATCGGTTGAGCAGATAATTTGTTGGATTAGCATTGCTCTGTGCCAAGGTGACCTGCCTTGCTGCACACAGTCACTCCCAGCTGATGCTGAACTCAAAGTCCTGTTTTTTGGGCCAACTTTCAATGTTGTCTTTGTTACAGTGAGTAAGGAAGGCACCACATTGGACTGAGGTGCTGGGTTCCAGTTCACACCTGCTTATGCTTTCTAGGGAACTCTTAAAAGATGGCATAGATTGGGGCAGTCGCTGAGCAGTAGTGGGGAAAGGAACGGAGAGCTGAAACACACTTTCGTCTCTGTCTCCAAAAAGCAGAAACCCAGATCTGCGGGAAATTTGGGCCAATGTGTTCCTCACACTTCTCTTGACAGTCCTACTCGTTCCTCACTCTGCAGGCAGTGCTGTGCCAAGGTTTTGCAGCCACTTGTGGTGCCAAGGGTGTTTCCTGGTTTGCCCTTGCTTCCCCAGCAAGTAAGGGTGGCCGACTCCAGCACCAAGGGCTGCAGGAGCTCTAACCACAGAGGACTGCAAGTCAGGAGTATTTCCATGGAAAGACTTTTTTGTGAAAACATTTTCATCTGTTGAAACTGGAAGCCTTTGTAGGGAAGAGTTGAATTTTATGAAATTCCCCATTAAAAAAAAAAAGGCATATAAAAGGCTCAGCAGATTGGAGAACATATGGGGTTTGATTCTCCCCTGTCTTACACATTGTGTTGTTGTTTATGATCTGACAAAGCAGACGTAAAATGCAACCTCACTGCCGTGGTAGGATTCTCCTGCACAAGTATGATTGAATACACAACATTAAAAACTTGGTGAATCAGTCCCCTGCTTCTTTTCCTTCATGATCATTGATCATTTATTACTTGCTTTTGACAACTGTGACACATGTAAGTTTATACAGTCCTCTTTTACTGAGCTCTTCCTGTTTTGCTTTGCCTTCCCATTCTTCTGCTTTATCTCAAGACTTTGCATCTTTCTGGGTTACTACATCTGAAGTATTTTGAAAGGAATGCATTCTTAGGGATTGGAAGAGGGTGGGAGAAACAAGGGATACAGTGATTTTTTTTTTTTTTGTGGGGGTGGCATATTCTGTCAACAAAGGAGGAAGATGATACCTTCCTTCCCCTTTAGCATTGACGACTACACCTGAAATACTGCATTCCATTCTGGCATCCTATGACTGGAAAAATGACAAGAAACAGAGAAGAAAGAAAGAAAAGAGCAACAAAAGCAATTTGGAGGTTAGATGTATGCTGACTTACATGGAAACATTAAAATAACTTTTAAAAATTTAGGCAAAGACTTGCACAAGCAAAAAGGCTACAGAAGATACCTCTGGTTCAAAACAGGCTAAAATTGAGTGAAGAGAGGAGGGAGCTACCTGTAGTACTTCAAGGTGGGTAGAGATGATTGGATGACATGCAGAAAGCAAAAATGCATACTTAGTATAAAAAATTAACTTGCCTAAATTATAGAACTCTGTCCTTAAAGAAAGTACTTTAGAATTCATAGTAAGGTCCCTGTGCTGTAATCAGTTAAATGAACTACTGAAGACATGACTCTAATACATACTTACATTTCTGTCACACGTGAAAAGAGTCTCAAGTACCACAATGGCATGTGGGTGTATGTAAATCTGTATGTTTGAAGGGCAACTCTTACTTTTTCCTAACTGCTTCTTGTAACTTTGGGAGTCTCATTCCCCTAGTTCATGGCTATGAACTCTTAGAGGGTTTGTGCAATTTCTCCCTATTTCTTCCATCCAAGAACCTCTCACTCAAGTCTGATCTTTAAATCCCTTGCAAGTTCACTATTTGTCAGTCCACTATAGTGACAGATGAAAAGGTGAAAGGGAACTAATGTAGTAATTGACTCTTTTTAAGGAATGCATGTCCTTAATTTTTTCCTTCTCTCTTTCTGTGATATCATAGCCAAGAATCTTGTGATTCTCTGCAATTATATGTAGAACATACAATTGTAGTCTGTTGTGGCACTCTCTTTCCAATAAAATTAAAGTTAGGATCAAAAGCCTCCATCTTCCTTTGTCCAATCTGCATGCTTAAAAATATGCTAGCTTTAAAGACTTCATGCAATAGTGAAGCATGATGCGTGTGAGCACCAGCTAGCCATGGAAAGTTAATGTCACTGGGCTGAACTATTTTAGTATCTTTTATGGGTAATACAATGCATTTTACACTATAAAGTCTGTTATAATTATGAGATCTGCCCCATTAAGTTTATTATTTCTGAATGTAAACTGGAAAGAGCTTCAGTGCCCGAAAAAGAGCCCAAGCATTGCTGTGGTATTGGAGCCGAAGTCTGCCTAGTTCAGCATATTGTTTCTTATTCTGGCCAACACAGATTGCTGAAGAAGGACATTAAATTTTGTTCAAACATGAACTCTTCAATATTTTTTCCCAACTTCTGTTGATTTGTGGCTGAGGGACTTCTGAATCAAAGCTCAAAAACCTTCTGTACTATGAACATGAGTACTGTTAGCCATTTTTCACTTGAAAGATTTTACCATGAAAAGATTTTCTGTTGAAATATGCTTCTCTTTCAATCTGAAGTTTGAAAACAAAATCATGCATCCTTAATATTTTGAAGGTTTTAAAAACAAAGTAAAACAGTTACAAGTTTACACCATCCCTTTTCATTTCCTAACTCTGATAGATTTCAATCATGTCAAAAGGATGTCAAAAGAAGGGGAAAAAATTGAAGTGAAACAGTGGTCTTAATTAGTCCATTTACATTCCATGGCCAAACAGAGAGAGAGATATGAGAATAAACAGGACAAAATTTTCAAATGTCTAAATTTGTAGGTGTTGAATGTATAAATTTGTAAGTATAAGGAGAAACAGAAAACATTTGATTTTTTTTAGATCTATTTTGATCTATCTTTCCCTGCAGTATTACTAACAAGTGACAAGAAAAAGTACTTGAACAGTTTTCTGGAAGAAATTCTATTTTTAACCAATTGTAGTTATGAATTTCTCTGGCCATCTGAATATATTTATTCACTAATATTTATTAAGGAATTTAAAATTTTCTGCATCTAAAAGTCAATAGATGATCTAATGCTAAACACGTTAATTTTAGATTTCCATATATTTTTAATACACTTCAGAACCATTGCATATGCTTGATGTTATTGAATAAACTGTTAAAAATGCACTTGCACAATATACATCCTGCCAAGTCCCACAGAAAAAATTGTTGGATGGTTTCTTTGTTTCATTAGGCCCTCTCTGTACCATATTCAGAGCAAAAATGCCTTATAGCAGGTAAAATGGCTTTCTAAAGCTCTTTCCATTCTCTGGGTGCAGATGGCTTCTACAGAAAATGGGGCATGGGCATGGAACATTTTGAAGGGAATACTAGTTTGAAAGTGAGCCATATATACCTGCAATTTATTTCATGGGTATTGAGGGCAGCAGAAACTCACTGAGGCTCCTCTGACTCACATTTGGGACAGAACAGTCACATTCTACAGCACGGACTAAGACTCTCAGTCCCCATGTCCGTTTTCCTACAATTAATACCCACAAAAGGGCAAAAGGAAGAGCAAGGTAAAAAAAGTAATTGGAAAAAACAGCTTCCAGTTTTGTATAACCTCAAGGCATTATAGATACACAGACACAGAAGTTCCCCTAAGTGGAAAAAATGTATTGCTGGGAACGAAGAAGGGTGGGGAAAAGAAGACAATGTCACAACCTGCAGTGGAGGTGATGCAAGATAATACAACAAAGGTGTTCTTGCTGAGTATTTCCTGCTTGGAGAGATTTATAACATGGCTGGCAAGAGTTGTTTCTTTTACAACTAGGTTAAATTATTCTGAAGTTTGGGATGCTAATACCAAGTAAATAAACATGACACTTAAAAATTAATGTACTGCCAGGGAAAATGGCTGGGAAGCAGTTGTTAAGATGGTTAAGTAATCTTTGGGTCACACTGAAAAAAATTGCACTGAAGTTTTCAGTGATATATATGCTTTATTGTTTCTTATATAGATGTTGCTGATGGTAGTTGTTTACTGTAACTGAGAACTGATCACACTGGGCATAGAGATCTTGGCTGCATTTAAACTGGACTAAATAACATTAAGCTATGAGTACTTTCTTGAATGGAAATCAGTTTCAGTATTTAATAGTAGTTTTAATGTGAAAAAGAAAGTTCTTAGTGCATGCAAAAATACAGGGGCATGACTTGTTGCGCTTATATATTTCTATTCGAATGGATGGGAGGTGCATAATACCTTGGCATTTTTGAGGCTGCAAGCAAAACTTTTTCTTCTTTTTTTATTTACCATCCTACAGTGACAGAAAAGTAGTTTTCTCTCTTTTTTGTACTTTCAGTATTCTATTTATTCCTTTCAGTCAACACGTTCTTTCCGACATGCTTAGGCAAACTGCTAACTCGTGTACCTCTATGGAACTGCTGCAGTCCAGGAAACGGAACCAGGCAAGATGATAGGGGAGCCAAAAAAGGGCAGGATGCATTCATTTGTTCTTCACTGTGTTTTTGACTGAAATTCAAAAAGTGTTTAAAGGATCATAATTTATTGCATATGTATAGTAGAGATAGATTTTCTCTATGCCATGATAGCTAAATCTCTAGTCAGTTGGCATTTTGTCTATCATTTAGTATTAGTTTGAAAAATGCCTTCACTTTGCCAATCTCATGTTGCCAAGTCACAGTTCAGAGTTGCATGAGAACAAAGGCAAACTCAATAGCTGGAAAAAATATGAGAGAAAAAAGACTGGCCTTGGACAAGATTTCATTTAATGCTGCTATGAGATCTAGTGCTCACTAAATCTGTTTCAAAATCCTGTATTCTTACTCTTCCTTCAGGAAATAGTATGTTAGCATACCTTGAATCCAGTGGGGCCACCCAATGGAAAACTAACTACATAATGCACACATTGTCAGGTGCTGTTCTTTGTAGCTGTGGCTAGACCTACAAGTATCTCAGTGAACCTGCTCTGAGATAATTCAGGTATCTCTAGCCTCAGAGTGAAATTGGCAGTAAAAATAAAAGCTCTTCTAAATTTTATCTTCCAAAGTGACTGGTGTTAAGCAGCCCCAGTTTCCCAATTTCTAAGTATTTTTGATGTTTTTGAAAGTTACATCCAAATTCTAGCAAACCCACCAAAATGCATTCCCATTAGTTGGTGTATAATCTGTACAGATGCTGTTGGCACTTGGGACTATTATGCACACATTACATTAACAGACATTCTGAAATGTTCTCTGCCCCTTACTTCTTGAGGACAAATATGTGTGAAAGTTGATATGACATCCAGCACTCTCATGGGACATTTCATTCTAAGACTCTTCTTCATGCATATATCTCTGTGATTTTGTAGATACTTAGTATCATTCAAAAAAATTCTGTCCTCTACCTGAAGTTAACAAAGGGCTTCAGAGGAAGACAGGGAATCAAACTTGGGTCTTCTGGATTCAATGAAGAATTTAAAATGTTGCCAACATCACTCATGATCAACAGAACTGAATTACCTTTGTTCTTTACAGCAAAGAGAAAAAAAATGTTGACCATGTCATCATGGACCTTTCTGGACAAGTCTTGTCTGTTTTAGTCAATTTGTGACAGTGATCAAGTAGAGCTTGCAATGCTTTGTCAGCCCTGTTTACTAACTCTGAGATTTCACAGATTGCCTGAGAAGTATGCAGATCCTTGGGCAATTTGAGAACCATAATGTGGCACCATCACTTGCATCGTCTGAAAGCTCTGAGTGCCTTTCAGCTCTGTACCAGGGTGTTTGACTCTTTTTTCTTCTGCTCCTTCACCTACAGAGACCTGCATGGCCATAACTGAGTCCTTGCCTTGTGTATGTGCTTGCCATGTGCCCCTTGAATGTTTCTCACATCACAGCTTGACCTGTATTTTATGTTCACATAGAGTTATCTTTCATATGTTTCAGGCAGAACAAAAGGTTTGTTGTTTTCAAGAAGACTCTTAAAATTGTGCCCCTTTTCAGTGACAAAATGTCACTGCCTTCCAGGAGCACAGGATGAGTGCCAGGGCTATTGGCTACAGTTTCATGAGCTAAAGAATTTACTGACTTGGTAGGCAGTAACAGTTCTCCAAATCACATGTGTCACTGAAGCTTGTGCTTTGCCTTAATTCTCAGCACTTCATTATGGGTCTCCTACATCTCTGTGAAAAACCCAAATAAACTCCGGCTCTATGGTGCCTGCTGATGGGACATTGCTTATTTATATATTTGCCCTGGATGCTGTGTGATTATTTTTAAAAAGTGTTGGCCAGCGTAGAAAATGAGCCTGTGTAAGGAGAGAGGGAAAACATTGGAAAAGATGTCACAAAAGACTAGGACCAGCATTTTAACCGAGAGGTGCATGAGACAGGTGATGTTATAAAGCCTTGAAAGCCACAGGTAATGTGACATTCTGCAGATGTTTTTAATGGGAGCAGAAGCTCTGCAGAAATGTTTTCATCTGATTACACAATTACTTATGTTGCAGTCTCAGAATTAAGTTGTTTCCCAATTCAGATAGGACAAAGTAATTCCCAGGTCTTATTGTTGTCATTTACACCGGCAATACGAAGTGTGAAAGCTAGACCAATCATTTTGTTATCTCAAATCTTTTTCAGGTTTCTCAGAAGAATTTTAACTCTTCTCATTTCTTCCTCAGTTTAATTCCTTTGTTTGTTTTCTTCAGGTTAATTGATAATCGGCTAATGAATAATCCATCAGCATGTGAATTCAGATTCTGCGTGAAGATGAATTTTTTCATTCAGAAAAAACCAAATATTGTGGTTCCAGGCATTTCATTCACTGTAAATAACTAAATTCTCAAGTCAGGGCACTTTGTAGGGCTTCTAAGTATTTCCTAGTTACAGAGATATTCTTGTCCCCAGTATTCACAGTTTGTATCTCTGCAAGGTAAATATAAACATGTTTGCAGACTCTTGATAAGTAGAACAGCACTACTCAAAAAAGGAAGGTTCTAGATATAGTATGAAAATATCTCCCTTGGGAATAGGGAAAACTTGTTATTGACTAAACTTTTCAACTCAGTCTATAAGGAAAAAATGACATATAAAGTCAGTTATGCTTACTAAATATGAAGTCTTACCTTGCCAAATGTAATCTTAAAGAATGTTTATTAATTGTTCAAGCAACGCCTTTAATAGTGAAACATGAATGGGGAGAATTTATCCCATAATTACTTTTTGATGGCAGCTTCTACTTGGAAGAAAAAAAAAGAAGTGCTGTAATTATTTAATCTAAAAATAAAGTTAATTTGTAGAAGGCAATACTGAGTGTAAAAAGGTCAAATGTTGAGCTTCAAAATAAAAGAGAGCTAAATTTGTAAAGGCATGTGTTAATTGTATGTAACAGAGGTCTTTAGTTGGATGGGAAAGAGCACTAGTCTTTCATTCAATTAATTAAAAAAATGACCTTATGTCAAAGCTTGGAGTAGATTTGAACAAATCATATTTTTTCATGTAAATTATATTTCCTAAAGGCTGGGACATTTTTTAACCTGAGATGTCAAGTGAATTTTGATAGGAATATTTTTAATTTGTTAAGCCTACAACTGACTTTCTGTATCTCAGTGGTAGTCTTGTTTACCTGCGATAATAAAACATTTCTGGTTCTGGAATGCTAACCTGTCTTATATTTATACACTCAGGCTCGTTTATATTTTTGGATTAGTACAAAATCACTTTCTCATGGATCTCTGCTGTCTCTGTAAATGAGCATGGGTCCATGTAGATAACTCCATCCTGTGGGGAAGAGAGGAGATTCATAGGAGAAAGCCTTTGCTTGTGGCATTCTTAGGCTGTAACCTCAGCCATTACACAGATTCCCTTTTTTTGTACTAATCATTCCGTCTCTGGCAGTCATATTTGCCTACCTGAAACTGGTCGTGATGTGTTACATGGAAATGTTTTCTCCTGTCCATAAGTTATGTTGGACTGTTGCACACACTCTCAGATAGCATTGGCAATCAATGAGGCATTCACACTCCGTAAATTTTAAGTTAATCAGAACTTTTCATTTTATTCAAAATTCAAAATTCATCACTTATATTGGCTTCTTTTGTTTCCTATACTGGTTGTTCCTTATCGACGTGCTGTAGCTATTTTTATTTCTTTTGCATACCAGATTGCTTTGAATGTGTTAATATGCTGAGACCTGCTATTTTTATAGGAATGGAGTATATATTTTCTTTTTTTTTTTCTGTAAAAATTTTATATAAAACACCTGGCAGCCTAAGAATCCCAGAGATTAATTATATGGAGCCAAAGTAAAAAGTCTGCCTTTGTTGCAATGGGCAGAAATTATTTTGGGTGCAATGCTTCATGTAAATTATAGAATATATTATTTTGCTTATGAGATAGTCTTTGTAAAATCACAATAATGTGAAAATAGGTAAGAGCATTATTTTTTGACAACTTAGATGACTTGTTTACTGTTTCTTTTTGAAAAGTTAACATCTTTGAGCATTTTCCATTTTTTCTGAGGCAGCTTTTATCATGTTCATTTTTGCTAAAGTAAAATTTCTCTATCATCAGATACGGCCCCTATTACACTGACGATAGACTTAATTATAGAAAGGGAATAACTCTGCTAGGTCAGAATGGATTTTAAATTGCAGAAGCTGCTTGACTAAATTTCAATGCTGATTCTACAAACAGCTCCATATGTTACATTCTTGTTCCTAGTCGAGTCCCAGGAAGGAAGCTGCACTCCAAACTGGGCGCTGTCTATACAGAGACAGAAAGAAAATCAGCCCTGTAATAGCATTTGTATCAACTGAAATATCTCTACTTGCCTGTTATTTAGTGTAAGAGTAACAGAAATCTAGATGCTTGGGATAATGCAGTGCTTATTTCTTAACACCTTGAGATAATTTTAATTTATGAAAACGTAATGAATTATAAAGGATTACAGGTATTGCTTTTTAGAAGAAACTATCCTGTGTTTTTCCTCTGGAAGGCACTGATTCCATTCAAGGAGAGTTAGTTGAACTCTTTTAACTCATTCCCTCTTCTTTATTGGTTCTCACTTCCATTTCTGGACTTTTCTGGGATCCTGGTTATTCACTAGACTGCATCACTTCGGTCACACCATTTTACTACCGATGATGTTTATTTTTGGTACCTTGGTATCCAAAATGTATCTACAATTTCCAGGGGTCTCTGATACTCCTCTTCTGGACAAAATAGTTCTTCAGCTGTTAAAAAGCTTCTGTGATAATGTGTAGACATCCAGGAAATGTCCAAAGCTTTTCTTTAACTCACCATAAAGAGCAGCCACTAGACAGTGGAACAAACGTATTTAGTGTTAATGTTTCACGGTAACCATCAGATTTATGAACTCAGCTGAATCAGGCTTTTTTTAGTATCATCATTTCTCACAGGATAGCTTCAAAACTTACATTTTGAACAAGCTGACTGTTATAAACTTGTGCAGGCTTTTTTTTCCTTTCTAAATCCTTCATGAGGAGTATTGGGATTTATGTGTTTATCTTGCTTTAAAGAATTAAAATGTTGATATCATTTGGCACAGGGGATAGATATAACAGGAAATAAAAAAGTATTCTGAGGTAAAATGGCATGTGAAAGGGGTCATATCTGTAGAGCTTTGAGTCAGGCCCATTTGCTTAGCAGCATGTAGAAAGTCTGACTAGCACTGGCATATATGATTATTTTATAAGCTGCATATATGTAGGTCTGAATTATGCACAAACACTATAAATGCCTACTGCTGCACGTACATCAGTACAGATATGGTAAAAAAAGAACAATTAGATCCATTACAAAGTCACAAACCTGAACTTTTTCCAGCAGCTGGAGTTTTATGGGGAGGATGTCTTGTCCCCCAGGAGGCAAAGGAATACTTTCCTCTCTCCTTGTGCAAGGGGCACAACAGGCAGCTATTGATAGCCTGGTTTCCTCATTGAGAGGCATTAATATTTTTAGAACTCCTCTTGCAGCACAAGAGATGCACTCGTAGCATTCTCTCTTGCACTAGGAGAAGAAATTACCTCCCTACCAGTTTTTCAAGTGCATGAGGCAAATGCCTACACTTCAGCTATATTGTTAAAGGCATTGCTGTGCTTGCTGTGCCAGGTAAGTGTGCTATAGAACGAATTACTGCTGCTTGCTAGAGTGACTGAGCACTCTGTTGAAGGTAACAGGATGACATTTGTTCATACGCTTTCAGGAAAAACTCCTTTAAACATTCTAATGGACTTTCTTTCATTATGTAGCTAGCTACATTTTAGGATCTGAGAAAAGCAATCCTAGATGAAGTGCATGAGGTCACTCCAGAATTTTTTTTCTGCTTTCTTGGCTGATGGGAGAATAATGGTTTTGTTTATCTTGTGTCCTAGCAGCTGGTAATTCCTATTGTCCTTTCATCTCTAGATTGTTTTTTCCTCCTGCAGGACAGATTGGAACCACAGACCTAATCTTCTGCTACTTTATATCCTATCCAGCCACTTACAGGTGTGTGTATAGTTCACCTTACCAAAATGACAACACTTTACAGAGACATAATTAGAAGATACAAACAGTGAAAGCAATATAAAGAGCAAGGCAGGAGATAATCAAGTCCCAAGGAGACAGAGAAACTATGTTTAAGTCTTATGCCATCTGGACACAACTTTTTGTGAGAGCTTATGAGTTTAAAATATCTGTAGGTGCTGAGGCATCTGAAGGTTCAGCGACATACACCATTTTTATGTGACGAGCAGCTGAGTCCCAGATCAGAGATTTACGAGCTGTTAAAGGGAGATACTCCTTAAAAGACTGGAGCAGACAAATTAAGCTTCTTACTTTACAGAAGCTGCTTTCATAGAAGAAATTTTCTGTGTTTTCTACCCCTTCAGCTTGTCCTTTGCATAAAGCTATGCTGGCTTTGGTGTTTGGCTATGTGCGAGACATGGAAAATGCTGCTGTGCAAGGTAATTGCCTGTATTGGTAATATAGAATTCTTTGTTGGACAGAGAAAAATCTGGCTGTAATCTGTCAGGCTGAAAAAGACTGAATACAAAGCTTCAAGTCATATAAAAGCAAGGCTGCAGAACGAAAAGGACCCTGAGGAGGGCTTGTAACAGCAATGTCCTACAAAGTAACCAGGGAATCATCATGTTGACTGCATGATATCATTAAATCCCATCTATTTGGACCTGTTTATTACAGAAATAGTGTTTTGTGTCTCTTCCCTTTCACAGCTGTGCAACAACAGCCACTGAAAAATTTCTTAATGAGTCTCTTACCTCAGAATACCACCTCTGGGTATTTTTTCCCCAGCCTTGTTTTTCTGTGCTTTGGTGAAAGGACAGTATAATGCCACTGAGTATAAACCATGCCTGTGTTGGTAAGAACATCATAAAGGTTTTGTTGTGCTGCCATATAGCTGAGCCAAGACATAAGACAATGCTGAGACATCGCTGTGAACTCTCTACTTAGGCAACTAAAAGACAAAAAAATTTTTCACAGGTTGACTCTTTAAGGATGCTATTGAATTACAGGGAAAAACAGGCTCCTTCGTTGCTTTTTTGCCTTTTCTGTTTGCTTGGAAGCTGAACCAAGTTTGCTTAATGAGCTTTGGCATGAAAAATGATCTTTCTTTCTTTCTTTCTATTATTTTCTATAAAAATAGAGCTAAGAGAGCAAGGAAGAGTACCTGAAAAACAAATGGGTATGTTTGGAGAGAAATGACCAGTTTCCTCAAGATAAAACAAATGTCAGGGCACAGTGGGGCTGGGCCTGGAGTGGCAGGGTACCCCCTGGGGCACAAAAGGTCTCATAGACAGGGACCACATCACCAGAGCCAGCCAGCAGGGCAGGCCCCTGGGGTTTTCTTAACCATGTCACTGATACCCAGCTCTCACAGCTGAGAGTTGTCTCTGGTCCTTCTTCCTTTTAAAAACCATTTTAATCTGTGATTTTGTAAAATGTAATATTTTCCTGTACTATTCTGCAGGACAAGGAGTCTGTACTCTTGTTAGTCCCTATTGCATTTACACTCTCATTATGTGAAGGGCTGAAATAGAACTGGTATGGTGACCCAACCTGGGGCTTCTTGGCTGCCATAGTGGTTTTGAAGTATTTTACCATTTATCTTGGAAATGTTACATACCTCTGCTAAAATATCCATTTGCAGGCTGAGCAGCATTATTATTCCAGTGTTATTGCTGATAAGAAAGATGTTAGAATTGTGCTATGAGCTGTGTAACAGACTGTGGTGTATTCCATGGGTTATTTTGCATAGCTGGCCTATAGAATTCCCACCTCTCCATCCTCTCCTCTGTCCTACACATTCATTCCCATGTCTGTGCTGCAGTTGTTCTGTTGGGGTCAAGCAGGTTTTTAAGACTCAGCTGATAACAAGATCTGGTCTGATTTGGATTAAAAAGAGTACTTTTGAAATCCACATCACTTCGGGATGTAGTGTAGATCTAGTGATGTGGGTCTACAATATCTTCACTGATCTGAGCAGATACTTACTGGCTTAGTAAAAACTTAATCCAATCCTCTATGTAATCTGCCCTGACAAGTTTTTTCCGCTAAAAAAAAAAAAAAAAATTAAAAGCAGCAAGCAGCAAGCTGATAAGGCTGTTTTTCAAGAAGTAGCAGCCACATGTTCTGCAAGCAATTTACTGCTGACCAAACTCTTAAGCAGCAACAGCCAGGGAAGATGTGTGCATGGTAAAAATTACTTTTAAAAATGAAGAATGAATAAATGAATGTTTTTGCATTTTTAACATAATTTTGAATTTCAAATGCTACAGGTTTTAATTCATTTCTCAAAGTACAGAGCATTCACTGAACTGCCACTCACAGATTCTGAGCACAAGTCCTTTTATTTCACTTCCAAATAATGTCAAATTAAAACAGTCCCATGTTTGCTCAAAACAGCATTGGAATTACTGCAGAGTGTCACTCATTCTCAGTTGATGCTTCAGGTCAGTCTCCTGTTCTGCTAGCCTATCCAGGCCTGGAAAGAGTCCTGCTGCCTGCAGGTACCTTGGCAGGAGCTGAACAATATTTAGCACAAGGATAGCTTTTTCAGGTAACTACCAAACCAAATAAATGTGGGACCATATGAACACATTCTGGGTCAGGAGATGACATGATTAATGGATGACATCTGTTTCCAAGATCTAGAAATACGATTGCAAGTTTGCTTTAGTCCCAATAAAACAGCTCGATGGAGTCCTCCTACTCCACACTACACCTTCAGAGTAATGCGAGACTTCTTATTTTCTTCATTATTGCAAAAAGAAGGTGGAAGAATGGTCCAGCTTATCAGTTCTTTTCTTTTTCTCCTGGCTGTTGGTTATTAGCTGTCTTTGATATGAGAAAGAATAGAAGCTTCTCAGCTCAGTGAGGAAAGAATATATATTCCCAGATAAGAGGACTGGCAAAACTAGGGAAGAACTAACAATTTTTCTTGGACAAATTAAACTGGAATCTCACATGCAAACTTATGTTCCTAGTTTTGATCCTGTAATGTTTGAGTAGGCTTGTAATTAGGTGACAGAATTTTATTCTGTCTCTAAATAATACCATAACTATTTAAACAGCTAAATACAAAATGAACTCATTTACTTGCGGTAGTCTGAAAAGATATTTCCCTGGTTCCGCTTCAGGAAACTATACTATATTCGCTAGAAATTTTAGTTTCTTCGATTGCATTTCCCCCTCACGTTTTAAGAATCAGGCTATCCAAAACACTACTTAGAAATATATCTTGCCATTCTTTTAATTTGGTTTTCCCGAACGCCTTGGAAAAGCGGGAGCAAAGAACAAACGTGTCTCGACAGTGGCATCTAGTGGCGCGACACGTGCGATGCCCGTGAGAGAGCCGCAACCTCTTCTTCTCTCCGATCAATGTTTGGTCCACGGATTGGTGCTCTGGGAGGCCGCCCTGGGGGCGACTTGACGGCTTCTTCCATCCAGAATAGATGAGAGAGTCCTTCTAGCAGTTCGCACAGGAGATGATGTTGTTCTGTGGGAAGAGGTCCATGCCTTTAATTCAGTTGCTAAGAAAGGTTTTCCCTTTGCACATCTGAAAATATTTCCTGTGTAATGAAACCATAATGGGAGATTTGTATCTTCTGAGGAAGTACTTAAGCTAGTCTGACACAGTAAGTCAAATTACATAAGCAAAAGGACTATGAATTTGTGCTGGGGAACTGCTGACGAATGTCTCAGCAGAACTAACAGGAACTATTTAAGCACCTGGGCACTTAAAAACAAAAAAAGGGGAAAAAATTTGCTTTTTCCTTTTTCCTGTTTCTAAATAGCTTCACTTTATTTATGTTTGTGCTGTTGTGCTCGGGTGTGTGCACTACATTGTAAAAATCCAGCCTACTGTCATAAAGATGTGGATCATCACCTTGATTCATGACACGGAAGCATGAGATGTATCCTCTCAGTCAGAAAAAGAGAGAGGACCATATCCTATAGGCAGCCATGGTTATCTATATGGATGTTATCTATATGTAACCCGTGGCTGCCCAGCACTGAAGAGTTTAGAATGAATGTAAGTATGGGAACTAGCTTGATTCTTGAGAGCAATCTTCTACAAAAATGAGATACAACTATGAGTGCAGTGAGATACACTACATTTGTATTCCTTGGACTCCTGTTTCTGGAGGTCTTAGTCCCAGGGCCTGGAGCCAGGTAGTTGAATTTACTACGCATTTGGGAAGAAAAGCAGGAGCGAGTTGAGTAGTTTTTGTAGTATTGTTGTTCAACACATTCTGTCTCACAGACAATTATGATTTTTTGGGCTACAGTACTAATAAAACACCCCTTTGTACCTGCAGTGTTGTACTGGATATTCACACTATGCAATCAATGCTAAAAGAGGAGACAGAAATTTATTTCATACCTGGAAATGTAAAAATTTAAAAATTAATCAGAAAAAATTACATCAAACTTGGGATTTCTTTATTAAAATGTAGAAATCAGCAGTGTATGAAATCCATCAAATATTGTGCATCCTCTTGGTGAAACTAGAACAAATAATAAAAATTATCATTTCCATTTATGCTCATTACACTGGCAGTTCATAGAAACACTGCTGCTTATCTTTTGCTATTAGAATCCTTAGCAGAAACTCAAACAGATATATCAAAGTTGCTAGACTTAATGTTGAAAACTATTAATAAAAAAATCCCTAAAGGTTTCAATTGGAAAAAAAAAATCTGATATACATTTTCTGATATACGTTTTCTGACATATTATGCCTGAAATACAACATATGTATGTATGATCTCTTTACACTGGGCCTAAATGACAGCTGCGTGGGTCGGAGTTATCTATGAGAAGAAAAAGAAACCTTTTCAATTTCTAAGGATTTGTGGGTTTTTTCCCCTACTATTTGGAATCTGTTGGACCTCTTGGAGCAAATCCAGAGGAGGGCCATGAAGATGATCAGAGGCCTAGGGCACCTCTCCTATGAACACAGCCTGAGAGAGTTGGGGCTGTTCAGTTTGGAGACTGGAAGGTTTCAAGGAGACTTTATAGCAGCCTGGTATACTGGAAGGTGTCCCTGCATATGGTGGGTGGCTGGAATGAGATGATGTTTAAGGTCTCTTCCAATCCAAACTTTTCAATGATTCTATATATTTGTTTTTAAAATTGTAGAAAAAAGAGGCTCTATTCACCCCTTTTATAGTTTTATTTGTATCTTCATTTGCACTGTCATCACACACTAAAACAAAATGGAATCTCAAATTTTAGGTATTGAAATACTATTTCTTATACAGCCTTTCCTTCATAGGTTTCAACCCACTTTAGACAATCCTATTTGCATCCCACCTTCTATTTCCCTCCAGTACCTAAAGAGAGCCTGCAACAAAGAAGGAGAGAGACTATTTTACAAGGGTATGTAGTGACACGGCAAGGGGGAATGGCTTCAAACTGAGAGTAGATTAGACAATAGGAAGAAATTATTTACTGTGAGTGTCATGAGGTACTGGAACAGTTTGCCCAGAGAAGCTGTGGATGCCCCATCCCTGGAAGCATTCAAGGCCATTCCGGATGGGGCTCTGAGCAACCTGGTCTAGTGGAAGGCGTCCTTGCCTGTAGTAGTAGGCATAAAAGTCAGAGGCAGATGAGGCAAAGGGCTAGCGGGAGGGGGGTTCCCCTCCTATCTCCCCTTTATTAAGAGTAAGGGGTTTAGGGTCGAGGTGTTCGGGAGGGGGAGAGGGAGGAGAGGAACA